>CM075852.1:10127299-10358813 GCA_037975125.1 Latrodectus hesperus | reverse complement strand
TGTATATATGTACACATACATACATATGTATTTATATACACTGCTGGCCACCAAAATTGCGATAACAAGTAAAAAGAAAGACAAGAGATATGACAACAAAATTTATTTTGTGTGTAACATGTTTACCAATTATCAAATGATTAAATTTATAGACTTCTGTCAGTTGTGGTTCCTGCCAAAATCAGTTGCCAGTATAGTCACCATTGTTGGAGATCACCACTGCCACCGCCTCGGCATCAATTTAAAGAGACTTTGAATAAATTCGAGGGGTACAGCAGACCAAGGAGCATCCTCGCATTGCCAAATTGATCTGGTGTGATAGCTGGAGATGTAATCTAAATAAATCATTGAAGAACCATGGACAACATGTTTTCTATCGGTGGAAGATCCGGAGATCGAGCCTGTCAGGTAAGCAATTCAATCTGGTGATTGACGAAGAAACATTGGACAATGTGTATAACGTGTGGTCGCGCATTATCCTGCTGACATATGGCTGTGGGCATCCCAGAAGGTAAGGAAAGACAACTAGCTCCAACACCTCGGAGATGTAGCGCTGGCTGCTTAAAGTACCGGCAATGCGTACTAGAATGTGAGAGTGATCTCGATACCGCCCGATACCATAATAACCGGCGCAGGACCAGTGTGGCGGAGCATAACGCTGCTGTTCAGCATCCTCTCTCCACGGTGTATCGAGATTCGAATGCGACCATCGTGGTGTTGCATACAGAAGCGTGAATCGTCAGTAAAGACAATTTTATTCAATTTTGCCGCCCACATCCTTCTTTCATCGCACCATTGGTGGCCGACACGTCTGTGGTTCTCCCCAAGATCTGTCCACAAAAAGGAATTCAAAACAAAAGCCATTCAAACCTGGCAACTGTCATGGGACCAAGCTACTACAGGTCGCCTGGTACATGATACAATTCCAAAAGTTAAACCTAATAACCAATGCTGGCCAAGACAAATTACACTGTTCGTCACGGGACATATCCCATTCCCGAGTTTTCTATATAGAATTGGTGCTTTGCCATGCGACAACTGTGCCTGTGGTCATACGGGTGACTCACTTCACTGTGCCACATCGTGCCCACTCACCAGCTCCTGGCATTTTACTACCCCCAGCGAACATCTGAGAATAGAATGGTGGAAAAATGTTATCCACCATCCGCAAGCATAAGCCAAAATCATCTAGCTGATAACATTCCTCTCGGAGCACAGGGAGCTAATAATCTCTGAATACGACGATGATGAGGGCCCAAGAACCAATGAAGAAGAATTGATACATCAAAACTTCGATGGATGGTCATCCTAAGCCACTAGGGACACCAACAAAATTCCACCACCGGTACTTCCCATTTGAAGAACAAACCAGATCAGGGACTCGTGGTCAATTAAATGCACAAGAATCATTCTAAGCTCCAAAGTCTAAATAAACTTGTCCACTGGAGGCAGTCAATGGCAGCAGTGAGGCAACAACCTTCCTACGCTGATTTGCGATGTTGCGTTGGGAGCTCGGGACCACATGCAGGGGTGACGCTCCCCTGCTGGTGCTTCATTCTTTCTTCCCAGCAGACTCCACCCAAACTTGTAGAGCCCTTTCTGGGTTATGTACTGGGAGTTCTGCTGGTGTTCACAATACGTCTGTGGTTCTGTTTCAAGGGTAGACGAAGCAATGAAAAGAGGTATAATTGATAATTTTTTTTAAAAAAACAACCACAAGAATTCCAATTTCTGACCTTGAAATAATTGAAATCTTCCATCCATGGATAGTGCTTGAAGTGGCGCCACAGACCCGTGTGCGAAGAAATTCTAATAATTAGCCTATATATCATATCCACTGATGCATATATATATATATCATATATCATATATATGCATATATATATATGTATATATATATATATATATATATATATATATATATATATATATATATATATATATATATATATATATATATATATATATATATATATATATATATATATATATATATATATGAATCTAACCGTGTTGACGCCAAACATTAAGAATTTTAAACAAAGTAGGATAATTAGATTTAGGTAAGGAATATTTATGCCGTGGCTATATTATTGAAATAAAGAACACTAGTTGTTTAATTAAAAAATTCTTTATTAAATTTATCACAATCCGTTGATTCTTACAAATGATTCCTTTGTCATATAAAAGTTTTTGTAGTAAAACGTGACGCGACTTACGTGTTAAATTAATAAACTAGGGATATGGTAAGAATTTTTCACAAAGCATTTTCTTCACCTTCCAGAAAATATCAAACTGTTAATATATAAACAGAATTATCTCTATTCTTTTTGCTATGATACCAAGACATGTGTGAAGAATTACTGATTAGCATTTCAAAAAAATTTCTTTTAAATGGCCTAAATTTACAGAATTTACATTTCCTATAATCTGCCCTCCGTTATAATGTAACACGATTTGGAAAAAGAGTTGTATCGCCAATAAGTAGCAATCTTTGTAAAACATACAACATTTTGGAAATCTAAAATAAAATTCTTTAAAATATACATATTTAACAAAAGAAATCTCAACAAAATTATTAATAGATTGATTTGTTGATGCAGTTACATTATTCATGATGTCACATCCGTTTTTAGAGCTAATCTTTGTGTATTAAAAACTGTTCTGCAAATTTCACAGACATCCATCAAATCTCCACGGATAAATAAGCAAATATGAAAGAAATAATCAAGTATTTGGAATTTTTAAAACGTTTTTTCAAGTAAAGTTTAATGATTTGTTGTCTGATGCTAAAATATTTGCTTATAAAAATATCGCCTCTATCTTCATTCTATAAACAAGCCAATTTTTATGATACAGAAAATGTTTATTTTTGTTACTTTTGAAAATAACAGCACTAATAATTTTTTGAAATAACAAAGCTAATAAGAAGCTAATTAACATAATCATAACTGATATACATAGTACAGTGTTTTAAAATATTTTGTAAATAAATGGAATGCATTTGGTATGCAAATTTCGAACTACGTTTACAAGAAAAATAACTTGTAATCGGAAAAGCAAGCTTTGGTTGTTTTAGTTATTTTATCATGCATAACAAAAATCTCTGTTAATTCACCTAAATCTTCGAATGTCAATTATATTCAAAATTTTTAGATTAACATGAATGAAATAATGATAAAATAGAGTTTTTTTAAAATAATCTAAAGTTAAGTTAATTCAGAAATAATTTGAAACTTGTATAAAAAAATTGTCAAAACAATGATCTCAAGAATAAAAACAGTTGTGAGACGTACACAAAGCATGAATTTCTTTTGCTATTTTATTTTATTTTAATGCATATATGTACTCACATTTTTTTGCTTCAGGATGAGTGATTTTTTTACACAAACTTTTTTTATTATTTGAAATTAAATTTTCAGATAATTCAATTGGCAATCAAAATATTTTCCGTACAGGATGTAAGTTTCATATTTTCTGTATTTCTTATAGTTTATGTATTACTTGTGATGAAGTGAAAATCAAATTTATATAATTTTTCGAAATATAAAAACATAAAATGTAAAAACATGAAGTTTTCGGAATAAATTAACAAGGAAGGGTTTATAATGCCAGAGCATTTAATTAACAAATATATTTTTAATGAAAATATTTGTATTAATATTTTATTTTCAAAAATAACTAGAAATAAAAACATAAAAATTGTTATAAACTGTGAAGAATTTTGTAAATATTGATTTTTATAAAATAATTGTATTACTTTTCTGTTTTTCTTATTCAATAGTTGTAATGAAGTAACTGTTCCTATCATTAATGAATATATAATTTACTAAAATATCTTATACATTTTATTAGCATAAAATAAATATTTTTAAATAAATTATTATTTTAATGCAGTTTTTTTAAGACTTTTACTCTTGTTTATTTTATTTATATCAAATTTTCCTATTATATTGCTTTTATCTATTCAAGTATAATTTATGAAAACTTCCGAATTTTTTTTGTATTATCAATAATGAAGCCTAAATAAATCTTTTGATTGTTGAAAATGGAAATATCACATCATGAGCTTTTATCACTTACATTTGGAACTATCACAATGAAATTTATGTGATAATTTTTTATATGAAAGTCCGGTGACTTAGTGGTAGAGTTTCACGCTCCCAATTCACAGGTTTGAGTTCAATCCTTAGTATGGACAAGGTCAAATCAACCTTTCATCTCTTCAGTGGATCGGTAAACTGTGTACCAAGCATGTTTGGGAACTAAGCACTGTGGGGGATACATAGGTATTAAGAATTACATTAATTAATCTTTCTGCATGAATTTATGTTGAAAAATAACTTTTTATTTCAATACAATATATATATATATATATATATATATATATATATATATATATATATATATATATATATATATATATATATATATATATATATATATATATATATATATATATATATATATATATATATATATATATATATATATATATATATATATATATATATATATATATATATATATATATATATATATATATATATATATATATATATATATAAAGTTAACTAAAATTAAACACAAATGAATACTTCGTTTGTGAAAGGAATACATTAAAATAAAAATCATTTTATGAAAAAGTGTAAATAAATTAAAATAAAATGACTATTTTTAGCCAAATTCTTCAACATATTTTTCATATTCTTAAAAAGGAATCGGTAATGACAATATGAAGAAAATGTATTAAAATAAAAGCAAGAAAATAAAGGCTTGCTTGTAAAGAATTAGATATTCATCGAACTGTTGATCAATTGTTTCTTTTAAAATTAGAGAAGTTTAATTTTTCTGAAATGTTCCACACTTTTGTAAACAATAGGCATGCCCATATATGAAAGGGAAAAACATTCGTCTTAACATTTTGATCAGAAATTCATAAAAACTAATACATCTTTTTTCAAACTCATCTGTTAAACATAAAATAAATTTATATTCCTTGTCACACAATTTAGTAGAACGTTTACATTAAAGCTTTATAGCTCTTTCTTGGTCAATGAATGTGACCTTTTAATTTCCCATATTCTAATAAACAAACATTTTTTTATGTTATTTATACATATTTCTGTTACTTTAAGCAATTTACACTCACTAATACTGTAAAATTGTTCATCATTGTATTAGACTAAAATAAAAAATATCATTATCTTCTTTTAATCTAATACAATGTTCTTTGTACATTTCAAAAAGTCTTAAAATAGGATTTGTGGATAATTTTTTTTTTAATAATTCATAATATCGTTAAAAATAATACAAATGACAGTACTGTGATATATTGTATGATAGAATTTGTACTGACAGTTTTATAGACCTTAAATAAAGAATTAAATATTAAATTATTAAAATGAGAGTGAGGTAGGTATATTACGATTTTTAGATCATAAGTTTACCTAAGTGTGGGTGCACTCTGATAAAATTACTTTTGACTTTGTTTTGGAATAATAAAATTAAAAAAAATTATCGAAACTGAAAGTAGTTAGTATTTTGCGATAAGATATTAGTATTTACATTGCATTTTTTAAAGTGAATTGAAAGTAATATAACGTTTCAAACTAAATGTAAATCTGTTTCTTTTTTTAGAATAATAACTTATAGAAAATCATTAATTTCTTGCTCCAGTTGATAATTTCAACTATTTTGTAAGCATCTGTTATCAGTAATAAACTGAATATACACTTTCTCTAATCAATTTAATGTATATAACACCTGAAATCTTTCTAATTAAATATTCTCTTAATAACTATGTCAGTAACATGTTAATGGTGTAATCATTGCCAAAATAGAGGATTACATATTGACATATTTGTAACATGTATGCATTTGATAGTAGGTGGAAATGTTAATAAATATATATTCTAATAAATTTAATGACAAAAGTTTACGTAGGAGTTTAAGTAAAACTTCATTTGCTGTTTATAAGAATTGCTTGTGTAAATTTAGATGTGGTGTTTTTAGCTATTTAATTTACATATGATAATTAATTTTTTGTATAATATTTATCAAGAAAAAGTGATTTCAGTAAAAATATTTGATTGAAATCTAATTATTTATCATTTATAAGAATTAAATTTTCTTTTTTAATGTCTTTATTTTAAAAAAGAATATTAGTTAGTAAAATTTATTTCAAGTAATATTTTAAGTAAATTTTTATTGTTTCATCACAGAGGCAGGCAATATTTTATATGAATAAAATGTTTTAAACACAACATACTTGTTTGTTAATACACCTCCTTTTATTTCTGTTCCACAACAGTAAAATTTTGTTTGTTGATTTCATAGACGTATAAAAGAGGCAAATGTCACTTTCAGTATTTTAAAATGGTATTATATCAATGGTTTTTAATATAAAAAAATAAAAACGAAAGAAATACAGTAAAAAAAATTTCTCTCAAAGAGGTGATAATAAGATTTGAAAGAATTCTAAATAAAAAATTGTGATACTATTCTGACAGGAATTCTTATTTTTAAAAGAAAAGTAAGATAGGAATAGCATGAAAAGTAATACATCTTTTTTGGAATTGACGGGAAGTATTGTTTTATTTTAGAAACTTCTTACAGTATTATAAATGACAACACATATTTTTTAAATAATTTGAAAACCTGAATAATGTATTTCATTTTATTTTGAGATAGTCAATGGTTACTACATTTAATGAAACGTTTTTTTTCTGCCTGTTTTTTCTAAATTTAAATCGATTTTTTTGATTTCAATTAATACTGAACTTATAACGTATAGGAATGCAGAATTAAGATAGCACTGAACATTTTCTTCCTAAATTAAAATAGTGTATACATTTATTATTATTATTGATTGATTTTAATACTTTGTAAAATGGCATATAATTTAATAATTTTATATTCAAAATATTTAAATCATTCAATATAAAATTTAATAATTAATGCAAAATTTGCTACGAGTTAGAGATGTAATATGTATAAGTTTACTGCATTTCTTTTAAGGTACTTTGATTGTAAGGTGCAAATACAGAAATATAAAATAATGTTGTAGAAAATATTTAAAAAAGTAAAAGCAATCAAAATAAAAAGGTGAAATATTAGCCATATCATGCTTAAAGCTTTTGAATTATTCTTTAAAATTATACAGTTAATGAAACGCATTATTTTTAATAATTGACAAATAATAATTAAAAATTTACATTTTATTTTATTATCTTCATAATTTTAAAGAACTAAGCTATAGCTTTTAGAGTGAAAACACAAGTAATCATTTGATCAGTAATTTTAAACCGAAAATAATATATAAATTTTACCACTTTTTAGTTTAGTTATAAATTATACAGTTGATGATGGACATATTATGTAATCTTGACAGTATTATAAAATATTACAAGTATACTATAAACAGAGGAATTTAGTACGTTAATTCCGAATTCCAATATATTTAATTCAATTTTTAAATAATTAATTAAAATTAATTTAATTAAAATTTAAATAAGAATCAAATTAATTTTAATTTAATTTACATAAAATTAATTCGAATAACTTTTTTTCAAATTTGATATTTCTTGTTTTACCAAAGATTAATTAATTGCTGATTAATTGATTTACGGTGAAGTGCAAAATCAAACGAGCATTTTACACTGTACTAATTAGTGTCTACGTTAAAGGCTTCCGTATTGTTAAATTCCGAAAAATGTTGTTAAAAACTTGATATTATCAACTTTTTTTCACTAATTGATTTTATCAATTTCGGCTCAATACCAAATATTGTTCACATCAACTGTTTCTGTATCATTTAATTCCAAAATTTGTTGTTAAAAGGTTGAATGTATCAATAAATTTGTAAAATGTTGATTGTTTGATGCTGAATTATCAGGAATCAAAAAAATAAATAACATTATGTTGGTTTCATTAAGCATAATGCTATTTTAAATCATTTGATACTCTGCATTACAATTTTTAATTGGAAGACAACTTGGTTCACTCAACTAATTAATTAATTAATTATTTAGTTGCATTAATTCAATTCATTACATATTAAAAAATAAATAATTATATTTTTTTAATCATGAAGAGAAATGATGCCGTTTTTCTTATAAAGGACGTGGTTTTCTTTCCACGATCTAGGTAATTTAAGAAATGAAATAATTTTCAGCTTTAACACATCACCATAGTTGATATCCAAATTACCTACAAAGAAAAAATTATGTAATATAAAGTAATTCATAGTTTCAGCAAAAATCTCCATCAACTTTTAAATTATTTCTTTATTGCTGTATAATTGCATGTAAAATTGACTTTTTTAATATCATCGATTCCTTCATCGCTTTTGTTAGTGACATTGTTGATCAAAGAAATTTATCTCAGAAAATATTTTTACTTTAATATTATCAAATATTCTTCAATTTTATTAATTTCTAATTTTTCTGTTCATTTTTTGCAGTAGGTTTTACTTTTATTTCAATATTTTGGTTAATAAAATTTAGAATGCTTCAATTTTAGTCTTCCATATATATGCTATGGATAAATTTTAGATAAACTATTAATTTTATTTCTAAAACAATAAAAACTATTTTACTGCTTGATTATCAGAAGAAAGTATCCCTAATAAATAACAGCTTTTAAAAGTAAAATAAATTTGAATAAAAATGAAAAACCTGATCCAGTAACTACCTTATAAGAAAATACTTTTAAAGATGCCCTTAAGATAACAATGCTTCTTAAGGTTTTCATATCATTTTCGATATTCCAGATAGAATTTTGAAGGATAATATTCTAATTGTTTTTTGATTTTCTTTCAGAATTTAACATATTCCCAAACATAAAATTTTCACAAATGTTAAAGCTTTTATGTTGACAAAATACTTCAAAAATGTGCCAATAATATTTTACCAAAACTGCTGCTAATATTTTTTTGCAATAATAATAACAAAAACAGCTAGATTATTAATTTGGTAAATACTATTTATTTTTATGAGTGAGGGATATTTTAAATTAGTAAGGAAAATTTGTTTCCTTAGCATTAAATGCTCTTTGATTTTTGCATCTTTAATACAAAATCTTATTCACTGCTACTTTCTGGTACTTCTCTACGCACTCCTTTTAATCATTAAAATATGTAAATTTACTGACTAAACTTAGCTTTAATTTGTTTAAAAAATTGTGAATTATTTTATTTGCTTATAACAAACCACTGGAAGTCTTGAAATTTCTTAATTTCGATACATTTCTGAATACTTAGGGTTATTTTGGAGAAAAAACCATGTACCCAAAAATATTTCCTCATTGTAAATCCAAGTTAAACCATTTTGTTTGTGCTTGGAATACCTTTTTATTTTAAAGAAAAAATGCTTGGTATGCATTTTCTAAATTTTAACATTCAACAAAAATTTGAGAAACAATTTTTTTCTGTTTTTCAATTTCTTAAAATGATTTCAGACAATGTTAAATTCTTTCGTTTTGAGATTTTTAGTTCTAGCAATGTTTCATTTTAATGGTAAAATAATAGAATGTTGTTTCTCTACATAACGGAATTAGATTTAGCATAATATACATGCCTCAGAAATAAAAATCTGGAGGAAATTACTCTGGTGATTGAGTTGTTGTTGTCGTGTGCCAGATAAGTTGGCATTATGGGGTGCGCTGCTCCAATTTTCCAACTGAACCCTATTTTGGTGTGGAGTCCGACTTCCTCAGTACATACACGCCATAGGGACCCGTTTATAGAGTTGGGAACCATTCACAACCCATTCATACAGGGAAAGGACAAAGGCAAAATATACTGAGAGAGAAAGTACATCCTTGCCCGAACTGGGATTCGAACCCAGGACCTCCCTATCCGCTGTCAGGTACGCTGCCCACTAGAAAAGTTGGGAGGCGGGAATCGTGTTAAAATAGGTTTAATTTATTCTCTTATAGAGAGACTTGATTATGAAAAACTACTGAAAGCTATTTAGTACAAAAATAATGAAGTGACAATAGTTCTTGAATTAATTTCTTATCTTGTTTGATAAAATTAAAATTAATTAAAAAAACTCAGCTGAAATTAATTTTTTTAATAAATGTAAGGCCTAACATCTTTTTTAAATAATTATTCCTTGGTTTTCTTAAAATGACAAAGTAGAAATATTATTTACACAAAGTAGACACTTATATATATATATATATATATATATATATATATATATATATATATATATATATATATATATATATATATATATATATATATATATATATATATATATATATATATATATATATATATATATATATATATATATATATATATATATTGTATATATATATTCCATTTTAAGGACTAAAAGGTTGCATTCCTTTCTGTCAGCTATTTTAGATAAGATATTATGATATTATGAAAATAAATATTACTGAATAACCACGCAATTTCTGAATAAGATACTCATTTAACTATGCCAATGTTTGACATTGAAAATGATCTGCTTTCGAACAATTGAAATCTCCTTGAATGTTGTGTGTTTGTCAACTATTTTTAAAAATATGTACATTTATTTCATAAATGTAACATTCAATCACTAAAAGTTATGAAAATATCGTAACTTACTGTTTACTTGACTAGCTGTTTTATCAAAGATTATCATAAATTATTTTGAAAAGTTTTTTTAATGAAAATATTGATATTAAGATACATGTATAAAATTAATGTTTTCAACCAAAATTTAAAATTTTTTGTTAAATATATTAAGATAAGTTAAATTTATTTTTAATTTTTTCAGTCAATATATGTCAAACTTATGTGTAAATTTCGCTTTTGTATTCAGAGGTGTAGAAGTAATTATATCTTCAGCAGAACAGTTAACTAAAAATAAATCCTTATTTAAATACACTTTAAAGACGAGTTCTCTTTTAATAATTATCATTTCTGTCTGTTTATTACTTACATAAATTTATTTTCATCATTACGTTTTAAATAGAGAATGAGTTTTGCCATGTTTAACTAATTCACAGTACTTTTTCGATATAAAAAAACTATAAGGATTTATTGCTTGTAATTATATTGTTCTTTGTTCTCATCATTGATGCATTTTTTTCCTTGATTGAATAAATTTAGCATTTTAAATAATACGCAATGTATCTGCTCTTGCATAGGTGAGTTTAAAATCAAGACATGTTGAGAGGAATTTATTAAGGAACAATACAGGATATTTAGAATTATTATTATTATTGTAAAGAATCGCAATTAGTACTATTTTATCTTTTGAAAATAAAACGACAAACTTGCTTTCATAAATGATATATTCTAATTTAATTTGATTAATTTTAAACAACAGATTTATGTAATTGATTAATAATTAATGTCATACTTCTATATTAATGATTCTTCATATTTAATTATAATAAGATTTAAATTATAATATTATATATTATTACACACACACACACACACACACACACACACACACACACACACACACACACACACACACACACACACACACACACACACACACACACACACACACACACACACACACACACACACACACACACACATATATATATATATATATATATATATATATATATATATATATATATAATGGGTAAATGGTTATTGCGCTACATAATAAAATTATATAAGTGGAAGATAAATTCACTTTGATTTTTTTCTAGCTATTTGTATTTAACTAGCGGCTGGCTTGCAAACAGCTATCATGTCCTAAGACTTAGGTAAATGATGAAATAAGTTTTCTTGCATTAAATACGATAGTAGAGAATCCCAGCTACTTCCTTTTTAGAATTCCCCAATATTGATCACAGTTCAGCTAAAATTTAAATATAATATTTCTAGTCGTTAACGTTAAATAAATATGCTTCAAATTATAATAATTTAAAAATATTAAATTTATTATATTAAAAAATATCCTCTTTATTTTATGTATTCCCATTAAATTGTACTTACATAATAAGTTTTTTTTTAATGAAAATATTAAATTAAGGCTATGTACATAACACAACTAGACGCTATTCGCCATTAAAAGTTATATGAGAATCCATTGTTTATTTTTCTTATAAATTTATGTTTAGTTAAAACAGCTTTTGATGAATAATGTTAACTGATGATGCATATAATATTATTGAAAGACTTTATTTGTTTTTTACCATATACAAATGTAAGAAATAAAGATTTATGTGAGGAAAATCGCTTAAAGAAAAATATCATTGATAAAAAATTTAAGTAAATGATTAGAAAAATAAATTACATTATAAACAGTTAATTTCAATTGCTATGTTTTCAAGAATATTTCATCCTATTTAGCTTTTTTTTCATTTTTCCTTGTTTTCAAGAAAAAGTAAAAAAAAAAATTATAATACGTTAAAATATTTGTTCTAAAGTGAAACTACCGCAAAATGCTGCTAAAGTAGTGAAAATTTATTGTTGAAATCGCAAGCGATAATATGAGAAGAGGCCTATGTTCCGTGTGAAGAGAATGCGATTTTAGAGGTTTTTGTATTTTAAAAACTTTGAATAAAGTGTAAGTATTTTATATCAACCTCACACCAAATAAACATTTCATTTTATTGTTAAGGAAATGCATAATACAGGCTCATTGCATACTGTAAAAGGTTTTTTTCGTAGTTTGTATTTACCGAAAACTTCTAATTGCAGGCTTCTGCACGAGGTACTGTGGATCTGTTTTTGTTGGTTCAATCGCATTTAGAGGCTATAGTCTGAAAATGAGTGATATTTGATTTCGCAAATATTTTTTTAGTCAAATATGAAGTTAGGAAATAGCCCTTTTGATATTATAAAATATTGGGCACATTTTCTTTCACTAGAAACAAAAGAACAATGCAGTGTGTGTTCTCTTAGCGCACAAAAATTCTCATAAAGTGGGATGAGTATCTTCACACGAAGCGTCGAAGCATTGAGCCAGTGTGATGGGATATCTTGTATAAATTGATCTTGGCTTTTACGTAATAATCATGATCACAAGTGTGAAATCCTGTCGTTTAACAAATGCTTAGTATAAATTAATATTGTTTATATTGAATAAATCAAGATATTACCTTATTTTTGAATAATAGCAATGAAATCCCAGAACAAGTTCAGTATCCCCATACACTGATTTCTCGCCAAATCTGGTAACCGCTGTTTACGTTGTAGTGTTGCCGATTTCAGCTTTTGTTTTTATTCTAGTGTTGCCAAATTTAGTTTTTGTTACTATTTTTATTTTTTCGTTGCCAGATTCCGTTTTTCTCGTGTTTTAAATAATTTTTACGTTATATATGTGCTTTTTCTTAGTGGCAATAGCTTTTTATTTTTACTTCGAGAACTTTCCAGAACTTTCTTTGCTAATTGTTCTACGTTTTAATTGCTAGTCATTTTAATTTCGGTCACTTTTGCTGCTGGAATCGGTGGATTTCCCGCTGTTGTGTTTCGTTGTCGCCAGTGTCCAAACATCGTAAATTTTTCTTTTTTACTATTTCTTTTATCATTATTCATTTTTATTTGGTTTAATTTATAATATATATTTTTATATTAAATGATGTATTTTATTTTATGTATTTAAAACCGTTAAATATTCTTTTTTCCTTATTTCGTTTTCTTAATTTATTATCATCTTTTTATTGTTTTAATTACTTTATTTTTTGTTACAATTTAAAATGTCTCATATTCATAATGTTGTTGAAAAATATCAACAAGTTATTTTAGCAAAAATTAAAGATAATAATGATGGATTATTGCACAGGATTCCAAATTATTAATTAATTTAGGATTCGCAAATATTAATTAATTTTTAACGGAAATTGTATTTGGAGAAGGTGTAATTATTTTATTTAAATTCTATTGCTTACATGTATTTTTTTATTGTATTCGTGTTTCATTTTTATTTACTTAAAATGTGTATATATTTAAAAAATATTTTATTCATGTTTTCTTTTTAAATTTAAAAAATGTATATATTTGAAAATAAGTTTTTGCATGCTTTTTTTTAAAAATTTATAAAGTGTATACATTTAGAAAAATATTTTTGCATGCTTTTTTTGTAAAATTAGATAATTAGTTTTACTGAAATGTGACACTGGTGACAAACGAATAAGTCGAAATAAATCGGCATGTCAGCTTAACTTCATATCAAGTAAGTCCATTTTTTATATTTATTTCCCTTTTTAAATTTTCTGAAATGCATATTTTTCGATCGAACTTAGGGAAATTTTCCGTTTTAATAAACGCGCGCCTAGCTTGGCGACAAAAAAATTCGCCGCGTCGCCAAGTGTATGGGGATACTGAACTTGTTCCGAAATTCCATTAGTAATATTGTATGGATGCAAGATAAAACATGAGAGATACACTATAAAGTGTTTTCCACCAGCGTATATTTCGTTAATTTTTTAGTTTCATGGCCACCTCACTCTTCTGAATACGAAGTTTCATTCTGAATTTCCGGTTTTCCAGTTTCTAGGATGTATACATTTGGTTCATGACGTGTCAGAATTAAAGGATCTTATCAAATGTAAATTATGCAAATTTTTCCTGTACCGTTAATTTCGACTTTGTTGTTCAAAATTTCCCCCATGCAATTTGTTATTATAAGGGATGGGTGGATACATTAAAAGTGTGTAAATCTAATGAAATTTTTTATATCGTTTCTCTGTCTGTTAATAGAATTTTATAATTTTACATTTGCAAGAGATTTGTTCATTTTTGACACACACAAATCATTCTAAAGCCATTTAAGGTTTTTCAATATGCTAATCAAGTTTTGTAAAAAAATGGGTTTTTCCAAAATGGAAGGCATCACACATGAATGTATTTTTAAATATAAAAAAAACATATATTTGCCAAAAATGCGCTTTTTTCTCAATTATAATTACATATTTATTCTCAAGAATAATTATAGGCCATTTTTCATTTAATATATTTGATTAAAGGGAAGCAAATGGAAGTAATTTTAAATATCAATTTACATTTACATAATTTTAAAAGGGCATTATTCTTCTCATCTCTGGAGGTAAAGTTGTAATTGAATATATTTCAAGTTATGAAACAGAAACTGGCCTAAAAGAATAGCAAAAATAGTAGAATCATTATAGTATTTTTAAAGTATCATTAGTTATCATTTACAATATCTTGTGAGAAAAATTATATGGACTTGTATTCAATGATTTTAGCTAGATGATCTTACAAAAAAGTTCAGAAATATTTATCATTATAATAAGTTATAATGGCAGAAATTTAAAAACAAAATTTCTGTCATTACATTTTGCAATGGCTTTATAATTTACATTTCAAAACATTTAAAATAAAAAATTTCAAAAGAAAGCTTAAAAAATAAATTTTAAATTAATATTCTACTGTAATGCAAAAATTTTTACAATGCAAAAATTACAATTAGGGATCAAAATAAAATTGAATTCAAATTTAATAATTTTCACGAGTATTCCATTTATTATTTTAATATAAAATTATTGATTTATATAAAGAAACAAAGTATGCAAGACAATCAGCTAACAAACTAACGAATAATTAATTTTTCTCAAACTTGTGAATGAAAAATAAATAGAACAAATTAATGGCAAATAACTAATTCTTTAGAAGTTAATAAAAATGATAATAAAAAGGTGAGATAATGTTACGAAGGTTTCATTGAGGTTTTGTCATTTTTTAATAAATTAAAGTTGTGAATATGTATAATTTTCTACTGCAAGTAGGTTTAAGACAATTTCTTTGAATTTTCAATTTTAATGAAGGTGTCATTTTAATGAAATTGCAGTCACGTCTTAATTTATTAAAAGAAAGATGAAAATACAAAAAGTGAATTAATAAACCAACATTGTTTTATGCATGGTAATAAAGAAGTTATAATAACTATTAAAGAAATAAAATTATATGTGATTAATTCAAAATATCTTCCTTTACTTAATTCAATTAAATATCTTGTGGAATAAATATCTTTTACATCCTTTTTCTAGATAATTAAAAATTATTTTAATCAATAAAATAATTTTAATATTCATATTAAAACATTTTACGAAAACTTACGCAAACGTTTTCGAAATGATTAGACATAAATTGAAATACATTGATGCCAAAAAATTTTAATTATTATTTTTATGGAAATGCCGACCGATGGATGAGTGGTTAGCGCTCCTGACTCCTGAGATGTGGGTCCTGGGTTCGAATCCCGGTTCGGGCATGAATGCTACTTTCTTTCTCTGTTCTCTCTGTGTTTCTCTATCCTTTCTTCCGTGATGATGTATGCCGAGCTTGCAGCCGAATGGTTAGTGCTCTTGCGTTCGATTTAACAGTTCGTGGGTTCGAATCCCACCTTGAGTATGGATGTTTATTATGGTTCGGAATCCATTTTAAACCGTACGTTCCGGTCTAATTAGCCCTCATGTGCAAATAATGACCGTTGAGTGACAAACAAACCAAACCGTGATGATGTATGAATGTGGCCCATCCTATAAACGAATTTGTGTTGGTATGACGCAGGTAACGCTACACGCCTCCATGACTTGGTTCACAGGTGCCTGCTGGGTAACGACAAATGAGTAGCAGTTTCTGGCCTCATTGTGGCATAGGGTTCAACCCTCATGTGCTGGCCATTGGAAAAAGATTTTTTTATGAAAATACTTTTTGAAAAGCAAATTTTTATAACAAACTTTATATTGTTATAAAAACTCTCAATCACATTTTATATTTTAAACTGGATATTATTTTTAATTATTCCTTCTTTATAATTAAAAAGTTTGCTTAAAATTTGTATGCAAATCTTCTCTCAAAATCAGTACATGTCATGGATCAAAACTTATAAACAGTTAACAATATTTTTATGTATACAGAATTATGTATACATAAATATTTTTCTAAATACAGATAAAATTAGGATTGCAAAAAGTTCACTTTTCTTATTATTTTAATCATTTTACATATACACTGTACGTCCTTTATGATATTTCCGCTACAAACACTGATATTAAGCTGTAAAAGACAGGAATCAATAACTGTAAGATACAGTAACTAATATTTATATTAAATTGTAAATCAAAGATGTGAAGAAATCCATATCTAATTATCTGATTTCTATCAGGGCATCAGTAGTAGCAGATGAAAGTGCCAGTTATCTTTCAATTATTTGAGAGATACTTTTATCGAGTTAATCAATGTGCTCCGTAGCATAAAATGAATAAACATTCTATAACTAAAAAATTTTCAAATTATACTATTCAAAGATAACGTAAGGTATATTTTTCAGTATTTCATTTACGAAAAACTAAAAGGATGTTAGTTTGCTGCTTTAAGATGTTAGGTATTTGCTTCAATTTCCCCGTTCATAAAATGCCGTTTCTAGGAGCAATTTAATTTAATCCAAGAACATATTTTAAATGTAATTTTGTATTACTATTCTCTTGAATGTAGTTTAATAGTTTCTTTAGATAGGTATAAGATATGCAGCTGCTAGTTTAACACATTTTTAAAATAAATTCCAGTGTATATTTGTGTGTGTATACATATATACACTTTTGATGATAGGCCAACCAATATGAGGTGCTGAGGTGCATCTTTTGCATAAATACCTGAACGAAGTCGACGTAACCGAAATTGTATTTGATTGGCTGTTAAGTTAACGTGAAACCATCCATTTTATGACACACAAAATGTACTGAATTTTTTATTTGTTGACTTTTCCAGGTTAAATACCCTGTTACTCATAAATGATTCTACCAAATAAAAATTAGGAACATTTTCTTTGTGAGAAGTGCTATCTTTTCAACAAGCATATGTCTGAAATCATTTTATTGGTACTACTCAATTTACTTGTATACCTTACTAATTTACTTTATTAAAATCATGTTTAAGTTCTTTATTTAACTTCAATTCATTAAAGGGAAAAATCAAAAGTAAATAAAGATAATTCTGACAAAGCTATATCCAGGACAATATTGTGATCATAATAAGACTTTGTAAATCGGTAAAGGAGAAAAAAATTTGTGATTTATTTGTATATATATATATATATATATATATATATATATATATATATATATATATATATATATATATATATATATAATGTTTAAACTCCCATTTTGATGTTTTTATTTATGACTGAAATATATATATTTCAGTCATAAATAAAAACAACAAAAAGTGAGTTTAAACGTATTAAAATATGCAACACATGAGTAGCTATTAAGCTGCTACATCTGACGGCATTCTTAACACGAAAATTGTTAACATATTACACAAGTAATTTATTTAATAAAAAATTGTTCCATATGAACATTTCAGAGATGTTCTTTTTTAATTTGTGGCAATTAATGTGTCATATTCCTACAGAAATTGTAAAATATACTATTTTTAGTATTATATTTTCAAGTTCATACAATTTTCGAAGTTTTAGGTACAAAAATATTTCGCTATGAAATTTACAATGAATTTAAGGGAATGGTTGACAGGGTTATACATAAAAACTACGTTACAAATGACATAAAATATTTTGTAAGGTTTATGCATTGTAAAGTTTTTCATTCTTTAAAATTGATGTTTGAGGAATATTCAAAATTTAAAAACAAGGAATTTCTGTAAGACAAAATATTTCGACCAGTAAAAATTGACTTAAAAATAATAGTAAATAAGAAAACATTTTACAAACAAAAGAATTGAAGTTTATAAGGAATTCACACATAATTTTTTGATCATAAATGCTACAAGATCCAATATTATTTTAATGAAAATAAACATTTAAGCTCTATCAAATAAAATATTTTTAGACTGTCACTTATTTTAAACTTGCTTCGTAACAAACAAAAAAAATGTAATAAATAGGTTTAAGCTTTGTAACAATCAAAATCTATTAAAACATTTACCAATGGAAAGTTTATTATGTTAATTGATTAAATATAACTATTATATGGAATGAAAAGAGTGCTTATGTGCTTGATACATTTTTCTATTCCTAACACTGAAATGAAATTATTCTAAAACATACAATGACTAAAGCATTTTCCAATGTCTTTATCTTGTTGTCATGTTATCAACAGTTTATGAAGATTTTTTAAAAAGTAATTAAATAATATTAATGATTTAAGACTTTATTTTAACACTAGATGTAATGCTTGAAACTACTAATCATGACCAATACATGACCCAGCAATTGAAAAAATATTTATGTTATGTAATATTAAAACTGATTCTTGTTTTAATTTTTATGTATCTAAAAAGCTTTTTTAATTTAATATTAATTAGAAATTAATGATAAAGAAAATACAAATAATTGTATGCATTTCTTATGGTGGTTTATATGGTTTATACATATGCTTTCTTGTTACTCACCATTTTCCTTTATTTAGTTAAAGCTTTGAGCTTACGATCTCAAATTAGTAATAAAATTTATGGCAACTTTAAAATTGACGTTTTCTTCAAATTGTAAATGTGTCAATAACGAAGTTTTGACAAATATTTAAGTTTTTATATAAGTTTTTTTATAAGTTTTTATACCACATAATATATAAGTTTTTATACCACAAATAAAGTTTTTATAAAATAAATATATCATTCTTGCATCATTCATAACAATTCTATCCTGATAAAAATAACAATAATTAATGTGTACTTGTCTTATATTTCTCATGGCTCACAGACACAACATTGAATATTCCGCCACATCACATAGTGGCTGACATAAGCACTTCGCACTGTCTGACGTCATACTGTCACGCGGTATACACAATAAATAGTGAAAAATAGATTTCTTTCTGAAAAATAGTTTTTTAGGGTTTAAAAAAGTACGAAGTTATCTGAAAATTAATTAACATCACAAAAAAACTGTTATTTGGTAAAAAATAGTACTAGCTAATAAAATAAAAAATAGCAATAAAGCTAATTGTCTTAATTTTAATAAAATATAATAATTAATTATATACATAAAAATATAAAAAAATAATAATAATTAATAAAAAAATAAAAGAATGGCCAGAATATTTTGGCCCTCTACTTATCATCCAGTAACGGTCCGGTTTATTTTAACAAGCACTCACCCGTGGCCGTAATGTCCGGAGCTGGAACGTCAAACAACTATGACCGGCTTGCCGTGACCAACAGAAAACCGGCGTTGCCGGCAGCGGCCCGGATTTTTGCCGGCAGATTGCGTTTGCGGGATTGCGTCTTCTTCAAGAGATCAACAAATAGATTCATTGAAAGCAGAAACAATAATATTTCTATTTTTGCATTGGTTTTGTTAAGATGATCGTACACTTTCAAAGTTTTTCCAAAATAATCCTTAAATTAATTATTATACAACACTGCTTAAAATTATAATTTCTAAATTTGAATGAATGATCTGATGGACTGTATTAAATGAAATTTTATTTAAAGAATAGAAATTACGTTAAAAATTATGTTAAAAAATTAAATGTTTAAATTTTAAACAAAAATTTCACTGAACATTTCAAGCATGTTTTTTTAAACTATTTATGTTTCTGAAGTTCTTTCACACGTGTTATCAATAAAAGTCCAATTACATACACTTCTAATAAAATTCAGTGTCTTAGAATTCTCAATCCCACTACTTTTTTATTTTTAATTTAATATCTTAATACACTAAAGTTTTGATTGTAATATATTTATGTTTTAATGATTTAAGACTTTATTTTCACATTAGATGTAATGCTTGAAACTAATAATTATGAACTATACATGATCCAGCAATTGAAAAAATATTTATATTATGTAATATTAAAACTGATTCTTTTTTTAATTTTTATGTATCTAAAAAGCTTTTTTTAATTTAATATTAATTAGAAATTAATGATAAAGAAAGTACAAATAATTGTAGGCATTTCTTATAGTGGTTTATATACTTTATACATATGCTTTCTTGTTACTCACCATTTTCCTTTATTTAGTTAAAGCTTTGAGCTTACGATCTCAATTTAGTAATAAAATTTTAGGGAATATTAAAATTGACTTTTTCTTCAAATAATAAATGTGTCAATAACGGAGTTTTGACAAATATTAAGCTTTTGTACCACGAATAGATATTTATATTTGAACTCCTAATGTATTACATTTACTGTTGATATGAAAAATTTATTAGTTTTACCATTTCATTATTACGAAATTAGGTATTTAAAGCTATATTTAAAATCAGGATATGAAAAATGAAACAAATGTTATAATAAAATTTAATTATTTGAAATTTAGTGTTTCCTATTAAAAGCAGCAATATATTTTATAGAATTTATTTTGCATTAATAAGCATGAATTTTAAATTATGTATTATGACCATACGTCTTTATTTGAACACTGCATTGGAGCATGATATTTATATACATTATGTTAATCTTAATATATTTATAATTCTGTATACCTTGAATACTTTTTCCATTAAAAAGAAAATTTTTTAAAAATATTTTATAATTATTTTATTTATGTTGAATGCTAATCTTTGTTTTTATTTTCCAAGTATTGCAAAAATAGATTCTTAGCTAATAACATTATTCCTATTCAGAGAAATCAAAAAAAAGTTCATTAAGTCTATAATGTCACGCGAAGCAAAAACTTTGCATAGTTTTAAGACCCCCATTTATAGTTCAAGAAACATAAAAAAGCAACACTGTTTTTGACACTAAATTCTTTGAAAATATAAAATAATTTTCAGTGACATTTTGCGGAATAAACCATACGGCTTATTATAATCATATGAGCTTAATGTTAAATGATTTTCATTAAACTAGGTAAGCCGATTTAATGTGCAATGTTTTAGAAATATTAATAGAAGGGACTTAAAATTTTTCATATAAGCTCAAACGGAATAATAACAATTCTTCTTTGAAATTTTAACCGTGATTACATAAATACGTAATTCAATACTTTATTTCTACAAAAAAAAAATTTAAAATTTTTTGTAGAAGAAACTAACAACATATAACATTTTCTACCTTTTAGCTATGTGGTTTTAGTCATTTGTTCATGCACATAGTGCTGCTTAAAAATCAAATATAACTTTTTTTATTGCTCCAAATATAATTTACTTTTCTTATCTCTTATTTCATAACAATAATTTTTTAATGTAAGATTTATTCAGAGTGGATTTTTGTCAACAAGTTATCATCAGTTCGATATGATTATCAAAGACATTTTCTTAAAATTACAGTTAAAATATTTTGTTGGGATGATTATGGAGCTCTATTATTATTCAATATTTCAGTGAATTTATGTATGAAAAGAAACATTGGGGCAATAAGAAGTAAATTTAATACGATTTTTATAGAATTTCAATCATGCTAAATTATTAATATAAGATTTACTCAAGGTAGATTTTTGTCAAAAAGTTAAATTCCTTTATTATGGTGATGGCATTAGACATTTACATTATATATCACTTATAACTTTCTAATTATCATGCTAATTATGATGTTATTCTCTAATTAAGTATGTCATTAAGTTAAAAAATGAAATTTTGGTACAGTCAAAAACAGCACTTAAATCACTTTGGTATTCAAAAAATTACCGTTTTAAACTTTTTTCATCTTTGAAAATTATTTTCTGTAACATTTAAAATATACTGAAAAATCTTGTCGACAAAATAATTCCCAATGTAAAAGAAATTTTATAATTTCCTGAATTACATACCTGAATAATTATATGAAAATTTTAATTTGATTGATTATTTTGCTATTTTTAAGGAAGTTTAATATTTATGTTTATGATAAATTAAATTATATTGAAACTTATTTCGTCTCCGAGTTCATGGAAATTATAAAAAATAAGACTTAAATCATTTTATTGAATATGTAAGACCTTTAAAATACATTTATTTATCTATTGATTTATGATTATACAAAATTGCTAGTATACTTCTCAATATAAAACGTGGATATAGTGTAAACTTGAAAAATATTTATGCATTTAATAATATGTCCATCTAAGAATCAATGGTTGGCATGTATTCATGAAATAAATTTTACAACAGTGATAAATATTCAAATTTTTATTTTTATTGTATTTCAAATAAACATGCATTAATTTTTTATATCTTTTTTCAGGTATGTGTGCTTGCTAATTTAACTACAACTACTCTTGGGATATTGTTTTTCCTAATGCAAATGAAATACTATATTTAGTTCATTAAATGTACAGGAAATTAGTTTGGTAAGTAGAGAACATGTACCCTTCATTTACATTATTATCTGAATAATACACTAAGCAAAAATGTTCGATTTCTTTTCTATGGAACTTGTTTATTTAAGTAACTGAGAGAGTTTCTTCAAAATATTTCAATAAGCAATTTTTTATAACTCATTTTAGTAAGCTTATTTTATTTTAGTGCCACTATAACAAATATCAGGTTTTTAAAAAATATTTAAAATTATAGTTAATTTTTTTGGATTATTTAAGATTATACAGTTTGATATAAATTTTATTTATTTATGTGAACGTATTTTCAGGAACTATTATGAAATTTAAAATTTTTTATGTAAGAAAAATGCTTTAAATATGAATAAATTGCTTAAAATAAACAGAGTTTATAACATGAAAAATATTATATTAAGAAACAAGTGTTCGAAAATTCAATTTAATCAAATCATATCCACTGCACTGCATAACCTAGAGTTAAAATTATAAAAGCAAATAAAACATGTGATGTCAAAATTGTTTCAAACTTAGAGAATTCAACAATTTACTGATTGTAGACAGTCAAATTTTTATTCTTTTAAAAAATATTCGTTTCACTAGTTTATGATTTAAATCTTTATATTTTTAAAGAAGAAAATGTGATACTTCTTCTAAACTATTTTAAAACACTGAAACGTGTGTAAGAATGCTTTTATATAATCTGTATCTTTCTTTTACTTTCAAACAATTAAATTGAATTCTTTCCCTCGGTTCTTCACGGCTGACTTGTCCAGAGAAAACTTGGTGCACACAATGACCCGAGTTCAAACACTTTCCGCAAATTCATCTGCTTTTCTGGTCACGTTTACACAAGATTTTAAAAGCCTCTGCCTTAAAAGTTATTAAAGAAAAGTTTAGAAATTAATAAGGTGAATAAATGATATCCTCTCAACTAAGTTTCAGCCATCTTTATTAATGTTTCTGCGGGATTTATATTTATCCACTAATCTGAATTTCAAGATTTATACATTTGCTTTACGAAATATGTTGATCAAGAAAATGAAACTATGTTTTGTAAATTGTATTTTATATGTTTACTTTACTCGATAAAAAGTTTTTAACATGTATCTTATTTACACATTATCCGCCTTCAAAATGCGATACCATGATGTAGTGATAAGAAAATTATGCAAATTTCAGGCTAGATTGACCCTATTGAGTTATACAAATGACGTGAAATGCAAAACTCTTCAGAATATAAGATGAGGAACCGGCAGAGTGGGCAATATTCAAGCCATAATGGCTACTTGGAAAATAATCGTTGAAAGTTTGTTCTTGTTGCAAAAGATACCTGTAATTGCAGATAATACTATGTTATCGTGGACGGAGTCAGTTCCAGCAGACAGACGAGTTTACGAAGGGCATGGTGAATGGACTGAAAGTGGCAGTTTGGTCCTCACGACAAATCACAGTTGCCAGATACCTGGTCGTGTCCGCAGCACACTGGTGCAGCCGGAGTGACGTCAGCAGGCGTGGATCGAAGCGTCCAACAGAAGCCGGTGGCGACCCCGCAAAGCATGCCTACCTAAATTCTGCAGCATGTACAAAACACTTTGAATGCTCTTATATAGAGCAGAACCATATGCCGTCGATTGGTTGCTAGTGGACTGTGCTCATGTTGTACGCTAAGAAGACTACCATTGAACCCACAGCATATTCGATAATGTCTGTAATGGTGTCGGATTAGAGCGATGTAAACAGCGATGTAGCACAAGAAGACTTACGCTTCTGTTTCTTCAGTGATTGTCGCCTCATACGAGTCTGGTGTCTATGTGAAAACTAGTTCAATCCTGCAGCAATTGTAGAATGTCCCACTGAACGACAACGCGGCATCATGGTTTAGGGTCTATTGTGTTCCATTCTAAGTCACTTTAGTTCGTATTCACCGCCCTATGGGAGCCTATCTTTACGTGGATGATATGTTGCAGCCGATGAAACCCACCTTAGGGGCACCCAATGTCCTTTATCGTATATATATATATATATATATATATATATATATATATATATATATATATATATATATATATATATATATATATATATATATATATATATATATATATATATATATATATATATATATATATATATATATATATATATATATAAATATATATATATATTATATATATATATATATATATATATATATATATATATATATATATATATATATATATATATATATATAAATATATATAAATATACATATATATAAATATACATATATATATATATATATATATATATATATATATATATATATATATATATATATATATATATATATATATATATATATATATATATATGTATATATATGTATATATATGTATATATATATATATATATATATATATATATATATATATATATATAATATACATATATATATATATATATATATATATATATATATATATATATATATATATATATATATATATATATATATATATATATATATATATATATATATATATATATATATATATATAGATATATATATATTATATTATATTATATTATATTATATTAAATTATATTATGTATATATATATATATATATATATATATATATATATATATATATATATATATATATATATATAAATAAATAATATATATATAATTCGAAATGAATATAAAAATTTTGCTAATCTTAAAACTAATTAAACTGAGAAAAACTATCAATGCTAAATTTTATTGTACCTAAAATTCTTAAATAAAAACATTTAAATGAAACTATGAAACTGGAAAATTTTAAAAGTATTTAACAGTTATAATTAAGAAATTTTGATTTTAATATAAAATGTTAGGAAAGCTATTATAATTAAAATTTGGTGGCTTATTTTCATGTATAATTCAATATGTTAGTGATTAATACTAGAAAACACTAAATACAAATAGAAGTTTTTGTCTTAGATATTTTAATTTTTAAATAAAATTTATCTTTAATTTTCTAATTTGAAATTATAAATTCTTTACCAATTCTTCACATAAAATAAAAGTAGAAAATATTTACGTTATGTGTTTCTGAATATTTTTTATTTAATCGTAAAATACTCCTCCTAATTAAATAATTCCTATTAAATACTGTATTTTAACATTATTTGAGAATGCAAAAAATATTAATTTGTATATATAATTGTTTATTTAAAGTTTACTGACGCAGATTTAAATTTATGTAATTATTGGCAGTTAAAAATTGTATTTACGTACATTATATGTAACTATAAAGCACTTTATGGTATAATAATTCATTTTTTCGTATTAAAACACATTGTTAATATGATTCGAAATAAAAAGTATTTGTCATATGTATTTTAATAATTAATCATTTTTGAAAACTTACATAACTCACTATATTTTCAATAGAAAATAAATATTTCTATAGACTGTTTGTTGATTAAAACAAAGAAAAGATTAATCTCTTGCAAAATTTCCTTGTTGATTAAAATGATTGATAACCAAATTTTATTTTGTTTGGAAGTTATTAATGTCAAAAATTATGAATGAGGTTTTTCTAATTTGTGGATTAAAAAATTTATAAAAAAGCGTTAATTTTAACGGTATTGCTGGTGAGCAGTAACTGTCAAAAATTTATATTAATCTTCATTTATCATAAGTATTTCAAACTTTTTCAAAAGAAATAAGAAAATTATCAAAATAGTTTTCCATATCAGTTAAAATTTCTGTTTTATAAGATAGTTCTTTATCTATCTTCGGTTTAAGTAATAAAACAAAAAATTTTATTATTTACAATATTAAATATAATTATGTAAATCATTTTCTATGAAAAATGATTTACATAGAAAATGAGCAATTGTTTTTATAAAAAAACAAAAATTATGAACATAAATACTGTTCACTTGCATCTGTTTTTTAAAGAAAAATAGAAAAATCTTGTAAATATAAATGTCATCTTATGAGTACCATTGCTAAAGATTTAATGTCTGAAAAGATATAACACCTATAAAAAAATTTAAAATTACTAAAAAAATTTCAAAGTTATATTTTAAGTGATTTGATTCAAATCATGTCCCTTTTTATTATCAATAAGTATGTAACAGTGTTTAAAATTAATACATGTTACGTAAGTTTCTACAATAATCAATAAAATTTTATTGTAGAATCTTAATTATACTAAATGAATAAACAGAAGAATTCATATAATGAATAGAAAGAATAAAAAAATAGAAATAAAATGAATGGGAAGGCTTAATTATCAATAAGTATGTATGAGTGATAAAAATTATTACATGGTACATAAGTTTCTATAAACATCAATAAATTTTATAGTATCATATGAATTATACTAAATGGATAAACAGAGGAAATAATATAATGAATAGCAAGAATATATATATAATAATAAATATAGAAATAAAATGAATGGAAAGGTACAGATGCCATATAATCAAGGATGCCAAATTCTGAGTTTAGTGATTTTTTTGGCGGATTTTCTTATGTATCTTGCAACCTGGTCTTTAATACGTCATACATATGAAGACCTTTAAAAATTATGTAGAAAATTCTATTTTGGCAACCCTAGTATTTACGTTATCGTGTACGTCACAATATGTCATCTTGACAGCATTTCTTCATTACAAAAAAAAAAAAATCATAATTTGGAACCCTGGATTAAAAGGTATCTGTGACGAATAGAAATATTAATATTAAAAAAAAATGAAAGTTTTTAAATAAAAAAGGTCACGTAAATTGAATCATAAGTATTGAGTAATTATAAATAATTAAAGCAAAGCAATTACATTAACTGAATATAAATTATCAATGAATTTCTTTATTCTTACTGTTTCGATAAATTAAAATACGTTTAGAATTTCAAACATGCTATAAATTAAATTATTATCAAGATTTTCTTTATTAATGTTATCTAAAAGCACATTATATTTTAATTTTATTGAAATTTGCAGTAGTTCAATATGATTTATATGTTTATATTTCTTGTTTAACAGAAGCAATTTATTTTTGAGAAACTTTAGCATGTCAAACCATTTTCCTTATGTCGCTTTTTTACAATCTCAAATATATTTGTATATCATTTAAATACAGTAATTTTTGAGTAGTAAAAACATATTTCAAATCATTAATTCCTCATCATATTGGAAACAGAGAGAAAATTTAGTATATACACGTATAATTATATATTTTATATGTTTTTTAATTTAATAGCAACTATCATGTAAAATGCAATAACGTTCCAAATTTAAAATTCAGAAAAGTTTCTTTCAAAAAGTTCATTTTATGATATTTTTATTAAGCATTTAAATGGGAATAAAAGAACTTACATTCTGCATTTAATTCGATTGTTTGCATTTATATTATTAACTAATATAATACATTTCATGCAAGTAAATTCAGCACATAAAAATCATTCTTAAAAATGCTGGGGATACATTTATGTATATAAAATAATAGGATACTCATAGCTATCAAGTAAAATATTTATATTAGTTACTCTTTTTTGTTATACATATTTGTTTCTGGTTAGTAATCTGTATTATTTGGTGCTTACACATCATTCCTTAGGGAATTTCCGTGAAGAAAATTATATTTCTAAATTAATGATTTAACGTCAAATATTACAATTTAGCAACCGCATCTGCTGATCTAATTCATAACACCACGTTTTACATTTTTTAATCTTAGCTCAAGCAAACTTTTATGTTATTCATTTCCTATAACATTATCAAAGTAAAAAAATTGATTATTAATTAAAAGTTAACTGTTAACTACTTGTTTCAGTGAAAACACAATTTAACTGCTCGCTTTTCTCCTTCACGTTTGAAAAGTTATTAAACTTTGGGATCTGTTTACTAGCATTTATCGAAATGACACACACACAAACACACAAAAAATGAAGATTTTCGATTTCGATACGACCTATAATCGTATCAATGTAAAAAGTTGATTACTAATTAAATGTAAACTGTTAATTATTTGTTTCAGTGAAAACCCAATTTAACTGCTCCCTTTTCTTTTTCACGTTTGAGAAGTTATTAAACTTTGGGACCTATTTACCAGCATTTATCAAACTGACACAAAAAGAAAAAACAAAAAAACGATGATTCTTGATATTAAACCGCAACATTTGGCGAAACATTTTTTTCCACAAAAATGTTAAAGAATGTTTCGAGAAATGTTACTTACGATAGTTACTTACGACGAGTTAATACACAAGTAACTATTTTTTTATACTTTTCCTGTAATTCATGTTTTACCATTAAATCATTCTTCTTAAACGTTACTTTCACCGTTATTGTATTAGGCTTTAACTTTGAAATAAAATTATATTAATGTATTTTTAACACAATAAGTTATAATATGTAAACTTAAATGACACAGTAAGTTAAATTTGGTAAATAGACAAGCATTGTTTTACGCTAGAGAAATATAAATTCATAGATATATGAACCTATTCAAAAAATAATTATTTTTATTTGTAATGTCTTCCAAGAAAAATAATAATAATATATACTGTAGCTCAAAATTATTCTAAATTAATTTTTTATGGTAAAGAGTATCCATTATTTAACTGTAATTATGAAAATTTAATGAAACTTTTATTTGAATTAAATTCGTAGTCAACTTAAATTAAATGAAACTAATATTTAACCCGGAAACTTAATTATTTTCCTTTAACTTATTTTTTATCAAACTGTTAAGTTGGGAATCTATGTTTATTAAAATTCTAAAATTACTCTGATATGTTAATATGCAGTACTCTATTTCCACAGAATCATTATATTTTAAGAATTTAATACATTTTAGTTGCAGAACTTGTAATTAGAAAGGTTGTTTAATCTTAAAAAGGTAGATTTTAGGAAGAATAATTTATATATATTTAAAGTTATAATTTTTAGGAAAATATAGGATATGCATTAAATTTTATTTAGTGTAAAACAAAATTAATTAAATGTATTTAAAATGTGAGCAACAATAACATTTTCAATAAAATCTAAATATTGTATGATTTAGCGTTTAAAAATATTGATTTCATTATATTACTAATATTTTAGCATGTATTTCCCTCTAGTATTTTAAATTAACATTTAAAATGCTAGAGTGATTTTTCATTAAATCCACATTGAAAACTATACATATACATACACGCATACATACATACATATTTATAAATTCTTTGTAATTATATCATACCTTATTTATAACCAGATAAATTCCAAGTCATATTGTAATGTAAATACCTCTTTTAAATTCTTTTGAAAAAGTCATTTAACAAAGCCATAATACACAAGTCACCAAAATTTAAGAAACGACGTGTGTTTCGAAGTCCAATATAAAAAATAACATTAGCAATTAAATTTGATGAACTATAGTTCAAACAAATCATAAAAACAAACTTATGCCAATTCATGAAAAAATGTTTTCTTTAATAGAACTGTTACTTTTTTAATAGAAAAGAATAGATCTTTAAGAGTTAGAGAAAAATAATCAAGCATCAGGCTTTCATTATTACACGCGTTTAACTTTTGCTGATCTTCAGTGGATCTTCTGCGCGATCCTGGAATGTCAGAGAGAAGTCATCTGCACGATTCATTATGGTAGGGGCTGGTCGTACAGATGGAAATAGGAATGCCACTGGCTGATGCTGCTGGATGCATTAATGTGTCTTGCAGTGTGTCTGATAGTCTCTTTAAATGTTCCAGGGAAAACACGAGTTACTAAAGAACTGTAGGAGTCCGTTTTGATAGCTCTTTTGACCTTTAGAGAAGAATTACTGTGTCGCAACTTGATGCAGACTACCTTATAACATCAAGGATAATAATATCCGATAGAACTGTGGGAATGTGTTTTCACTAAGTCTACTCGCAAGGTGTCTTCCCCGTTATCAAACAACAAAGAAGGGCGGCCTAATATTGGGCAAGACATTACGTTTCCTGGTTTAGAAAATATGATGGGCTTCTGTATTTGCTACAGCTAAGTCCAGATTCATGCGGGAAAGTGATTCTAGACATGTACTGATCTGGAGAGAAGAAAACACCAGATAACATCAATGTAATACTGTATGAAGGCTTGTTCAGGAATTTCACTCGGTGATTACACTGACTTGCATGTTTTGCAGGGAGGATCTGCGACTGATGTAAAATATGGGGATGAGATCTTTGGCCCATTTGGTAGCCCATTTTCAGGTACAATTGGCAATGATTTCATTCTGATGGGTGATAATGCACGATCTCCTCAAGCTTGAGAAAAATCTTGAAGGTCTTGATTTGGAGTGAATGAAACGAGAATCTGCGGAACTATCATGGTAGACAGGTTCTGCTTTAAATCTTTATACATGATCTCTAGGAGAGCTAGAAAACAGATAATTCCATGTCTGGTTTTGGATTCCAATTTCAGGAACAGCATGTAAAATCAATGCCGCTATAGCTTGGAGAGGGCATATCCTTTATTAAAACCATTTTTTGTTATATTTGTATGATATTTTATCACGTAAAACTGCAATCATTCTTTTTCTAAAATTGAACTTTTCCTGCGAGGTTGTTTTTTTATTGTTGTAAACCATTTGTCCATTTTTATTATGTAAACGTCTAGGTTGTAATCAATACATACCTGTTTAGTATATACATACCTCATGTTCTCCAAATTTGATGTTTTTACATTCATTCATTTACAAATTAGGTGCCAATATCGGGTATTCCTTAACTTTTAGAGGTCACTGTACTTTAAATGATAATATTTGGAAAACAATAATTATGTGCATAATATTATAAAATAATTTAATAAATGTGAATACAAAATGGTTTAATTGCTTGGTTTATAAGAAACGTTTTAATAAATCTCAGATGTAATTGAGAATAAATATTTAATTTTATTTATTACATTTAAAAATGTTAATACACGTCCGTTACAGAAACTATAAAAATAATTGGCTATTGTATTTTTCCTTTAATGTCTATCATAAAATTAAAATAGATATGCTTCTTACATATGCAAATAAAAACTAATGCTCATTAATCTACTAGTTTTATTACTATCTAATCATAGCTAAATTAAAACTATTATCATCGCAATTCTATACAAATACGAACGCATTTTAAAAATTTGAAAATCACTGATATCAATTTGTATCACAGTCAGTCAAAAGGTGCTTTGATAATTTAATATTTACTAAATGATTCTTATTCTTCCAATTGGTTTGAATTCTTTACTTGTTCATCCCTTTCTAAATGTCTTTAAAATAAACCTTTCTATTCAGATGTCTTAAATTGTCTAGACACATTTATTAATTCAATTCTTTTGTTTTGGGTTAAAATTACTGATTCAATTAAAAGGAGAAAAATCTTTTCTGAAGTTCATGTTAGTATAGCGAAACACAAATATTTAAAGCTCATATGAAAGAGTTAAAATTTTGTTTCCTCTTTCAATATTTATAATAAGTATTGCATGAAATTTTATTGTAAAAATTTATATAAGTTACACTTTAAAACAATAATTTGTGCACATAAAAAACAAAAATACTGGTAAATATATTTGTTTCCTTAGCATATCAACAAAGAGTTTACAAGATTAGATTGAAATATTTTCCCTTTAAATGAAAAATAGTTTGATTCATTTTCTTATATTATTGGTACTACAGAAGATTCCAAATATTTAACAGATTCTTATCATTGAAATGTTTCATAACTTTCTAGTTCTTAATGTGCATGTAAAGTAAATCTATTTAAATAAAAAAGTTTCTAATAATTAGAAAATTACCTACCAAGATTAATGTTAAAAATTACTTGCAGTTTCATGTATTATATTAACTGTGATAATCGTAATATCAGGAACTTGATTTACCTCTACTTACAGAAAGGTAAAATATACTATTAAATAAAACAGTATGAATAATCATTAATTTGAAATAACTTTAATTAATTCCACTTTGTCTTGGAAAATATAAATAAATGTTATCGTTAAGATGCAGTATTATGTTATGTATATATTGTGCTCGTTTATAATAATAATGTATGAAATACTTGATATATGAGATGAAGATTAGTTAGAGAAAATTAGATGTTTTTTTTATTTTTTTACAAATGAAGAATAGAATATGCATAACAATTTTCATTATTATAAACAAGATAAAAAGATTTTAAGAAACACTTTTCTATAAAATATAAATCTTTTTTTCACTTACAGAACTAAATAGAATATCGCTTACCACTTAGTGCTACAAATAATTCAAATTAATGGCTCTATTAAACGTTGCAATTTCCTTAAAAATTGTAAGTTTTTATCCCATTCGCATTTAATTATAAGAATACTTATTGTATTTTGATATCCTTACATACATAAATTTGCATACAGTTACGAAAGTATATCTTATGAATCTTTTTTCACGTAAGTATTTAGATTAATTAGAATTTATATATTTGAGAATATATATTATTTTTAGAATATAGTTAAATAATTGGTTCTTAAAGTTTTCATATTTATTTTAAGTAATTTATATCTTATTTGTACTTGAAAATTAATTTTACTTTTTATTCATCTCCATTATATTAAGCGTGTTTACAATTTATAAAAAACTCTAATGTTTTTATTTATAAATAAAAATAATTTAAAAGATAACTCAAATTTAAAAAAGTAACATTATCTTAAAATTCAATTTTTTCCTTTAAAACATTTGTATACATTTTTAATATTAATGTATTACATTTAAAATTTTTTAATAATTTTGCTAATATTAATTCAGTTTAGACAAAATCATCTATAAAACATCGCTAGAAAATGTCTAGTAAAACGAAGAATTTTATTCACATTTCTATAACATGACTAACTCCTATTCTTTAAGCTCTTGAAGATAATACGCTTTATAAGTGTTTTATTAAAATATTAATAAATGTTTCCATTATGTATTTTATATGTTATGTCTAAAAACATATTATATTACATTATTTTTTATCATAATGAATCACTACATTCATTACATTTATGAATTTAATTAATCGTTTCTAATTATTAATTAAAACTATTTACACAATAGTTATCCACTTGAAATAGGTTGTTAAGGACCTATTTCATTAACGCGCGTTTAATGAATCAAATAATTTTTATTAAAGCTTTGTCTATAGTTTTACAAATTTCATCGTAGCATCTATCACCTTATAATACACAAAAGTTTTAAAATATCTTTGTAAATTGCAATTCATATATGCAATTAGTAGTAAATATTATTAAACAAACTTTTCTTACATGTATAAAAATCCAAATTGCGTTTATCACAAAATTATTAAAAGAAATACAATTAGGTGCTACATTATACGTTTTCACATAGAATAATAAAATGCTTAATAACGAAAATATATAAACAAATTACAATATTTTGGCTAATTTTACAAATTGATTGCAATACATTGCTTCCTTAAAAAATAATTATGTATTATAATTCCTTTTTAAGGAAGCAATGTATTAGGCTAATTGGATTCATAAAAAATACAGAAATTGTAGTTAATATGTTGTTTAATGTAGTTGTAACCATTTTAATTTAATTGATGCATGACATAAAAAAACAGATATGTGAAAATGAATGTGAATGTTGAAATGTGAATGTGAAAACATTCATAAGAGAAGAATGTAACTTATTACGAAATGTTCAATAAAATGAAACAGTTGATATATTTCACAAGAGAAATAATCTCTTCATAAATTTTAGATATTGATTTTTAAAATCTTTATCTCAAAATAAATTTATCATTATCCTTCAAAAGCTAACAACACCATGCGATCAAATCATGATTGGTTGTTGTAAAAGATATTAAAAGACATTCTTTTGTTCAAAGAAGATGATAAAGGACTTTACAAGCCATATATTGTTCTTATTTTTCACAAGATTGATTGTTTTACTGGGAGACACAAAATATTAAACAAAATGTGTACTAATAATGACAGATTTTCTTCCGTATTTATTTTGTTTTTATTGCCATATTATCTAAGTCTATAACCATAATTTTATTGTATTACTAGCATTTTTCCATATAACAATTCTATATTTCAAAACTATTATTTATGTAATATTTTAAGGATATTTAAAATGAAAATAAAATGAATTAGAATAGCTTATAACTGTCTTTGTATTTTAATTTTGTAATCAACAATTGTAAAAAAATCCATACTTACAAGAACAACTGGACTTTAGATAAACAAACTTTTATTACATGAGTAATACAAAAATTATTACTATATTATTGAGGTAAATAAAACGAAACATTAGTCGTATCTAGTCTTTATGTTTTGTTCGTTTTGTGTAAAGTATATGATTATCAACATTTACAAAAATAACTTATAACAAATGTGCTTATATTTGGAATAATATAGTTATGTATTTGAAAACATTAAATTTTAACTGTGTTAGTTTTTTAATTATTTATTTTTTTATTTGTAAAAGATTACATTTACTTTCTAAAATCAATATTTAAAAAGTTATTTGCTAAAAAAGGATTTGCATTTGATTGCACGTCATATTTGCACAAAACATTTCACCAAGTTTGATGTATATAAAGTTAAAATTAAACTAATTTTGGAAATAAAAATTTATTAAATAATTACAGCTTATAATCATAAAAAAGTTTAATTTTCAAAGATTAACTTATATTATTAGAAGAAAAATATGTACATAGTAGTTTTAAAAATATTTAGTGTAAAAGTGTCTAAATGGTGATTTATTAATATCTTCATTTTCAAAATATATGACATTGAATAAATGGATTTATGTGAAATAAAAATAAAAATGTTGGTCAAATAATGTTTATGTTAATACAACACATTTTACGAAGTCAATGTCATAGAAGTTTAGGAGGGAAAGTATATTAACCAATTATACTTCTCACAAATATGTAATGAATAAACAACACAGAATTTTCTACTCATGTAATTTAGCAGATCATAACTCTATCATTGGTCTTACCAGTAAACTGAATTTTTTATAAAAGATCAGGGCTCGCATTTTTCCGTATTCATTTAAAATATTATTTAGTATTAGCACACGAGTTTGATCGAAAAAATGTTAGCCTATATGATTGGTAATTAACTTTCAGAAGAACTGGAGATCATGTTTGATAAAACCATGCAACTGCAATGAAGATATGCTATTTCTGGATGCAGGAAAGAATGGTCAAATGACGATACCAATCACACTCACCTGTTGTACCACTGCACTTGGTGATACGTACATTATGCCTACAGCAGTGATTAAATGCTCAGTCACGTCACGAAACATAAAACAACATATTCAGTCTTTTAAGCGACATTCGGTGCCTGTTATTACTATTCAACGTAGGCCACGGTAGCCTCTTTGCTTAGGGTGCTGTGCTCATTATCGGAAGTTCGAATCCCGGCCAACCGAAGATCCGTCGTGTTCACTAATGGCGACTGGGGCACGTTGAAACTGGGTGTGGTCGCAATGTCATTCCTAGTGAAATGATACCTCTGGGGGTGGCAGGCCAAGTATTGGGGGTCTTCTGCTTGACCCCTGCTTCAAACACACGAAGACTTTACCCGGCTGCTTCTTTTTAACTGGTAGAGCCCAATTCAGGACTAGGTACAGGAAAGTATGCTAGTACAACAGCATGTATTCGACGTCGCTTGTAGATTGTCAGTAACTCGTTGTTAGCAGTTTTTTTTTCTTATCTCAAAATAATGGGTTCTGCGCTACCAGTGGGGAAATAAGCGTCAGGCATGAACAAGGTAATGAAATGATATTATATCATTACTGACAAATACCGTTTTTGCCTGAAAGACCCCGATGGTCAGATTTAAGTCTTGAGATATCAGTGGTGAGGTACAATTGAGCTATAGCTTTATAATTCTCCACATTGTCCTGCACCCGATGTCACAGTTTGGGTTGGTATTAGATTTTGCTCAGATGCCGTATGATCCAGGATACCAAATTCTGAGTTTGGTTTTTTGGCGGATTTTCATATGTATGTGGCAACCTGGTTGTTATTGTATCATAGATATGCAGACCTATAAGAATTAAGCAGATAATTCTATTTTTGGAAATATAGTATTTACGTCATCGTGCACATCACAATACGTCACCTTGGCAATATTTCTTCATCGTCAAAAAAATCAGAATTTAGAATCATGGATTATATAGTATCTGTGCTTTAGATTTTACTCCTGTATCCCTCAACTACGATTTGCTGTGGTACATTAAAGTGCCGGCCACAACTCTGAGGTGTTGGAGATTATAGATTACCCATTTCTTCAGTACTTCCTGTCAGCCATATTCCAACAAGATAAAATGTTAATTAATCACCCGGGTTACACGTAGAGTAAAGTGTTCAAGAGTTTTTTATCAATCAGATTGAATTATTTCCCTAATGTGCTTTTTATATCAATTGCGAAAAAAAAAACCTTTTGCTACATCATATAAACTTTGTCAATATTTAGAGATTGCGAAAAATGGTGTACTCAAAACTCACATACAAATCCTCTTTGATTTTATAAAGAGGTATGTGGCAGCAGTTAAAACTAACAGTGGCGGTTACACTGATTAGAGTTTTTGACATGATTCTCATTCATATGAAGCTGTAATTTCACTTATTTCATCTTTGCATAGCGTGTTTTTTGCCAATATATTTTGCTGCAATATCCTTGATTTTCCTTATTGTTACATTTTGAAAAACGTAATATGAACAAAGGTATCATTGTCCAAACTGATTTTTTATTTCTAATTTAAAGTTATTAATTTTTATTTTATAAAAAGTCCTCAAGAAATTTATTACTTTCATTTTCAATATAAAAAGTGTAATTTTAAAAATTGATTCATTTACTATAAATATGTGCCTCTTGTTGAAATTATTACAACAATTTTTTTATAACATTTGTTATAAATGTAACTAATTTTGCCAAATTTTTTCGTGCTTGCATTATTTGCTCTTTCTCATATTCACATACTGCAGACATAGTGTAATACCTAAATTTTCCCTCTAATTGTTTTCAGAAATTCTGTTCACTAGCTTCATCCTTTAATACATTTACCTATATTATTATACTTTAGCTTTTTTTCTTTTTTCTGTTACTGCTTTAAACAGAATTTTATATATAAGTTAAAATTAACTGAAACTCTTATATCTATTGTAAATATCTTCAAATCAACTCAATTTTCTACATATTCCTATGAACAGTATTTCAATGCTTGACTATTCGTATTTTCCACTGACACATAATTTTAATGTAGAATTTTGGATGAACTATTTCATATCTTGTAAAACATATAAGAAATTCTTAGAAAAACAATAATTTTTTTCTTGTCATAGTACTCTCATTTTTGTCAAATTTCATCTTTAATAAAAAACAAATATCAAACAAAATGTTTTATTCATATAAAGAAATAAATATTTTTCTTTTATATTTGCTTTTTTTGCATTGATATCTCAATGAATTATCATTGAAATATATTTTGAACCAATACATAATGTTAAGGTAATACTATAAATATTTTTTCCAAATAACATGTCCAGTTTGCATTTTGTTTAATCTATCAGCTGTTATAAATACATCACTACTATATATATATATATATATATATATATATATATATATATATATATATATATATATATATATATATATATATATATATATATATATATATATATATATATATATATATATATGAAAAAAACATATTTTTCGAATAAATTTTACTCTTCTTTTGAATGCAATTATCATAAGAAGGAAAGAAATCCATTATACTTATGTTTTGCAAAGAATAATGTATAGCTATATGAAAACTTCACTAAGTTTCCTTAAAAGAATTAAAGATGTATTTTAAAAACACCATTTGCCGTAGGGACATGATAAGGACAGCAACATAAATAAATTTAATTGTTAAATTTCCTTTCAAATTTATTACAGCTGCTGACATTATTAACGAAAACAAAATGGATCCAAATGACCCCTTGGGGACAGTGAAGATACACAAGATCTGCAATTTATCTTTCAACATTTAATGAATTACTAAGGGGGTGTGTTATTTGAAATATGCGTGTCATAATTATGAATATTTTTATAACTGTTAAAATATTTTTAGTAAGCATAAACAATTAAAGTGTATAAAATGAAAAAAAAACAAATCTTCAAAAAAGTGAGTCAGAAAGAATATTCTTTCGAAAATATAGTTAATTTAAAATTTAATTATTGATTTATTGAAATAATGAACATTCACTGTCAAAAAAGAATTAGACAATGAAGTACGAATTAAATAAATGAATGACTAAAATCAATTATTTGAAAATAACTAGCATTTTAATATATATATATATATATATATATATATATATATATATATATATATATATATATATATATATATATATATATATATATATATATATATATATATATATATAAGGGAAGATTTCTGAATAAAATGCTCACTTCTGGATGAATAATTTCATTTTATGTACATTTTTATTTCTACCAATATTATTCCAGCCAAAAAATAATTTTTAGGAAAATTAGATCGAGAGTTTATTTTTATTTATTTATTTTTTTGAGTTGTTTGTCTATGTGAATTGCTGCAGGTAACCGGATGTACGGTAAAAACAAGAGCGGTGAATAGTGAGCATTGCAAATGTGATAACGGATTGTTTTCCATAATCAAAATCATATTTGAGAGTTAGATTAATCCTCATGTCGTTTATGCGTACCATCGTCGCTTGCTGTTCACGTGGGGCTCTGGGCTTTGTAACTATAAACTGAAAATTTGTTTATTTAACATATAAAATTTGACACTTATTATTAATACATCTTTTAATGTGGTTTCATTGAGGTTACTTCTGTTATCTAGGAGAATAACTTTTAAATCAGAAAACACTCTTTGAATGCTAATATGTGTATATTGAACGTCGCAACAGATATCAAAGTTACCAATGCATTCTTAATCAAGAGTTAATATGTAACATCATTCTCTCTCAAGAAGTCTATATCATTTTTACATGGGGCTTTCGTTCAGTATGAAAATTTTTCAAAGTGATTTCAATGCCAATCTAAGTAGAAATATGGGATTTATGTTCTTTATTGTCAATTCTTTACTTTTTATATACATTTTCTATATCGTATTCATTTTCATCGCTTTCAGTTTAAAGATTGCACTTCTTAACTTATGATTATAATAAATTTCCAAAAATTATAGGCTATTCAAAATATTTTTAAAGGCTCCACACTAAGAACTTTTTGTGACGTGGAAAATAAAATTAGGTCCAAATAAACTGCTCTTACAAAACTGTCACTTTCTGTTACCCTCCCCTCCCACACACACATGTTAGAAAACTTATTAAATAAAATATCCCCAAACTAAATTTTGAAATTACGCAACTTCATTTTATAATGTGTTAAAATTCCATAAAAATAGCTTAAAGTTAATTCTGCACATTGTAATTTAAAAGTTGCTTCCGTTAGGCATTTTAACTTCATCTATTTACTGGCTGCAAAATAATAGTCTCAACTTATTTCTGCTAGAGATTATATAGCTAAAGTTTTCACATTTCAATAGAGATTTTAACACGCTGTATGTAAACATTTTCATTGGAAATCAACGAACGCAACTGAATTTTTCCAATTTTTCCAATTTCCAATTTTTGTTCCAACCACATTAACGGAATTTTTTCAGTTTCTGGTCTCTTCCGCTTCGAAGCCATCGTTTAAAACAACATAATATAGTATAGATGCATATATGGATCTACGCTCTATTATAACGTGCATAAGGAGAGTAAATCATTCAAATGGTTTCAAAATATTTGGGCCATGCATAATTGAAAAGATTGTAACATATGACTTTATACAACAAAATGGGTAATTTTTTTTGTTAAATTTTCAATTTGTCATTGTGTTTGGATTTTAATGCATTTGTAGTTTTTTGAATTTAACATTACAAAAAATAAGTTTCTACAATTTATATATTGTAGTTTGTCAATACTTCTTAACAAAACTAAGTATATTTACACAATACCAATATTCTTACAGTTTTGAGAATACTTTTAAAACATGCATTTAAAAGTATCTCTTATAAGAAAATACGAAAAATAGAATGATTGATTGCACTTAATCTATTCAAATGCTTAAATTTTAATAAAAGAAAGAGTTAACCACAAAGTACATATTTTTAAGTATGAATAGTTTTACCACAAAAAATACGTAGAAGACGAAAACTTTATACCAGACTATTCCCTAGCGTGGTTTATTTTATTTATTTAAGCGTCCCGACTCTCTGCAGATACATGTTGAAAAAAGAGATAACATTTTTTACAAACAACAACCAATAATGTTTTTTCTACTTTACCGCTTGCATTTCTCTCTCTGTCTCTTTTTTTTTCTTCTTTTCCCATAACACAAGTGAGAGCATAAAGTCTTCTTGAGAAGATTGGAAAGTGAGAAGGAAACAAAAACGAGTGTTAAGTCTGGGGGCTGTTTGATGTGTGTAAGAACTTGAAGGACAAAAAAAGGACACATGTTTTATTCAGGTGCGAAATAAAGAAAAAAAGACCAAGAATAAAATAAGTGCAATTTTCAGTTGCCTGGAAAAGAGGTTAGGGTATACTGAATGTAATCAGATAATTGGCTTGAACAAACTTATTACTGTTGTTTGGCTGTGGTGTTTTATTGAATATTTTGTGTTTGAGTGTGTGTTAATTGCAATGATACTTCCAGTATTGCTGGTAGAATGCTATTTCGAACAATTAAATGTATTTATTTAAAACATCAGATAAAAAATAACAATACTTTCTGACATAATCAAAACTCTTGAAAGTAAAGATATGTTAAATCGATATTTTCATTAAAATAGCGAATAGGAAAATAACAGTAGCCATGCAAAATATGATGTAAAATCAGAAGTACATTATTCATTAATTACTGAAGAATGTACTGTTAGTTTTAATCATGCTTATATTCCTGTAATGATATTTAATGGGAAATTACTTTGTAAAAATAAAGCTACATAATAGTATTCTGATAAGATTAAAAACTCTTGAAAATAATATGTTAAATGGGTACCTTCATTTATATAGCGAATATAAAAGTAGCACTGACCATAAAAGAATAGGATATGAAATCAGAAGTAAATTATCCATTAATTACTCATATAAATATATATATATATATATATATATATATATATATATATATATATATATATATATATATATATATATATATATATATATATATATATATATATATATATATATATATATATATATACATATATCATATGATGTCATTTCATCAGATGATATATGTATATACATATATATATATATATATAAATGTATATATATGTATATATATATATCTATATATATATATACATATACATATATATGAACACACACACACATAAACATTAAGTATAATTAAAATATTTAGAAAACATCCTTATTAGATATTAGAAAAATTATATAAACACTATTTGACTTAAATTTAACAATAATATTAACTAAATATATCCTTATATATTACAATAGATGTTTAATTGATGAATAATTGGTAACATATATAAATGATTTAAATTACTTACATCATATTAGAATAATCCTGAAAATAAATTCATGAAACATGATTTTTTGTCACCTTCTGGTTTAAAATACTTTTTTTTACTGTGAATATTATTCAAGAAGAAATATGTATTTTTAAAATCAATCTTCGTTGCTTTTTTTTGGTTTCATTTTTATAATCATTCAACAGAATTTTATACAAAAAAGTTACACATTTTATTTTGTGTTCAATATAAAATTTGTTAAAATTTCAATTTCAAAATTAGAATATTCACCTATAAATCATGCTTAAGTATGTAAATAAAACAATTTTATCTGAAAGACAGATATTCAAGACAATAGTATGCTTTTGTATTAATTATGTGTCATTTCATCACATGATTTAATTTATGTTTACAGTTCTTTTAAGCGATATATTCTAAATTGTAGCTTCTAAACCAGTATAGGAGGAATACAGCATTTATATTTACATATTCACTGTACTCTAAAATGATGAAGAATATTTATTCCAAATTAATATTCGTATTCATTTTTTCATAGAATAATTAAGGAAAAAATGACCGATAATTTAAAAAATTTAAAGTTTTTATAATAGTAAATATTTATAATTTTGAGATTTTACTAATTTCGTAAAACAGGATTAATATTATGAAAATTGTTATACTCGTAAAATTTAATCAAATAAAAAATCGTCGAAAACTATAAAACATCTGCATATTCATCTCCCATTTTGTACAAAATAAAAGTTTTAAGTAAATAATTCAGAAATTTTTATTTGAAATGCAATTTTAGTTAAATTAAATCACAATACATATTATGTGTTATTTACAACAGCTGAAAATGCTTAGTGGTTATAATATAGTTCTATTACTTAATTAGGAGAAAATAAATACAAAATGAGAGAAGTAAAATATTTTAATTCCAAGAAAAATATTTAAGATGTTCATTTATAAAAATTGAGAATTAATTTTCATCACCCAATTAAGAATGAGAAAGATTAATATTTCAATCGTAAATTTTGAAAGCATTTTGTTACAGTTGTTGAATAATACCAATTTAATTTTTAAACATAATGACATAAGAAAGAAAATTTAGAATTCAGATTTCAGTTCACTTGTTTTTTTATTGTTATGCTGCTATTTTTTCAAATAATACAAATCAACACTTAACAATCTGATCCTTCTAGATCATTGAATTACTCTTAAATTTTTTAAAATGTTTTTTTGTATTTTAATGGTTTGTTGTCTGAACTTTATTAAACAGTTTGATAACTGATATTATTATGTTAACCTTAAATGTGTGTTTTTATACTCTCTAAATGTTCTTCGAGATTTAATATTGAGTATAAGAGCAGTATAAAGGAGACGTCAATTGCCTAAAAATAGCCATTTAGGCGCGGATGTGAGTAATCTCCTCCTAATGAAAGAACTATCATGACAAGGACATCTGATAATCATTATTGGCTTAACCTAATAGATTGGTGATAAATTCCTAAATGCATCAATTTAAGGACATACCGCAGACATTCATTTGTGTCTCTTAGAGGACACTTGCAGCATTTGAGATCATTTATTTGCTGCCAATAAAATGAAATCATGATTAAATGTTATCCATCTAGGAATGTTATATGAGACTAGTTACGATGAAGTTTTGTCTAAAAGTTAATTTCATGTAAAGACTAATCTTTCTATTTTATGATTAAATTCTTGTATTATTCTTTACCAAAGTTTAATAGGAAACGCTTAAATTTAATTTTATATACATACATATTACAATCCTCCACATACACATCTATCTGTCTATATCTATCTATCTGTCTCTTTCTCTCTCTCTGTATATATATATATATATATATATATATATATATATATATATATATATATATATATATATATATATATATATATATACATATATATATATGTATATATATATATATATATATATATATATATATATATATATATATATATATATATATATATATATATATATATATATATATATATATATATCTACTAAACTTATCTACTAAAATAAAATATGTAAATTGCTAAGGAATTTTATGGTTGCATGAGAGAGGGAAATATAAAGAACATTTTTTTCAATATCTCTGAAATTTTTAAATAATTAATAAAAATTTAAAGTAAAGATTTTATTTATTATATATGATTTAATCTAGCAACAATAATAAATAGTTAAATCAGTAAATGTGACATTCAAATCAATAAAAGATGAAATATCAAATGAAATTTTATTAATTTATGTTAATATAGAGTTTCTTTCATGAATCTAGAAAATAAGAATTCATTTAAAAAGGCTTTTTATTCATAATAAATAGTATTTTTAAGAGGTTACATGCATTCATTTTGAAAATGGCTTAGACTAGATTTAATTAATAAAACAATTTCCTATGACTTTTTAAAATATAAAGATTTAAAAAAATAAAATTTAAAAATGCTTGTTATTCAGAACACATTTTAAATATCTAGAATCATTCTAACAAAATCAAGGACATAATTTAATTTCCTTATAAAATAAATAAAGCGAAAGTTATGTTTCATATAAATAGTAACGTTTATCTTAGTCACATAAAAGCAGATGTTAGGAATTTTGCATCTTATGATGTCAAGAATCATTTTTCATACTTATTTAATCATGTATGATATTTCATTATTTTCATCTGGTTTATTATATAATGCTTATGGAATAAAAAAACATTGCGATATTTTTTACAAACATAACATTATATAATTTTATATATTAGTAACAGTTGTTAATGCCAATTTTTCATCAAAAAGAACAATAAGCACAACTATTATTATTTTAGTAATAGAAAATAATCTTGCGATCTTATTATTCTCTAGAAAAAAATCCTTGGCATTTGTTAAATTGTTTGTAAACTGTGTAAAAATTATTCTTTGAATAAAACAAAACATTATTATTGCTTTGTAAAATATGATCACAAATGATATTATTTTAAGATGTTTCCAATATTACAATCAGAAAAGGTAAATACCCTTTTGTTTTTTTGAAGTGGTGAAAAATTTCAACAGTTGCAAATCAGAAAGAAAAATGAGATTGAATGTTTTAATTGTCAAGAGCTAATCATGACTTTGTTCTTTATACATGCATTTTAGTCTAATTAAATTTACTATAAACCAGTTATTTTTTTAATAAAAAAATATGTATTTCGAATAAGATAGAATTAGATGCTTTCATTCATTCATTGTTTGTAATTCATTCATTGTCGTGTGCCTGCTAGGCTGGCAATATAGGGTGCGCTGCTCCACTTTTCCAACTGAACCATATTTTTGTGTGGATTCTGATTTCCTCAGTACACACATGCCATAGGGACCCGTTTATAAGGTAGGCAACCATTCACACCTCATTCATACAAGGAAAGAACAAAGACAAGGTAGATAATGAAATAGAGAGAGAGAAAGTACATGCATGCCCGAATCGGGATTCGAACCCAGGACCTCCTTATCCGTAGTCAGGCACGCTGACCACTAGACAAGTTGGTTGGCATTCGATGCTTTAAATATAAAGAGTAAGAATTTAAAAATTATATAACAAGAATCCAAAAATACTTATGCATTGAATCAAACAATAAAATAAGCATTTCCATTTCAAACATTAAAATACACGTTTCAGAGAAGAGAACATTATTCTGGACGAATTATTATACAGAACTATATTTTAATTGATAAAACCTAAATTTTGTAAAAAAGTTTTATTTTGTTGCTCTTATTTTCAATTTCCATATGTTTTCACTTCTGTATTGCATATATTGTTATTTAAAACAGCTAAATATATTACGAAAATAATTCTAAACTTTTCATTTTACTTATTTCTGTATAGTTAAATGTAGCAATGAGCTAGCATAGAATACCTCTGCAATCTTTTCCACTCTAATAAGTTGAGAACAAATGAAAATTTAATTTCAAGGCTTCAGGTGAATTTAAAGTAGGACGTCATGGAGGGAAAAAGTGGTCCGAGTTGAAAGGTCAACTTATGCTTAAAAATCATGACAGAGATTACTTTATGGAAATTAGATGACACCAATTAGAACGCTTTTCTTTGGATAAGGATATCTTATACGTGAGAGAGTTTAAAGTTTATTTTTCTGTAAGGGACTCAGAGTGGTTTATTTCGAAATAAAATTACATCAGATGCTTTCTTTAACAATTATAAATAAAAAACCTTTAAACTTCAATATACATAAAAAAATGTAAAGTAGCTTTAAAACTATGGAAAGTGACAAAAATAAACGATAATATTAAAATTATAATTTATGAATATAATGTATGGACATTTAAATGTCATTAACTTATCACAACTGATATGAAAATTTCCTTGCATTCATTTTATCAAACGTATATCGCATTATTTGAAGTATTATCGAATCTCAAATAAGCTTTAAGTAATTTCTTGGTATTTGTAAATTATTGACTTAATGGAATCTAATAGAGTCTAATTACTGTTATCAACAGAAACAATTTTCCAAAAGCCTTTCAGATTAAATAAGTAACTAATGAATTAATTGTCCGGACAACGCTTTCCTCGCAGATAAACAAACTTTTGTAGCTAATGTTATTCTGTTTACAACAGTTTCGATTTTTCTTTTTTTTTCTGAATGAAGATTTATTTATTTACACTAAAATATGTGTTAAAAAAATTAACCTGATAAAAAACTGCATTAACATTTTTTAAAATTATTTCCGTAAATTTTATTTGGTTTTCCCTCTAATGAACTTCATGTTTGGATGAGGAATGTGTACGGATGTAAATTGCATTAAATGTTATGCTAAACAAGCAAACATATAAATAATTTACTTAATTACATTGAAATAATTATTGACAGTGTGTGGATTCATTTGGAGCTAATTACAGTGTTTTTAACCAAATATTAAAAAAAGAAGAGAATGTTTTTGGAATGTCAACAGCAAAAATATTTGAAATAATCAGTGTACTAATTCTGTTGTAATATTTCTCATGCTCAGTGTCACTCAAATTAAATCTTATCTGTTTTTCTGAAGTCATAAAAGTCAATAATATATCCTTATTTTTGGAAAAATGTTAATGATTTTTTCTAAATTTTAACTTATAAAATGTTTTGAAAGATAATCAAGAAACATTATGCCTAATAGTTTTTCAGTTCTCAAACTAATTATATCGTTAGAAACATTTTTGAGCCTAAATACAAAATAACTGAATATTTCTTAGGTACGATAAAAATTGCATTTAATGAAATTTTATCTAACATTTATCACTGATGATATCATAATTCTATAGTAATAACTGCATTATGCACGAGTGATAAGTTTTTGATGATTATGATTAATGGATTTAAATAATTTTAAAAATGTTTTACATATTCTCTCCTTTTTTATATTGTATTTAAGTAGAAAATCTAACTTAAAAATTTAATTTAAAAATAAAGATTTATAAAAGTAAAATCTCATAAAGTATAGAAAAGATGGTTTATTTTCCTTATTTTTGCTGCTTATATATTTTTATTCGTTTTTTGGCTTTTAGATCAAATCCATTATTTTTAGATGACTCTTATAAATATGGTCATTGATATTTTTAAGATGTATATCTATATTCATTACTATTATAGAAAACATAGATTAACATTAATATCTAACAAACTTAAAGCATAATATTTTCCAACAAAATATTTGAGTAAATTATTATTTAAAACTGAACCAAGTAAAAATTTAACTAGACATTACAATTTAAAAATATACCTAATAATTTCTTCGAATAATCTCTCACAGCAGATTATTGAAATAAACATTTCTAAGAATTTATAATTCTTATTATTAACAATAAATTAATTTCTCCTCTGCTGCACTTCATAAATGTTCATAAATAAACTAAAATAATTTTATGGCTTATTATGTTGTAATTTCTTTGAAAAAATTCAATAGATTACTGAAAACTGTTTCCAACGCATTTAATACTTTTAATATTAACAATAAATTAATTTCTCATTTAATTACATTCTATTTATTTTTATGAGATTAACCAAAATACTTTTATGGCTTACTATCATCTCTGAATTAAATCTGTAATAAATTTCCTATCTACTGGAATCCAAATCTACAAACCATGCAGACCTATATAAACCTTCTAATCTTTTCGAATAATCAAATAGAATTTGGTAAAAAAATTATTATTAACAAATTTAATTACTAAAATGTGACAGTTTTTAATAGGTTATTATATATATATATATATATATATATATATATATATATATATATATATATATATATATATATATATATATATATATATATATATATATATATTTATTTATTTATTTATTTATTTATATTTATAGAAAGAGAGTTAATGAATGCAAGAGAATATTTATTAAAATCAACTATTGAGTCTGCGTGAAAATCAAAATTTACAGATAGAAGTAAATTTAAAATTGATGCTTTAAATTTATTTTAAAAACACAAATGTGTGAAATTCTGAATCTATATTTATTTTGTTTAAAATTATGCAGTTTAATTTTTAAAATAATTTTCCTTTAAGCAAAAAAATGATCTATGAGTGCTTCAAAACTGCATGTAAGTTATATCATTTCTCCGGTATAAGTGCAATTCAGAAATTTAAAATTTGATATAAGATGTGTTTTTAAAATTCACTTCTTTTGATATTGATAAGACCCATTTTAAAATTTCTAACTTTAATTTATAAATCAGAAAATGTACAGACGACTTAAGGTTTAAACTAATCATTAATTCAAATTTTAAATGTCATAATAATGCGTTTATTATTCGAATGTATTGATAACTGATGTAAAGGCAACAATATTTTTATATGAAATTATCTAAAATTTTAAAAAGTGATTACAAGTATGTAACTTCCATCTAAATTGTAGAATATTAAATTTTGCATTTTAAGAAAATAATCTTGGCAAGTTCATAATCAAGCTTTCCCAAACCATCATTGTTTCATATTAGAACACTTATAAATAATTTGTATAAAGTTATTTTTTTTAATGTGATCATTGATAGTTGATATTTACTTTATTATGATGCAACTTTTATCGTACTTATACTCAATACCCATATTAGGAATAAACAATCAATTGAAACTAGAAGTCTAACTAATGTAAAATCAAAAATGATGGTTAATATTTTTTGATTAACAAAATTTTATTTGGAAAAAAAAATTCATTATTTTTTGTATATAAACAAAAATAACTTAGCATCGGATGCTGCAGTATCTCTCTCTTTTAACATTCTACAATGTTAACAAGGAAGAAAATTTTAAATACTGTGTTAATACAATTAATTTATTGAATTTTTAAGTATTAGTGATGTAAAACCAAAAATGATAATTAAAATATTTTGATAATTAATTTATCATATTTCTTCTTGAGAAAAATGATTTAATCTGTTGTGATATATAAACAAGAATAGCTCATCATGTGAAGTTGCCAATTGTCATCCTATTAATGTTGCTTGGAAAAATTAACTTAATTTCTATACAGTAATTAATTTTAGAAAATTGTAGAGAAATTCAATTTTTTTAAACTTATCTTTCACAAGAAATTGAATATTCTATTATCTGTGAAAAGAAAATTAAAAATAAATTTAAGGAAAATAACTACATTTCATATAACTACAATATTTAAAAGATTTTTTTACGTTTTTAGATAAGGTAAAAAATTTAATTTCACACCTTTACTTAACTAATTTTGAAATAGCTTGTTTATGCAGAAATAAAATTAATTTTTAGCATTAAAAATTAATTCAGACTCAAAACTTTCCGTTTAGAAGTTGAATATGGAAATTAACTGTCTAGGAAGAATTAAACTTAATTTATCTTTTGAGATTATTTGTGAATTCTTAGGCGCAGGGAATTCATCCATAAAATATTATTAGATGTTTTTCTGTTATACTTTCCAAAGGAACTAGAATGTCTGGAATAACAATAATGAATTCTTAAAATTTCTTTATTACTTATTTTAAATAAAATTAATCATATTGTATTAATATTTATGAAAATGCATGCAGTGTCAATTAACTATGAATATATTGTTAAAAAAGTCAATAAAAGTCAATAATGTTTTATATAATATAATATAAGCTCATAAGCTTATATTATATTATATAACACATAGACAATGATATTATTGCAAAAGCTGTATTAATATTTGATATGCATAAAAATTATAAAATTTTAATTAGCGAGTTAAGTTAAAATCTTTCATATTATTTGTTAAAAGCCTAGAACAATTGCACTGTTGGGAGATGTAGAAATATATAAAAAAGGAAAAGAATGTAAGCATTTTTGAGTGAGGTGTTTTTACAGACACAGAAAATATATACATTTCTATAATTTATTTTATTTAATTTATTTGTGTTAACTATTTTTCATGACATATCGGCCAACTGCTAAAAATGCTTATAAACGAGAACTTCCACTTTTCTTCAACTTAGAAAATATTTTCTTATTAGCGTGCGAGAGCGATTACAGGGGTAATTTGTTTTATTTCATAAACTGTTTATATTTTCAGTAATTATATGTATTGTTATTTATGAAATATTTCAGCATCCATAAAAAATATAAATCAGTAATGTTATTCTCATAAGCATTCAACTTCACTTTTGCATTTAGTTTGTGTAATAATTACTCTTGAAAAATATATAAGCGTTTTCTTTTTATATTTTATCTGCCTTTACAACCAAATGTTAAATTTAGCGGAAAATATATTCTTCAAAACATTATCACTGGAAATATAATTTCAAAAATTTACAAAACACAAAGATTTATAAAAATAATACTGAATTCTTATTTATTTAATGCATTTCTCCAAAAATTTTTAATAATTGAAGGAGTTAAACTTATGAGAATTAATACAATGTATTGTCTTTTACAAAGAATTGTTTGGTTAACGCTCTTTTTCAGAAAACATATTAGGCTAATTTTGCGGAATGTATATTCTTCTAAACATTATCACTGGAAAAATAATGATTTTGAAAATTTACAAAACATAAAGATGTATAAAAATAATACTGAATTCTTATTTATTTTATGCATTTCTCCAAAAAATCTTAATAATTGAAGGAGTTAAACTTATGAGAATTAGTACAATATATTGTCTTTTTCAGGGAATTGTTTGTTTAACACACTTTTCCAGAAAACATATTAGGATTATTTTTCGAAAATTTCTAAGTAATAAAAATATTTACCTAGAATCAATTTTGAAATTAAATTTTTATCAATTTATCTTTATTGAAAATGTTCGCTAAGGCTTTTGACATAACGTACATTTCCCAGTTTCATTCAGCATTCTTGAGAGGTTAAAAATACTTGCTAACATTAAAAAGATGTTCAAGAAGTATTAATGATCTAGAAATTCAATTTTAGGAAAAATAAGGACTGAATTTTTCTCCGACTAGCAAATTTCCGTTGAATAACATCACTAGTTAATATTTGTCTTCTGGTTCCGAGTAATTACAAAACTGGATAGACATGTCTGGGAACATAAATTCAATTAAATGGGATATTCAAAGATTAGAGAGAGAGAGAGTAGGAACGACACACACTTGTAGTAATTTGATAATAGCATTCAAATAGAATTTGAATTTAAATTTATATGTATTCGGAATTAGTTAAAGTGTTTTGTTATAAATTAATTGTTCAGCAAAATACACACTATTTTCTACTTAATTTGGTTGGTCAACATACAGACATATTTGTGCTAATATGTGATAAGCAAATGTCAATTTTTTAGAATGAAGATATTTTTAAATATTGCCAAACTCTTGTAATTTCATTTGACATGATATTTTTATTTGCATTTTCTACCAAGTAATAATAAACTAGTCAATTCGGTAGGACTTGGATTTTGGATAACGCGTTTTTTTATGTATTTAAATTTCGATTTATAATAAGTGATATTACTATATTTTTTATTTTCAAATAATTGTTTCGTTAATTGTTACAATATTTTTATTTTTATGTTTCTTAAAATTATTACAAATTATTATTACATTTAACACAATGGAAAGGAATTATTACCGAAAAATTTTAATTGAAATATTCAACTAATAAATATGTTGGTATTTCCTATACTATAGCAAAAATAAATATTGACTATGATAGACTATTTAAAAATATTTTGAAGTTAAACAAGATTTGTAAAATTAAATAGCACACTTCTTTCCATAAAAGAATATTTAATTTATGGAAAGAATTGAAACTATTGAAACAATTTGTCATATTTGTTTTATTAAATCTTCCCATTCTTGTGTGAAATTTATTATTATACTTTTCAGTTGCATATTTGCACGTGAAACAATGCTCTTATTTATGTTAGACAAAAAACATAGATTAGATAAATTAGGATATTTCATTGTATGTTGTTGATAGAATATCGAGAAAGGGTAAAAGTTTGCTATGTGCTGAGTCAAATTATGGGCACAAGGGCCATATAATCCATGATGCCAAATTATAAGTTTGGGGATTTTTTTTGGTGGATTTTCTTATGTATCTGGATATCTCGTTTTTATTACGTAATACAAATGGGGACCTATAAGAATTATGCAGAAAATTATATTTTGGTCACCCTAGTATTTACGTCATCGTGCTCGTCACGATACGCCATCTTGGCAACATTACTTCATCAAAAAAATTCAAAATTTGGAATCCTGGATTAAACGGCACCTAGGCCAAATTATGAGATACCTATCAATAAAACATGATAACAGAAAATAAAACAATAAAATTTTAAAATCACATTATTCAAATGAGAGGATAGTTATGTTTCGCGGAAGAACTAAAATTATTGGGTAATAGCAAAATATATTTCGATATTCTATCCAAAGAATCCTTTGATGTAGTTTAGGAATACATTTTTATAGATAAATTCAAAAACTTTGTGAAATTATAGTAACATTAAGAATATATTTTACAACACATGTAATTTTACATAGCAATATTTTGTTACCTCAAAGGTTATTTGTTACTTTATTATTTTTATAAGCTTTTTATTTTGTATTTGTGCAAAATATCTTATTTGTACATACCTATAAATGTATATATGTACATATTATCTATCTATATTACTATCTATTACATATTACTATTTATATATGTACATACTATCAGAAATTTTGATATTCACTTAAATACTACAATTTTTTCAGTATAAACTAAATGATAACTATCACTACACTGTTTTGATAACAAAAAATTTGCATTTTTAAATATTCAAAAGAAAATATAATTTTTGTATATACAAAATATTTCTTAATAAGGTTCATACAAACGCTCTATAATTCTATTTAATGAATTTATTGCAAACTGTTTTCATAATTTTAAGAATTGCTTTATGGTAAAACTTTTAATTTGCTTCATTTAAATCATCTTAAATCATCAAATAAATTTAATTTTTATTGCATATACAGTTGATTTTAAATATTTTATTTAAAATAGTAAAAATATTTATGCTTATTTAAGGCTAAATTTAATTAAAGGGAACCAAATAATATCTGCGTATGTGCACCAGCAAAAGATGTCACAAGTTTTAATAATTTAATTTGGAAACTATTATTAAGGTAGTAAGTTTGCGTTTGTTTAAAATTTTGCCATAGTAAAAATATTTACCATAAAAGTTAACAATCTGTTTTTTTATTTAGTTTTACCATATGAAACTACGGAGAAATAAAATATTTAGTCTAGACACAATACTCATGCGCTTATTTTAAGTTCTTGAATCATTTTATTCCCAGTAAATATATATTGAAAAATGAGACTGTACTTTTTGTAAGCAATAACTGATAGTAGTTTCTTTCAGTGCATATATTTTTCTCTTTATTAAAAATCAGTATAAATCATTTCTGAGAAACTTATTAAAAATGGATGCAACCAAAACAACCTCCTTGTCTCAAATCCGAGTTAAATTGATGCAAATTTGTTAATTATCCGCTCCAGAAATAAATCCGTCGTATCCAGCAAGCGTAAGTTCTGTGCTTCTTTTTAAAAATTGCAGAACTGGAAATGATATATAATGATTATGTTAACCAGTAATATAATTTTAATTTAAAATATATTTGCTTACATAATTCTATTTTTAATTTTGACTAAAGTATATGATTTTAAACTAGATAATGTTTTTATAATAGCTTATGGATAGAGATATATAGATCAATTTAAAAAAATTCCATATTTAGTATCAAATATTTGATAATTTTTATTTAATTTTTGATAATTTTATTATTGATTAAAAATTAAATTATTGATATTTTTTATTAATAAACACGTGGAAAAATAATCATCATTAAAAATGCGAATAACCACTTAATTTATTGTATAAATAATTTTATATTAAGAATGGATATGAATAATATATGGTTAATACATTTTCAGTAAAAAAAAATTGTATCAAGACAATAGCTGAAATTTGAAATTCAAATTGCAAAATCATAAACATAGTATTTTTGTCCATGGTATGTGGCTTAAACAAGAACTAAAATTATTAAAAAATTCATTTCAGACTGATTTCTATAGTTTAAGCATGGTAACATGAAAAATACTTGTTCAATGCATAAAAGTATACAAATTACAAAATATTTTAATCAACAATATTTTATCTCAATAAGATATTTTACAGGGTGGAAAAAGTCTAACGCATAGATGAGTTGAGAACCAATCAAATGAATTGTATAATTGAGTGACAACTCATTATTCAGAAGTATAAGTCGGAACATTTTTCATCACCGTTATGTAACGAGCAGTGAAGTATTTAGAAAATGTAAGTGCATTCCCTGATGAGAACAAAATAGTAACCATTGTTGTCTTAAGAAAGAATTACACACTGAGAATGCAAAAAATAAGGGACATATGCTGCCTTAAATATTATTTCATTCTAGAAATCCCTAAATTACAGTTATTAAAAAGAAGAAAAGAACCGTAGTCTTCTTTCTTGAAGCGAGAAAATTCAGGATTGGAATGGCACATTTCTTAAATTGGTTGCATCAAAATATAAACAGCTTTACAGGGAGTTTAAACCAGCGTTATTAGGTTTTAAATTAATGATGAATACTGTACTCAAAATTTCAAAAGAAAACTTAGATTTTATTTTAAGCTACCCTATATATATATATATATATATATATATATATATATATATATATATATATATATATAGATAGATAGATAGATAGATATAGATATATATATTACATATACATACATACATATACTATATACATACATATATATATATATATATATATATATATATATATATATATATATATATATATATATATATATATATATATATATATATATATATATATATATATATATATATAGGGATTTAAATGAGTTAAAATAATTTTAAATGTGTTTAATGAAAATGTAGAATAATTTTGCCACATCTTTTAAAAAATTATTCCACAGAAAAAGATAGCAAATCGATTTTTTGTAACCGGAACTGGGGAATAAATTACCTGAAAGGTCAAAATAGTTCACTGAAACATAAAATAATACTTATTTTTTTTAAGAAACGAAAAGATGAACAATTGATAATATCGTTAAACTCGATTATAACATAAATATAAGCCCGAAAAAATAACATTTTAAAATTATATCATGTATACATTAAAAGAAAAAAGCAAATTGCTTATTGTACGCTTTGGAAGTATTTATAAAATTATACTTATATGAGGGAGATATTTCTAAATTTTACCACGAAAAAACTTCTTGTTTTTTTACAATTAGAAGAAGTATTTTTCAAAAGATTTATATAAATATAAAAGATCTTATTAATAGAAATTTAAAATTCAATTGCTTACCTATGATTATAGCAATTTTAATAAAATTACGTGATTAAATATGTAGGTACTTCTAAATTATGTTGTTAAAGTCAGGAAATATCAAAAATTATATCATTGCATAAAACATGAACAACAATTTATAATCTTTAAATTTACTTCTTTTTTTTATTTAATGAAATAGGTGAGTTAAAATTACAAAAAAATTATGATTGAAAGAAATTGTTAGTTGATTTAACATTTTTAAATGATACATTCACTGTATTTCTAAAAATATATTATTTTGAACTCTTATTTATGACCAAAATAGCAAATAAGCCTCAATTTTGATTTTTTTCTTTTTTTAAGAACAAGAAAATATCCCTAACTCTAAATTATAATTTATATTATTTATCATATATTAATAAACACAGTTTGCCTTTTAAAACAAATTTATAAGGAACTTTTTCTAATGTACAAAATAAGAATTTTTTAAATAATTGAAACAAAAATTATGAATTCAAAATTTTAATCCAAATTCTTAAAATACTAAATATTAAGAATTATGATAAAATTGTCATTATTTTCATTTTTCAACGATTTTTCTAGTTAACTTTGAATTCTTTTTGATTTTCTGATTTTCATTTTCAACATACATGCAGAAAGAAACAGTGAGAAAGATAAAATATCAAGCTTTTTCTTCTCTACTGAGATACACTACTTTATATTAAAATCTATAATTTACTTTCATATTTTTTTAACAGTTAAAAGGAACATAATAGGAAAATAATATATTTTCAAATGGATTTTTTTTCATCTGAATTTACAGTGATCAAATGAAAACTTTGCTCCTTCTGTTATAAACTACAAATTATCACTTGAATAATTATTAAATACAATAGCAAGTACGAAAAAAGTGCTAAAATGTTTAGAATAACAGGCAGGAAAAATGTTGAAAATTTCAAATCTTAAATTTTCTTCTGATAACATTGACAACACAGTGTAACTAGGAGTATCAGATATAGTGCTTCAAGATGGTCTTAGAGAATCATTTTTCTGAAATTCTATGATATTAACGATCTGTTTTCAGTTAAGAATTCAAATGTGATAAGTACAACCATAAAAAAATCTGGAAAACTATATTACTAATTGTCATAATAGTCTAAAGTATCGAAATAAGTTAACTTGCATGCAAACAGAAATAAATTCTTTTTAGAATATAGGTTTAGTTTTCTTTTTTACTGCGAAATGTTTCATATTTCTTGGATTAAAATATAATTTACTTTTTTGAATTAAAGTATAATTTCACTGCAAAACAACTGGAATTTATCACTCCCTACTACGAGTTAGGGATTAGCAGTAAGAGTGATAAATGTTGAATAATTTATTATGCATCTTACCGAGTTTGTAGGGGTTATGAATAATCACCCGTTATTATACATAATCATCTATCATCATATATTTAATTCATATTATAACAAGTACTATTGTCTTTTTTTAACGTTTTATTTTAACAAGTTTAACAATCTAACAAATACAACACAATTCTTTATAATTAATTTCAAATGTGATTTGTTTCACACCATAAAAGACTGGTGCCAATACGATTTTCATGCAACCGAGCTTGAGAGATGACAACTGAGCTTGATTCCCCTTCGGATGGGGAAGACTCTCGCTTGATTTCCCTTTTAGGGAATTATTGGGGCTAAAATGCCACACCATCATTTGGCAGTATTTTTTTTTCTGACATAATTAAATATTGGAAATATAAAATGTAGAGGGGGGAGGCAAATTAAATTTCTACAGCTTGAGTTATTTGTTGACTAAAAAAATTATTTCTTTTTATTCGGCAGTTATGATTGAACTTTTTCGGATTTAGATTTGTGCAGATTCAGGCTCGATATTTCTAAATTTTTAAGCTTTCGATAATTTCTTTGTGTCACACAAACTTCTTTACATCTAATAAATTATCAAAGAAAGTTTTAAAAGAATTCAGACATTCAAATTTATGTTTTCTTTAACAATCATTATTGATTAATTAAGAAATGAAATTATTTAATTTCTTAAATATAAAAATTTTATTCTAATTTTTTTCCCTTAATTATGTTTATTAATATTTAATTATTTTGTGAGCATCCATATTAATTTTTATTATTTTTGCTGAGTGTGATAATTAACACAAAGTAGAAGAAAACCTAAGAATTGAAAATTGCCCTAAGCATATTTAAATATTCAAAGCGCTTAGGAAAGCAAATATCCTAATTTCCATCCAACTAGAATTCTCATATCTCCAGAAAACCCGAAAAGCTCTCATACAATTACTGGAGTAAATGCGCGTTCTGAAACCGACCACAGATAATTCCTCTCTCATTATCCAGGGGCCGCTAGCGACTGACTAGCACTTTAAATCTTAAAGTACTGATAATAGTACAAACCAATGTGGCGCATAACAGTTATAATAAATAATTATCACTTTTATCAGTAAAATATTTAATATGTCTATATAACTGAAGATTTTAACTTGTGATTGATTTTTGGCACTTTCCGTCTTTGTCTCAGTTTCTTTACTGACTCAATTCTCACAATCATGGAAATGAATGTTAAAAGTCTCATTTAGAAAATGTTATACTAGCTATACTAACATTTTTAAAATTATCTCTTAATACACACATCGCCTTTCCATGAATCGCATGGAAGTTCAAAGCACTTATAAAAACAAAAATTCATTAAAAATTGACTAAATGTATGAAAGTAACTGTTAAAAATATGTGGAACTATTTCCGGTTTCATTATAAAAATTCTTCATGACCAGAATTAAATATTAACCTTATTTTATAAAATACTTGTTTATATTGAGTGGTTAAAATTATTGTTTAATTTAATTCATTGTATGTTTACATTTTTATACTTATATATGACAATGTTTTTTATGCTTAGGTTAAATATAATCGATCAATTATTCTGTGAACTTTAAAAATTAAAAATATCCAAAGTTACAATAAAATATATTTTACAAATTCACACACAATTTTCTTCTAAGAATAATGTATCCTAACCAAAGAGATATTACAGAATGAAAGTTATGTGGGCAATGAACGCGGTATGAGAATCTAGTTATAAAGTATACATCGAAAGTAATTTTGAGTTCTTTTATCTTTAAAAAAGTATTGTTTAAGCTAATTATTTTAATTTAGACATAGCAGTTTTCTTAAGAGATATTTAGAATTGCTGGATATACAGGGTGATCTTTTTTAAAGTGACAGTGTTTGGAGCGTCCTGTAGTGCAATCTAATAGTCGGAATGGCACCAAACTTGGTATTCAGACTAATCAAAGCACGGGAAAAAAGATTCCGTAAAAAATGTTTTTAGTTCCAAAAATCACCGCTAGGGCATTTTGTAACGCTTTACAATGTATAAAATGTAAGAAAGAAAAATACTGACACATACAATCTTACAGTTATGTTATTAATGTTTATTTATTACATTAACTTCCCCATTGAGAGATTAGACCCCATTCCATGTGAGCACCGTTCTCAGAAATAACACCGTGCATTCTGCATACATCGTTCCCCACAGCCGAACGTAACATGTCACGAGGAATATTCCGCACTGTCTTTGTTATGTTGTCCTTTAAAATAGACAAATTTGATACTCCACCAACATAAGCACATGTTCTGGTAACGTGAAAGGCATGGCAACTTGAGCTCGTTTACCTCAGCTGAGATTATTTGTCGGAGCTGTCTACTACTTGCTTTTATAGCCCTTATTACTGGCACTGTCATCGAACAACATTTGCATTTTGCTTTGATACCTGTGTTTCATGCTAATTCTCGTTATTGTAAGCTACATCAGCACCACAAAATGCCCTAGCGGTGACTTTTAAACTGAAACATTTTTTTACGGAATTTTTTCCCCCGTGTCTTGATCAGTCTAAATACTAAATTTGGTGGAATTTCGGCTATTAGATCGCGCTACAGGACGCTCCAAACACTGTCACTTTAAAAAAGATCACCCTGTACATTCCCTTGAATGCTCATATTCAAATTTTCATCAGCAATATTTGATAGAAAATACTAAATATTGATTTAATTTGAAATGAATTTTATTTTAATAGAGCTCCCATTCACAGCTGTATTTCTATGAATCAATAATCATTATTGATCATTATTTTGACCCATCACCATGCTTGTATTAAATCAAGATTTAAGTTTCTGTCAACTTACATAATTTCAATTTGTTAAATGTCCTCCGCTAATTGAAGTTAAATCAATCATTTCAACTTGTATCACGTTCTTAAGGTAATTCTGTAAACATCATGGTGTTCGGAACTATACTTATTCCTCAATCCTTTTTCACTTATTACAAAAGGATATATATGAAATACAAACATCAGAAACTATAAACCTACCGAATTTCACAAATTAGCAATTCTCAAAATTTAACACTTTCAATGTTCTTTACTTTTTCATTATATTTTTTATTTGATGACAAATAAAAACGTTAAAAGTTATTGCATTTTACAGAAATATACAGTTACACGTGTACAAAATTATTTCATTTCATAATAGTATAATTTCTGTGGTTGCAAAAGCATTGAAACAAACCAAAATAGATTGTAAACGATATTAGCAGATTTTCATACATATTTTGGAAAGCCAATAATTGCTATGCCATAAATAATGATAATTAACGTCATCAACTTTACAGACTTTTTATGGAAGCTGACACCGTCATTTATATTAAAATATGTCGCTTGAGATTTGCGGGCCATATATCTGTCGAATGAACACCTCGTCTTTGACTACAAGAATTTTCAATTATAGGCCCATTGCTAACAGATATAGGGGTAGGCCCAAACCCAGATGGACTGATTGTCTAGAGGAAAACTTTAAAGTGCTAAAAGTGACAAATTGGAGAACTGTCGCTTCCCGGAGAACACAATTGAGGAATGTTCTGTAAAAGCCTTGGCCCACCCCAGGCTGTAGTGCTGAAGAAGAAGAAAAGCTTCATCAAAAAAACTTTATATGTTTTAAAATAAGTTAAAATTAATAATGATAATCATATCACTATCATGGTCCTATAACATACCAAAGTTAAAATGTTCAGGTTGTAAGGGATAATTATTGTCACAATTTGCTATGGAAAATTTGATTTTAATGAAAACGCTTTGTTGCCGTAATCCTTCTTTATAACACGGTAGTCTGATTACGCGTTCATTCCCCACGTATATTTCTGTACTGTGAAATGTATAATGATTTGTACAGTTCATAATCAATTTCACTTACGTTTGCACATTGGGTTAATTTTGTTCTTGTAAAATTAAGTTAAATTATATTTTTAACCTTTGAATATTCTGCTAAAAAGGATGTAGATGGAACATTATTTCAGACAGATCCTACAGTGATTAAAGATTTTAATAAACTGTTTTTGGAACTTTTTGATTTACTTGAAATTTATAGTTTCTTAGTTACATTTGTATAGGTATTTTTTATTAAAAATGTTCTTATTTTGATTTTAATAAAACGCACACATTTCGTTCATAACATAGTTTTTCCTTAATATTCGATTTAAACCCCTTTTATTGAGAAAATGTATACGTGAATCATTTGTAAATAACGCGTTTTATGAGATCATGCGAGCGCGTTTTACGACTTCGTACAATACGTTTTCCCATAACGCGGATCCGATATACTACCATGTTATATAGGGGGGTTTACTATATTCATTCTAAACATACATTTGTATGTTTAGAAAGTGATTTTAGTTATTTTATGATAATTTATGTAATCTTATTCTGCTGAAACATTATTTATTTATGTTATTTGCTGCCGATTCCAAAAGATTAACATTTTTAATATTTTGGAATGTTTGACAGCATATAGAGTATAGGCAAACTACCTGTTTTGACAGTATATCGAAAACAATATATGACTATGTACATTATACATTATTTATTCAAAATCAAGCTACTGTATAATTCTACTCTTTCAATCTAAAGAAATTTTTCTCAAATAAATTACACAAATTAATAAATGATTTTCCAGTTTTTGATATATATATATATATATATATATATATATATATATATATATATATATATATATATATATATATATATATATATATATATATTAGGTTGGTGCGTATGAAATGTCGGATTCTCTTTACATGCGGACGTTTTCCTCCCTGTTTTCGTTATACTTTTGTATTTGGCATAACCTCATTCATACTCGTATTGTCCATTGCCAGAGACTCATTTCAGCAAAATAGGTTTTCTCGAAGGTCTTCCCTTTTTTATTTCTTTTGAGTTTATTGCCGATATGAATTCTGCCGACATTCGCGTCATTTTCTTATATGAGTACAAACTTGGTAATAGTGCTGCAAAAGCTGCACGCAACATAAACCAAGCGTTTGGGGAGAATACGGTTAACGATCGGAAAGTGCAGCGTTGGTTCGAAAAATTTCGGACTGGCGATTTTTCACTGCAAAATGAGCCGCGCGGAAGACCCAAAACGTCTGTGAAGAATGATGACCTGAAGGCTCTAGTGGAAGCGGATCCAGCCGTATCCACGAGGGAACTTGCTATCAGGATGAAAGTTGACCATACAACGATATTGAGACACCTTTCTGAGATTGGCAAGGTTAATAAGATGGACAAGTGGGTACCGCAAGCACTGACAGAGCGAAATAAGCTGGATCGGTTAAACGTATGCTCATCATTGCAGCATCCACCCTATTCACCGGATCTCTCGCCGACCGATTTTCATTTTTTCAAGCATTTAGAGCTGTTTTTAAGGGGCAAACACTATGAAAATGAAGACAGTCTAAAAAACTCGATATCAGAGTTTATTAATTCTAAAGACCAAAATTTTTTTAAGACAGGCATCTACGCTTTAAAATCTCGTTGGGAGAAGTGTATTGAAGCGAATGGAGCATACTTTGATTGAATAAACAGCTTTTGAAGAAAGATATGCAGTTTTATACAATCACTTAAGAGTCCGACATTTCATACGCACCAACCTATATATATATATATATATATATATATATATATATATATATATATATATATATATATATATATATATATATATATATATATATATATATATATATATATATATATATATATATATGAGCGAATGTACACGTAAAGCGCTTTTTTATTCGTTTAAGATGCTGTGCGTTACCGCTCATTTATTATGAATGCTATACTCAGCTGTGTACATCCCCTTTTTATTATTTTGATAAAAGAAAAACCGCCATTTGCCTGAATTTTCACTTCGGTGGAAACCAGATTGCTTACCCAAATTGCATGACATAAACATTTAGCAGAGTCGATTAGAGAATATTTTCCTTTACCCGAATCACGTATTCCCAAAACGCCGTTTCCGTTCCGGAAATATTCACCTCCAAATAAACCAGCAGAAACAACGATCGGAAGGGTTTTCCAGAAATCCCAGTGTCCCGTTATCGGGAGAACATGCCTCGCAGCAAATAGTGAAAACAGGGATAAGAAAGAGCAGACGAATCATATCGATTCAGCAGGAGAACTTTTCAACTCAGCTCGACTACACTTACATGTTTGTTGTTCGACAAGTGCTTTCTTCGGAACGCTATAGTTAAAGCCGCACCGAGGCTACTGCTTTAAAATGAGGAAAGATACGTGAAAAGAGTCAGCTTCTTAAGTTGGCTTAGATATTCTAACATATTTTGCGTGCAGATATTCTAACAAACATTTTAACAAAATTATTATTTAAGTTAAAATATCAAGATTTCATTCTTAACTACATATTTAGTTTTCAATATATTTATTTTTTGTATAATTCGTTTGAATAATAAATTAATCTTTGTTTCTCTCATGTATCAATAATATGTTTTTTATGTTTATTGTGTATATTGTCATGAATTTCTTTCATATTTCTATACATCAAATTTTTGAACAAATTTTAAGCTCTTTTTTGTTTCGAATAGCATTTATTGTTTTAGATATGAATATGAATTGAAAATATTTGAATTTTATATGAATAATTAACAGTTTTTCACTGTCATGAGCAAGTAAATCATATTAACGCTTGAGCATTTTTGGAATATTCATCTTAAATTCCTTCCCAAATAATCCTAATGCACTGAGTCAGATAAAAATTTCCCAAAAATAAAAGAAAAATTATAAGAACACTATCCCGGACTGATAATATTTTATCTACCAAAAATTCAAATTGTATCCCTTAATATTTAACATGTACTGCATTTGAATTTACATAATTTAGGATTTGCTTCATATATTAACTATATTAAACCTTATAATAATGTGATTTTAAACCTCTTTGATTATCATCAAGACTTGAGGGCAAATTTTTCATCATGTCTGTTGTGGTATAATAAATGTTTTTTACACAAAATCTCATAATAGTAATAAAATTTTAAAAAACTATTTTTTTATAAAATGTAAGCTGGACATATTTATGGCAAAATTAAGTTATCTTTGAATTTCTGAAAACTTTGTGTTTATTTGTAAATTTTAAATGTATGTATACTCTGTTAAACTAAACGAAAAATCTTCATATTCATTATTAAAAGGGAATTTTAAAAAACAGTATTTCTGTTAAAGTATTATGTGGTTAAAACTTTTCATTCTGTGTGTGATTTTATTTAATTTTTTTATCAGCAGGTTAATAACATATATTTGATTGAAAAATCAAATATTCAATTTTATGAACATCTATAATGACTAATGCTAAGATTAGTTACTTTTCCATTATTTTATCATGTGTTTTCAAAAATTAAAATTTTATTCATAATATATTATATGTTGTTAATAAACTATTGTTGATAAAATAATTAATTCTCAGAAATAGATTGGCAAAAAAATTAAACATAAATTTGAAGAAAAATATATTATTGGATTGCATAGATTATCAATCTAACGTTTACAATTTTCAGCAATCGTAAATAATTTATGCGTGATTACTGAATCAATATATTAATACGTTTTACTTTTATACTATATTTTACAATAACTTCAAACAATATTACATAAATTGCTTGGAAGCTTCTTAATTGATTTCAATTGAATTTCCTTCTTCGTTAAAAGAAAAAATGACATAATAGACAAATTTCTGGGTATTTGTAATAAATTTCTTCGTTATAAATAATTTGCATCGAATAAAAAGATCCGAAACATTATAGTTATGATGTAATATTTTGAAATAAGTAATTTCATGTATTCAGAGTTTTACATTATTAGTTGAATTTCACATTAATAATCACCTTTTTCAAGAAAAATGACCATTTATATGCGTACTAGACTTATCTCGATTTAGTGACATTAAGCAATTGTTGCTAGCTCATTTTGAAAGCGGAAAGTATTGTTGCTTTAATCTTTTGTAATAGTTAAGGTGCATGATTATGTGAGAGTTGTATCTAAAAATCAATTTTTATCACACCAGCAATCTTATGAATTTAACTACCTTTCACTATGTACTTCTTGAGTACTACTTACATTACCTACCTCTATCTAATCTTGTGTAATCCTCTTTGTCTCTTGTGCAATCCTGCCTGTTACAAACTTATAAAAATAGTCATTCATATTTTTTGATCTCTATGAATAATTGTATCTTGCAACTTTATGACCTTAAAAAATTTTAAATTTTATTTGATGTTCTGAAATGTTTAAACCCACAATTATGTCACTTATAACATTAGAAAGTTTTTTTAAGTGTTTTTGTGTTTCATATTCTGAATTAATAGGAGAAGTTTTGTACATAAATATGTTTAAAGAACATTATGTGTTCTATATTCTCATATGAGAGTTTTAAATTTAAATTTAATTTTTAGGTTTAAGTATTCCAAAATGTGTTGATATAAATATACAAGTATATATCAACTGTGTTAATAAAAATAAAAAATATTAATAGATTTTAGCATATGCCAGCAAAATAATTTTTAGAAAAAAATGAGTAGTAAATAAAATCTTTGATTTGTCTTGGGTTTAAATTTAATACGAAATACTTTCTAAAATTTAAGTTTTAATGTTATTCTAAAAATTAAATTTAATACTTTATTAACAATATTTGTGTTTTGTCAAAGAATGCAAGACATTTTCCACTGCAATGTTTGATTTTTTAAAAAAATACACATAAATTCCTAATCGCATTACTAAAACATCATAGTCATTTTTAGATACTCAAATAATAATTATTTTTATTTTCTGACATTTAAATTACTATAACTCGTTTAAACATTAATATTAAATTCAGAATATTTCCATTTTTTTATAATGCGTGTTACAATTAGCCTATTGTTGTTATTGCTTGCTCCTTTGTCCATCAGCTCAAGAACACAGGTCCTTTATGTTGAAAACCCTCAAAAAATTAAGCACCGAAGAATAGTTACACAAATCGTGCTTGGATAGCCTCAGGTACAAGGATGGGTTCAGGAGAAGTGAAACAGTTGTTACAGGTCTCGAAAATTTTGATGTCTTCAGAAAATTTTAATGATCTGAGGTGACCATTTAGAAAGCGAGCGAGAGCAGTTTGTTCCTGCCTTTAAAGCCGAGAGCAATTAGCCTTTCATACTTTAACATTTTTTTCAATTACATTATTGTTTTTTATAAGCAAACGAAAATAAATATAATATTCAGTTTCCTACAAGATTTTGTGCTTCAAAATTTTCATCATCGAATATGTAAAGAAGAAATAAAAAAATAACAATTGAGAGAAACACACAAAATTGGTCTATTAAGTGTATGTGCAATAAGGTTGAATATTAAAACACTTTTCTACTAACCCAGTTTTTTCTTTTCCATGGCTTTTGCCAGAAAATATAAAATCTTTTTCAGTAGAAAAAGTTGAATAATAATCTTACACAATATTTTCCTTTACAAGAAGACTCTTTGTTCAGTATTTCTACTGTGACATTTTCTTTTCTATTCTTTCTTTATTCTGAAATATAAATATAAAATAGCAGTTATATATACTATTAAACATGAGGGAAAATAAGCAATCATCACAGTACATTACTTTTAATGAGAGAGAGAGAAGTTTAGAAATAATCTTCTATATCAATTTTCATTATGTGTAAGCCTGACAATTTAGTGAAGCTTTATCAAAGTGTCATTTGAAAGAAAGTTAAATTGGTGATATGTCCTTTTATGTAATCAGTGAATGAGTAGAATACCCATTCATCAAAATATCTTTCAGGAATATCTACAATTTAATTACTAAAAGAAGAGAAATAGAATTGTTTTCTATTTATGTGTAAGAGAATACTTTCTGTTAGAAAAGTGTGCAATCAAAATTAAGCCATTATCTGCGAATATAGTTATACCAAAGAACAAACAACATTGGTGTGAAACGAAAATTACTCGCTAGCATAAAAAAAACAGTTTTTTATACTAGTGAGTAATTTACTACTGGATATAAGGAAAAATTAAAAATATTATATAAAACAATTTATCATTACCTACAATATTCTTGTTTTCGCAAAGTATATATTATTTCATTATTAAAATAAACCATGGAAATTAGATTTTTATAGGTATTATTTTTGATAATGCTACTAAGACAATTTGAAAAAGATATTTTAAAGTGATTTTGTTCAATAATTTGACCATATTATTGAAAATTGGCATGAGCATAGCTTTTTATTGCCATCTTTTCTTATAAGTTGTATATAATAAACTATTGTATACATTGGTTTAATCAACAATGAATTTCGATGATTATTTTAGATATATACAATACTCTCATATTACTTAAAGATGAAAATGAATGTCTGTTCGAAGTCTGGTTCTGTAATAAAAAATCATTCTTCCGTCGTTTACAAACATCCTTGTATTTATATATTCTTATTCTTCTACTTCTAGTAAAATATTTAACTAATAACTAATATGTTATTATTTTCCTCATTCATCAAGATTAATTTATATTTATTCGATTTCCATACATTTATTATACTATGGATCAAAAGTTTTCCCCCATATCTTAAGAATACCTCTTATTATTATTAAAATGTGTTTATTAATGTAATGAAAACTGAAAATAATATTATATTCATGGTAGAATATATTAAAAGATAAGTCTACTAGCAAACTAAGTGCGCGTGTATCTGAAAATTCCTCTTATTGTGTGGAGATAATATAGTGTCTGACAACAAAGACTAAACTTTCCTTTCCGGTGTCGGATCGATGCTTCCGACGACAATGAATATTTCGACTGTAAATAATGGATTTAATGTGAAGAGAATTGTTAGAATTTGATAGGGATGGATGAAGGGAGAGATTAAATATGTTGCTTTAGAGGACCGGCAGCATAGCATGTTATCACAATAAAATATTGAGTGTGTTATAGTAAAAATATAAAATTATGTTGCTTTCTACTTCAAGAATAAGATAAAAGTAATAATTAGTTTACTTGGTTACATTGACTGTTCTTTTCAGCACATTTATACCACATGGAATATTTGTTTATAGTAAAAATTATAAAAGTACATGGGATAAATATAATGAAATTTCAGTTTTCAAAACCATAATATTACTTCAATTAGATGATAAAAGAAAATTTAGAGACATATTAATTATAAAGCAATGCATACCTTAATATTTTTTATTTATTTAATTAATATGCATAATCAATTTAATCTATTTAATAATCTATTTATTTAATATGCAGAATAAATCATTATTCAACCCAGAGTAGGTGTATAAATCTAATGATTTTGTAGTAAGTTTTGGTAAAAAGATAAAGTCATTTTAAATACATTTTACAGTTAATACTATAACCTAATCGAATATATATGATTACCTTAAAAGGAACTTCATGTAACTTTCAAAATCTTTCATGCAAAGTAAGAAGGATAACCATGAAAAGCCTGTTTTCAAAGTTTCGATTGAAATATATTAGATTTAGTTTAAAATTAGAATGAGACTCATTGCTTTACAGATTGAATGCTAACCGTAACATGTTTTTGATGCGTTATTTCGCATTCATTCATGAAAATTTTCATCAGTAAAATTAAAACTTTTGTGCATATTTTTTTCAAAATGTTTTTGTTTGTAAAAAATGTAATCTCTTTAGATTAGTAAAAGCAATGAACTTAGCCCAAAATTTATTTTATATTATTTATGATCGTATTTTTAAGGAAATGAAAAATCTTAAAGCCCTAGGTATAGCAAAACAATTTATGCACATAAATTCAAGGAAAGCATGTGAATTTCTTGTTAGTCAAATTATATAAAGTTTTTTTTTATAAAAATAATAATTAATAATAATTATAAAAATATAATTTGTCAAATAATATAAATAATATAATGTAATTAATCTTTTGAATTTTGACGCAGCATTGTTTAAAAGAAAAGAAACAAGCTATAAGTGGTCATTTGAGTTTGCAAATTCTTTTAATATTTTTAAATGTAATGAAAATTTTGAATCTAGGTGTTTGTTTTATTTTTACAACTATTTAAATAGATGCTGAAATTTAGTTATTTTAAAATAAATTGTAACGATATAAAAACTAAACGATTTAAAAATATCAAAAACTTAAATATTTGAAGAATTTTTAAAACTAAAAATTTTATTGTTTTATTTTACGTATTTATCTCCTATCAGAACTATGTCAAATAGCAATTTTAAGAAATTTGATGACAAAGAAAAAATGTTGTTTGTTGATGTTACTAACGACACTTGGACAAACCAAGCTCGCTATGCGAATTTAAGTCAATTGGGAGCGTCTTTCGCTTAATCAGAGCACCATGAAGGTGAAATTACGACTTTTGCTCTTCAAATCCTCTGATAGATGGCAGCACCAGAGGATCTACTTCCTCAATTTTGGTATTGATCTGAAAGGGAAGTAAATTTCTCCAGACCATTGCACCGATGGTAACTGCTCAACGACCGACCACAGGACTTTCGATTCCACAGATTTAACGGGCACGTATATCGCATGTACTCGGTGGGCCTTTGGCGGCATTGGGAATCGAACCTCACCCTTCCGGATGGAAGGCAGATAGCCTAACCACTAAGCTACCACGTCCCCAAAAAAAGTTTAACGGCACGAAACTGTTGATTTTATAAATATAATTTAAAAATTATACATTGGAGAAAATTAATGAGTATTTATCAATTTATTCAAAAGTTAATAATATACGAACTATGAAAATTAATATATTTTGAACTATGAAATGTGAAACTCTATTTCTGTGGTATCTTGATGATGATAATGATATAATAATTTATAAATTAAAACATATGGTAAATAATGTTTATTTGTATGCAAAAAAGTATATGTATATTTATTCTTTTTATGTGCTTAAATGTAATTATTTCTCTGTTTGTTTGTATGATTTTTATGGTTATTTACGATAGTTAAGGGACTACTGTGTGTGTGATGTCCTCAAAAATATTTTTGTTTCTATGCAACAATTGTTTCCAAAATTTATATAAGTTTCCTTTTAAAATAGGTAAATTTTCATAACAGTTTCTCTGTATTTAAAAGTATTAAATTAATTATGATCTATACAGAAGTAATTATTTTTATAAGTTAAAGATAAAGTAAGACAACATATTTAGAAACTAGTTGTTTTTTAAATAAACATTTAAATAAAAAATAAAAATATATTTACCATTCTAATTTTTAATCCCAATTTAAATTCAAATTGTCTTAGATTTGAATTTTTTCGATAATATTTATGCGTAAGTTTAAAATTCTCTTCGTATATAGTTTTAATACATGTAAACATAAAGAAAGGAAACTAAGCCTGAAGAGTTATTTTTAAGAAAATATGCATATTAAAATGCTGTGTATTTTTGTCCATCATGATAAATCCATCATGTATGGGGAAGCAGAAAGGACAAGACATAAAATGTCTCCCGCTTATGTTTAATGGAAGTTTCCAGAATTTGAACAGGTCGTTTGGGAATGAATTGACCACACCCATACTCATGCAAAGTGACATATTTATGTAATTTATTTGAGTAAATAGTTTTTTTCCCTTTCTATACCATAATTAAAATCTCTATTTTATGACATGCTAAAAATATCTTGCTGTAAGTTGATGAAACCATCACGCTTTAGATATATGACTTGTGTTGCTTCAGTAACTTTGATTTATTGATTTAAATATCCCTTTAATAGTTTGCTAATATTTTTCAAAAAGATACTTAAGGGAAAATATATAAAAGATTATTAAAATATATTATAGATAAAAAAGATGAACTTGTATTTTTAATAAAACTGGTTCGCTAATACTATGGAATTTAGTATTTATTGTATATTATTATATATATATATATATATCATATATCATATATACATATATCTATATATATATATATATATATATATATATATATATATATATATATATATATATATATATATATAAATTGTGAACGTAACATTTGATGTCAAACTTCACTCTATTTTTAAAATAATATAATAATATATAGTTATTGCATTCTTAAAATTTAAAAATTACAAAAAATATTTTTCTTTACCGTTTATGTTTTATATTTATTCAAGCTATATATTTTTTTTCATCTTTGTCAAAAATGCATATCATAATTCTCTTATAAATTATTTTTAGTTTCCAATTTAAAATACTTTAAAATATTTTTTTCCTGAAAACCTTGGATTGATGTGAAAAAATAAGCTGCTTATTTATATTTATATATTTGTGTTCACTGTATAATAGTAGAAATACCCATTCACATGGATTCCTAAACAATGAAAAAAATATGGAATTTAGTAAAAAATGCATATTTGCAACAGTTTTAATGAAAAAAAGAAAATCTTTCTTGATTTCTTAAGGAGAGTAAAGTTTTGATGAAAATGCATATTTGCATTGTTCTTTCAAAAAAAAAAATTAAAGCTGTTTTGATAGGAAGGAGTATCAATAAGATTTCGTCAAAGGAAGGAATTGAAAAGTCTAGTGTCTCTTATCCAATCACGATTATCTACAAGCATATAATTTAAACTCTCAAATATATGGAAATCATTCAGAACAACGATACAATTTAATAGGTTAAAAAAATAACCGTAAAAAAATTTCTTATTTAACTACTTTATCTTCAATAAAAATTAGAATCTAAATTTGGTAGCAACAAGCCATGAATTTGTTCTAGGAATTTATGGACTTTATATTAATTATAGAGATTCCACAACAGTAATTTGTTATTTGTAACCTTGTGATATGACTCACACAAGTATCAAGTTTTCTTACGCGGATATTGTAAATGACAAATGTGAATAAAATGAAAATAGTTTATAATAAAATAGTAAGGTAAGTTAATGGGTTTTATTGCACATAAGGGAATACTGACATGGATTTCAAATATTTCTCAATTTAGTAATTTAAATATACATCTAAAGAGAGCTTTAATAAATCTTTAAGGGTAAACTAAATCTCTGTTATACATATCGATTCACAAATATGATATTTATAAATTTTTACTATACATCAAATAATCAAATATATAATTTAGGCTTAGTAAATGTCTATATAAATTCTATTTTACTAAATTTATGTATGTTATACTAATTACATTTGCATAGTGTATTGCATTTTATTGGTTAATAAGGTGTAATTTTCTAAAGTCAAAAGTTGATGTATCAAATTTGTATGCTATTGATAGTGTAAAAATGTGTTGCACGTTTTGTCACCTTTTTATAGAAAATACACACTGGTTAAAGTGGAAAGTATATTATTTCAAATAAAGAGAAACATCTAACATTATTATTTTAAAAACTGATTTCATTTGGTGTAGTTAGTGACACTGTTTTAATTTATAGCTCTAGTGAGAGTTTAATGGTTAAATGGATAGTTAAAACAAAATCGAAAGGGAAATTTGTGGTTGAAAATATAATTTATATTTGGAATTTTCTCAGCATTTCAAAATTTAAAAGAATACGACACCAGCTATGTGTATTGCAATAAAAATTAATACAGGGTAATCTTTGAATGATAAATTTCAACGGAGCTCTTTTGGTAAGATAGAAGATGAACAGTCATGTGCATAAATTGCTCATTGATTTTGCATATGAGGATCTCCAGGTTCAACAACAGTTTCAGAGACAATAGTTTAGCTGACTAGACAAGGTTCTTAAATGTCCCAACGCCTTCAGAAAAATCATAAGGGGAATTTGAGTAAAGGGTACAATAGAGATAACTGATTAGAAGCTGTCTCAAGACTTTGCTGCTGAATCTGTTATATTAGCACTGAGAGAAATTATCAATAGATGGTTATCTGAAGGGAAATTTTAAGTCAAGTGAATACTGGCATTGTGAATGCTAGTATTATCTTCGGGAAATTCCATCGACGAGTCTGTTATCGTGAGTCATGAACATCCTTCTCAGAAAGCTCTAAATTTACGTCATGATTTTTTTCAGTGACTACTAACTAGTATTATATTCGGGAAATTCCATTGAAGTGTCTGTTTATTATGGAGTCATAAGCATCCTTTTCAGAAAGCTCTGAAATTACGTCCTGTTTTTTCAGTAACTACTAATATTATCTTCGGAAAATTCCATCGAAGAGTCTGTTTGTTATGGAGTCATGAACAGCGTTCTCAAAAAGCTCTAAATTTACGTAATGACTTTTTTTTAGTTTACTTCATTATTTCAGTCATAAGCCAAACTCAACTCACAAACCATCTTCTACAAATTTTCAACTGAAGAGGACATCAGGTGAATCGGTCTCTTTGGTGGTACTCGTTTCCTTACATGAGAAAGGAATAGATAAACCGCTTCATAACTCTATTCCTTGCCCAATAGCAGCAAAAATCTTCAAAGATAGGAATCTCCAATATTTTAAATTATTGCTGAAGGAGCTGTAGGAGACTAGTTTGATTTCATGAATGTTAAGGCTCAACTACTTTTGTGCTACTTTTTGTAAATAACCGTGAAGAAGAGAATATACACCACATGATGTCTAAAGCAACATTTTCAGATTTCAAGACTTTACTTCCCAAAGTTTATGCTTTTAAGGAGCTTACATTAGCACTGAGAGAAATTATCAATAGATGGTTATCTGAAGGGAAATTTTAAGTCAAGTGAATACTGGCATTGTGAATACTAGTATTATATTCGGGAAATTCCATTGACGAGTCTGTTATCGTGAGTCATGAACATCCTTCTCAGAAGGCTCTAAATTTACGTCATGATTTTTTTCAGTGACTACAAACTAGTATTCTATTCGGGAAATTCCATTGAAGTGTCTGTTTATTATGGAGTCATAAGCATCCTTTTCAGAAAGCTCTGAAATTACGTCCTGTTTTTTTCAGTAACTACTAATATTATCTTCGGAAAATTCCATCGAAGAGTCTGTTTGTTATGGAGTCATGAACAGCATTCTCAAAAAGCTCTAAATTTGCGTAATGACGTTTTTTTTAGTTTACTTCATTATTTCAGTCATAAGCCAAACTCAACTCACAAGCCATCTTCTACAAATTTTCAACTGAAGAGGACATCAGGTGAATCGGTCTCTTTGGTGGTACTCGTTTCCTTACATGAGAAAGGAATAGATAAACCGCTTCATAACTATATTCCTTGCCCAATAGCAGCAAAAATCTCCAAATATGGGAATCTCCAATATTTTAAATTATTGCTGAAGGAGCTGTGGGAGACTAGTTTGATTTCATGAATGTTAAGGCTCAACTACTTTTTGTGCTACTTTTTGTAAATAACCGTGAAGAAAAGAATATACACCACATGATGTCTAAAGCAACATTTTCAGATTTCAAGACTTTACTTCCCAAAGTTTATGCTCTTAAGGAGCTTAGCACGCCTTTTTGCATGCCCTAAGACATTTTAAGTGTTAAAATTGTCCATTTGAAGCCACAATCGATGATACAGCCACAATCAATGATCAATGGTCTTATTATTAATATGAGAATTTTATTATATTCTCTTACAGCTGCTCAAGGTTTTCACAACTTTTATTAAAAAAAAATAATAAAAGGTGCAAAATGGAAATAAATAGTAAAATATGCATAATATGACGCGCCGCATTTTGGCCACTGTTGCATCATTTGTATATTAGTCAGCATTAAATTTCTTACAAAATTATTCACTTCAATTTCCTATCTTACACGATATTTTTTGGTGTAGAAAATTTTCATGTATTGAATATTTTTTTTCCTTAAGTTTGTTATATTTTAAGCTTTTAACCTCAATTTCAAGTATAAATGAACAAAAAATATTTTTGAAAAAATAATGTGCTTTAAAAATTATAATATTACTGTCTATCTGTTTTTGCAAGTCTTAAATGATATTTTTTTCTAATTTGCTTTTATATTGTATTGTTTCAGGAAACATATTTCCTATAATCGTGTATTGTCAGTAATTAATTTTTTTTGAGTTATATATCCTGTTTTTAATTTAAGTAATATTTTTCTTTTTAAATAGTGCTTTTTGTAGTTCTTGGAGAAAAAGTGCTCGTATGATGTATGAAAAAAATATATTTTGACATTTCTAAATCATTATATATTTATTTTAGGTTTAGCTTAAGTAAAGCAAAATCATCTGTGTCACATATATTCTGACACAAAAAAATATGAATATAAACTATAAATAATTATAATTTTATATTTTCTAAAAACATGCAACAAATTTAAGATGTCAATATATTATGTACTATGGCTCTAACACATACATAATGCCATATAAAGGCAGCATGGCATAAATTATGTCATAAGTTTTACATCTATATAGAATTTGCTTAAAAATATAGCTTCTGTTTTAACATAGCTATTAATTAAAACTTAAAACAAATTGGAATTTATTATATTTTTTTAAAATGTTTATTAGCAAAGTTTATGCTTAATAATTCCTTTACAAGCAAATTGAGTGCTTATATAATAATGAAATTCTTGAAGCTTTTTATTAATAAGTAAAACAGCGCAAACATTTTTAAATACACATTTATAATCTCGTGGCTATTCTATGCATTTCTCCTTCCTTAGAAGTAAAATATTTTATCAATGCAAATGTAGTTAAAAATTTCTGAAGTTAAAAGTTTTTCTTCAAAAAATGAGAGAGAGAGAGATTCTTACAGAAATTCCTATAAAGCAAAGAAAATATTTCTTTGAAATATTTTTCTAAAAGGCATAAAATAAGGAGAAATTATCATAATTTTTATGTCAAATAAAATAGCAGCTTTGAATTCAACCAACTATAACACTGAAGTAATTATAAAACGAGTTTATTCATAATGAACTCAGGCGTTATAATAAATGACTCAACTAAGCCTTATAATTTTATATTTTAAAGCAAGTTTTTTCATGTAGAATAATTGCATATTTAAACCATAAAACATTAATTATTTGGTTCCGCAAATCTTATTTCTTGATAATTCATTATAAAAATCAAGCATTAAAATTATAAATGCATTTTCATATAAATTATTTTTATACAAAACAGTACGGTCCAGCTGCTTCCCTTTTAAAATTTAAAAATATATATATTATCCTATCATAAGATATAATCAATGACGTTAAATATCTATTTTTAAAATTCAACCGAAATTATCAATATTTTAAAATGGTTACATTTACAGAGCAGATAAAATAAATTTTCATGTAATTTAAAAAAAATTGACATAAAAATCAAATTTTTTATTTCAACTAAGCAAATTAAATTTTTGAAGTAAAATAAATTTTATTTGTTTTTAGTAACAACTTAAGTATTAATTTATTCTTAATTACATTTCTTAATACTTAAATTTCGTTAAACTTTGTATTTAAATTTCGATAAAAATTAAATATTCAATGTTATTATTTTTGTAGTTAGATATCAATTCTTGTAATTATAAATTGATAAGCAACACAATAAAATGAAATATGAAAACGGGTTTTTTACCTTGATTTAAAGGCACAAATTTATAATTCGCTTCCATTAAATCATAGATTCCCAAAGTGGTCCAGGTGGACCCCCAGGGGTCCATAGGAGACCACACGGGGGTCCACGTAGACGTGAAAAAAAAACAAAGGTTTACAAGTTGTAAGTGGGGGACCACGAAAAATTTTCTGGTTTTCATAATAAAGAACAAAAATTTTGGCTTGGATTTACCTATCAACGTAATTAGGTAGCATCATTCAGTAGGTAGGTACTCAAAAATATTCGAGACTCAGTTCAAATACAGAACTGAATAGAACAATAGATAATAGTACAAGTGTACACCACATGTCGAGACTTGCAAAGTGGTATATTTTAAAGCAAGTTTTTTCATGTAGAATAATTGCATATTTAAACCATCTTCTTCTTCTTCTTCGAGTTGGGTTTGTATGTCATTGAGCACCTCTGCTTTTATCAGCATTTTGTACTGTTAACTCCAAACCCAATGTTTCTTAGTTCCATTTGCTCGGATCACCCACTTTATTAATAAAGTCTGATAACCCTTTAATGGAATCTAGGTGTAACTCTCTAGTATGGATGATGCCTAAAGAGGTTAATCTAGGGAGGGCAAGAGCCTCGCATTCATAAATGATATGCTTGGCCGTTTCCTCTTGCATATGACATTTCCTGCAGATAGGATCTTGCTGAAACAGTCCCATTTTATGGAGATGTTTTCTGAAATAGTAGTGCCCAGTTATGAAGCCTACGATTAAACGTATCTTCTGCCTAGAGCATCTAAGAATTTCATAGGAAATCCTCGCTGATGACCTACAGATCATACCTTTAGCGTGGGTTTGACCAGGAGATTTGAGCCAAGCTTCATACATCTTCTGTTTTTCCCATCTGCGAACATTGGTTTTTGCGGTCTTCAAATTGATCCCACAAAAAGGTTCTGGACCAATGGGAACAAAAGACGATCCTTGTTTAGCAAGCTCATCAGCCTTTTCATTGCCTTCGATACCTTTATGCCCTGGCACCCATACAAGGATCACCCTGTTTCTAGTTGCCAGTTCTGTAAGAAGGTTTCTACACTCCAGAATCATTTTAGATTTGATTTCGAAGGAATTAAGCGCTTTTAAAGCGGCTTGACTGTCACTGAAAATGAGAATCCGCTTATCGTAGTAGCCCTTCTTCATATTCAGTCGCAGACAGTGGATAATGGCCAAAACTTCTGCCTGGAAGACCGAAGCGTATCGCCCAAGGCTTACAGACAAGCTGATTCTTGGTGACACGCCACAAACTCCCAGACCTGAGAGGTTGTTCTTCAGTGATCCATCTGTGTACCAGATTAGATCTCCTGTTTTAGTTCCAAACATGTTGTTATCCCATTCCTCTCTAGTTGGAAAAACTACATCAAATGTCTTGTCAAACATGTATGTTTTTTCCATGATGTCAGATGGCATCAGAAAAGTAGGGTCTTGAAATTTCCTGGTGATGCCCTTGTGCCCTTTGGCAACAGGCTGGTCATACCAGTGGTTTTGCAGCTTCATTCTATATGCATTCAATCTTGCAACGCTGCATATGAAGATGTCCAAGGGAGTCAGATCCAACACAACCTCCAATGCTCTGGTTGGCGTGGTGGAGATTGCTCCTGTGATGCAGAGACAGGCTAGTCTTTGTAGACTCCTCAATCTGTCAATCACAGTCTTCTGTTCCACCTTATGCCACCAGATCACACAGGCATATGTGAAAATGGGCCTGACAAAGCTGTGTACATCCATAACATCAGTTTTGGATGTAAACCCCAGTTCTTACCAAGCATTCGCCTGCAAATCACAATGCTTTTCTTTGCTCGGTTGATCCTATCATCAATGTGCTTATTCCAGGTGAGTTTCTGGTCTAAATAGATGCCCAGATACTTCACCTCTGAAGCCACATTGATTTCAACATCAAAAAGTCTTGGTATGAAAAAACCTTTCCGTTTCTTTTTGCGTGTAAAAGGTACGAGGTAGGTTTTCTGAGGATTAACCATCAGGTCCCTATCCATGCACCATTGACCTACATAACTTAGAGCATCCTGCATGAGATGACAAGTTATGTCAAAATCTTTACCAAGGATAAGGATGACAATGTCATCAGCATATCCCTGCGTATAATAACCCTTATCATTTAGATGTTTTATAAGGCTATTTACAACTAGGTTCCAAAGTAATGGTGACAGAACACCTCCTTGAGGACAACCTCTAGTAGTCTTTTTTTCAAATGATTCACCGAAGATGTTCATTTGTATATATCTATCCGAAATTAAGGCCTCAATCCAAGTACACAGGGTTTGATTAATCCCTGCCCCTCTAAGTGCATTGAGGATGGATGGATGGGAAGTATTATCAAAAGCACCCTGGATGTCGAGGAAAGTTGCCAAGGCAATATCCTTTTGATCCAGAGTGGCTTCAATCTTGGAAACTAGCTGATGTAGAGCAGTCTCTGTAGATTTACCAGGTTGATAGGCAAATTGAAGAGCATGCAAGGGACTATTTCTACCCAAGTAATCTCTAATATGCCGATCAATGATTTTCTCCATAATTTTAAGAAAGAATGAAGAAAGACTGATTGGTCTGTATGACTTGGCCTGGTCATAAGTGTCCTTGCCAGGTTTTGGAATGAAGACTATCCTAGTCTTTTGCCATGTCTTTGGTATATATCCCAGGGCCAAACTAGTTCTATACATTCTAGTTAGCATTGGTATGACAACCTTTTCTGCCTTCTGGATCATGATGGGCATAACTCCATCAGGCCCAGGGCATTTAAGAGGTTTAAAGGCGAAAATTGCCCATTTAACAATGTTGTAGTTTATGATATTTTTAGCAATGGTCCATTGATTGCTATTGACTCTTTGCAAAGAGCCAATGCAATGTTCCCCTTCGTTGCTATATATATCTCTAGCTCCCGGGAAGTGAGTCCTGGTCATAATTTCCATAACCCCTTTTCCGGAAGCAGCAAAATTACCCTCCTCGTCTTTTAGGGTACCAACCAAAATAGGTTCATCCCTTTTAAGGAGTTTCTGGAGTCTAGCTCCTTCAGAAATAGAATCTATCTCGTCACAGAACTTTCTCCAGGAGTTAATCTTGCTTTTTCTAACAAGTTTGTTATAATTAGTGAGGGCCCTTTTATAGTTCTCCCATTCACCATTTTTCTTAGCTTTGTTAAAAGTTTTCTAACATTTGCTCTTTCGGCAGCTAGAGAGTCATTCCACCAAGGGCATTGGAGTTTAGCTCTTCTAGTGCGAATGGGGCAATTGTTATGATAAGAATCTAGAATACTTCTCTGTAGGAGATCTGCTGTAACTTCTAGATCGTAGTTGTCTCTAATAGGTCTGTTACCGAGCTCAATCAACCCAGTCAGTTCTTCTTGGAATTTCTTCCAGTCCGTCCTAACCGGGTCTCTGAATATGCGATCCAGACACACATTAGAGTGAATTTCAAAATGGATGTTTTGATGATCTGAACCAGAAGGTCGATCATCTACTTTCCAGTATTTGATATTTTTACTAATCAGCGTTGTCGCTATAGTAATGTCAATTACTTCTGATCGATTGGAAGTAATAAAAGTTGGTTTGTTGCCAACATTTAGAATATCTAACCTGTAGTTTAGAATAAATTCCAAAAGGTACTCACCTCTTTTATTTGTGTCCGTACTTCCCCAGACAACATGATGAGCATTACAGTCTAGTCCTAGGACTACCTGTAAGTTGTTATTACTGCAAAAGTTCATGAGCTTGTGCAGAGAATGGTCAGGTGGAGCCTTCTCTTCATAGGGCAGGTATCCAGAGCCAAAAACAATTTCCCTGTTCCTACCCTCTATGTTGAGTCTGACTTTCACAGCTGTCAGGTCCCTAAGAATAAATTCAGAGAGGGGAAGAACCTCAATGTTTTTATGTAAGAGTATACAAGTTCTAGCGTTACCATTAGTACAATAGATAAGCTTACCTTTAGTTCCTTTGAGACCACTGATTCTTCCCCTAACCAACCAGGGTTCTTGAATCAGGGCCAGGTGTATATCCCCAGCAAGAAACTTCTTACTGAGGTTAGTAGTACCACTTCTACTGTGGTGTAGGTTGGCTTGAACTACCTTCACCCCCATCAGCAGGAGCAGGTTTATCAAGTACTTTAGCCTGCACATGGTGAAGTCCAATATAAAACCTATATCCCCTTACACGAAGAGTGGCAGCATCTAATTCAGGCACACTAAGAACGATGGTCCGCCCAGATGGGTCGTTCTTAATGTTAAGAATGTTCCACTCCAATGGAGTGACCCCACCGTTCTGAGCCTCGATTTTTCTCAGGAGCTCTTTAGGTTCCAGTTCATTACAGATTTTTGGCAGTTTTGCAATTATCTTAGTGGTTCTGACAAGTTTCCTTGCCTCACCCACCAAGAGTTTATGTTCTTGCCAAGGGCTTATATCATTGACATTTTGTTCCAGCCACTTTGAGCTCTCCAGATCTGCACAATTGATAATAAGAGCCCCGTTTTCAAGTTTACAGGATAGGAAGGTTGGGGCAAAGCCCTCCTCATTCCTTCCTATTTTCCTGGTTATCAAGAGTTCCAGGTCATAGGCCTGTTTCTCTGTTAACCGTTTTTCCGGATGACCTTCTAAGAGCACGGCCATCTTGATCGCCGTGAGAGCCGCCCTGTAAGTAAATCCCTCAGGTCCTTCTCTCTTGGCAGCCTTTCCAACCTTGCCCTGGTTCATCCGATTGGCAGGACGCTTCTCGCCTTTGGTTGCCTTGGGTTTTTCAACCCAAGTCCCCTCAGCGATTTTGCGCTCCTTCACCAGCCTCTTTTTCTGTGCACCAGATATTCTCTTTTAAGCTTGATTCTGGTCAGAGAGTCAGTCATGCTAGAGATAGCTTCCTGACTCTCACCAGAAGAAGATGGTTTGGAGGTCATTTCTACCTCCTGTGAAGGTTTCATTGCTACCCCTTCATTAGATTGTCTCTGAGTTACCTTGTCTTTTTCAGAAAGGTCTGCCTCAGAAGTTTCTCCTGCAAAAGCAGAAATGTTTGTTATTTTCAATGTCTTTTCAGCCATATAATAACAGTAAATAATCTCAGGTAATATGACAGTCCACCCAGCATTGCCTGAGATACTGGGCAAGGCAAATTACTCTAGAAGTTCGCCAGGCAACTAGAGGCTCCGTTAAGACACCAATACCGCGGTGCCAATTAGCCCTAGGCACGGAACGCATAACACCAGGGTTTACGGGAGCTGGTTCGCGACCTCTTATTCAATATTCGAGGCTATCCTGTTATTTCTACAGGACTTTCGGCGATCCACCGCCTGCCGACGCGCCTGGTGGCTAGCTCAAGCCCCAGAGGGGTACGCATACCCCCTGGTTCCAGGTATTTAAACCATAAAACATTAATTATTTGGTTCCTCAAATCTTATTTCTTGATAATTCATTTAGCTTCTAGTTCATTTAGATAATTCATTAAGTTTCTAGAATGCCCGAATGATAGATTTCACCTGAAGTGAATAACTAGCGTGCTCAAGTAAATACAGGATAATTAAAATCAATAGGCTTTTATTGCGAACTAAAATCAGACAAGCAACACACTTGCCATCTCACTCTGAATGTCTGGCGAGTGAAAACCAACAGGCTATATATACAGGTAAAAATATCTTCTGATTGGTTGGTGACAATAAATATTTACATAAAATTATAATAAGCACAGGAATCATGTGCGGAAAGAAAAGTTCGTTCTAGAAGGAGAGTTACGCACATGCAGTTCTGTAGTGCGAATCGAATACTGCACATTCGTTCATCACACACCAAACACTTTAATTTGTGATTAACGCAATTAATAAAATAAGAAGTAAAGCTTTGAATACCCGTTTATTTGCACTATTGTGAAATGATGATGAAGATTTTCAACGATTGCTCTTACATACTGAAGTACGCTGGTTGTCGAAAGGTGCATGCATATCGAGATTTTAGTCACTTTTCGAATTAGTGATAGAGTTTCTGGAATCAAAGGCACCAGATTTAAAAGGAAATCTGATCAAATATATAGCGGACATTGCGTATTTAGCAGTGCAGTTTAAGAAATTCAATGACGTTAACTTGCGGTTACAAGGGGACAACCTTAATTTAATAAAAACAAAGGGTGTAAATTTGGCTTTTCTTGGTATATTGAAATTAATGAAGCAAAATATTAGTCGGCGCGAATTCTCCCAGTTTCCGCACTTGTCACAGATAGAATGTCTTGATGAGGATATTCAGACTTACCTCTCAATACTTAAATACCCTGCATAATGATTTCAAATATAGACTGGAATATATTGTGACGATGGAAATACCACCATGGTTCTTAACCCCATTTGATGAAACGGAAGAGGCGAATGTGGTATTACAAGAAGAGCTACTTGAGCTCAGCACCAACGAGAAACTGAAGGTCGTACTAAGCGTCTTATTATTCAGTAATCCTTTATGCAGTGAATTGTTTGTTAAACCATATTATCAACAGACACTTAACAAAATTCCAGGTTCATACTTAGTTAATTAAGTTTATTAATGATTAATTTAGAATAATACAATTAATGATATCTTTAGATTAAATTGGACAAAATAAGTATACTCTTTTACAGATAAATTAGACACAAACCAAAAATAGATTATCTTCTTATAATTTCATAATAGATTATATTTGATAATAGATGTAATAATAAAATCTCTCATAAATAAAGGTATATAGCATTCTTAGAAGAAACATACTAAAGATTTACACAAAAGAAACTTACAAAGTCATTTGGAGACGCCAGGTATCCCACGTGGGCCAGGCTTAACACTTATCGGGTGACCAGAAACTCCTCGTTACTCGGCGCTTTCCATTTCTTCTCGAGGGATTTTTCTGCAATCGAGGTACATCAGCTGTTGGAGTATTGTATGACGTGGTTCCCTCCTGCAGCCAATCTCCTGAGTATATTCTTCTCTCAGGAACTCGCCTTGCACGGCTATATACTCGACCACCTCCTTTTTTCGGCAAACTCCCAGCGTCCGGTACTGATCTCACACCGATTCAGGCTCTCCTCCTTTTTTCATCAGCTGCACGCGTTCGGGCCCCCGGTCTCTCTCTAAAATCTCTCCTTCCCTCCTTCCTCTCCTGGAGCCCCAAAACCGGTTCCTGGTCATCCCCTTACTTCACTTCGCCATGCACTCTCCACATGAACATACCCGGCGCCCCCTTACAAATAAATCTCTTTGCCAACCACAGGAAAATTAAATTACATTAATTTGTGGTCAGCACAAGGTGAAATCTAAAAAAGGCTATCAAATAATTTGGCTGTGGGCAGAAATCCCCGAAAAATATCCTGGGCTGTGGAAAATGATGAGGAAAATTTTGATAGCGGTCCCCTCGTCATATCTTGTAGAAAGAAGTCTTAGTGCCGTTGCCAACTTGTTAGCAAAACAAGGAAGCAGATTGAACATTACAGAACGGGGAGATTTGAGATTACTTCTTACACAAAACTGAAGCCAAATATTAATAATTTGTTCTCAAGTACATCAGTCTCATTAAAACTATGAATATTTTTTATTGTTGATTTACATTTCAGAGTTCATTATTGATTTTTTCTCAATTGTTGATTTGTTTGTAATAATAAATGCTTATAATTTATGATAACCACAAGTGCTATTTAAATAAATAGGACGCAAGAAAATGTGCTACTTTTTTTCGTCCTAACACGCCCAATTTAGGGTGATTTTTCTTAGGAGTTTTAGGAATAAATGTAGCTGCTGGGGGTCTACCGAAAATAGTAAAACTTTAAAAGTGGTCCAAGAGAAAAAAAGTTTGGGAACCCACATGTTTTAAATTATTTTATCCGCAGTTGTTTTTATCAGCTTTATTGATTTAAAGTAACTTTGGAAAAGTTGATAATTTTTTAAATAAATTTTATATTAAATGGATCTAAAAATTTATATAAATTAATATCCTTATAACCGGAATTAACTCCGACTGCAATTTGCTTACATTGCAATATGTATTTGCGTTTTTAAACACAAAAACCACAGTTCATTGTGTGCTTTGTTTAGAATGTTATGAAAGAAACTAGGATAATTGTTTTACTAATATCTGTTCTTAGAATTATCATAATTTTTTATTATTACTGGTGAAACATTTTAAGTAATTAAAACGCAAAGTTTAATTAATTCAATTTTGAAGTATTAAATAGTCATTTGTTTCTATTTTAAATTATTCAGTCACACGTGTTTTGTTCATATAGTATAATTTCCAAAACTATCGTTAGCTGTCATTTTATTTAACATAATTAATACTCATTTTGGATATGAGAATATTACATTTCAGATAGGATTGCAGGGGCCGTGGTAGCCTAGTGGCTAGGGTACATCGGCCTTCCATCCAAAGGGCTGGGTTATATTCCCAACGCCGCCAAAGCCTCACCGAGTACATGTGATATACGTGCTCGCTGAATGTGTGGAATCGAAAGTCCGGAGGTTACTATGGTTGAACGGTTACCATGGTTGTAATGATCTAGAGAAAATTTCCTCCCCTTCCAAATCATAGTCCAAATTGATGGAGTAGATTCTCTGGTGGTGCCATCTATCGGAGGAGTCTTTGAGAAAAATCGTTCTTTCACCTTCATGGTGATCTGATTAAAACGAAAGGTACACCCTTATGACTTAATTTTGAAGCCATCGTCTAATGAGCTTGGCTTGTGTCCAAGTGTTATAAGTGACAACACAATAACGCAAAATTTATTGTTAATTAGTTCATCAAATAAAGCACCATAGATGTAAAATTCATTGCTTTCAACCTTGAATTTTAAAATCCAAGTGAATTAATGGTCGTCGACAGTAACAAAACGGAAAAAATAAAGGTAAAATAAAGATAACTGTAAACCGTGGAACTGAGTTCAAGGGAGAAAATTATTCTATTTCGTATTATGCTTCATATTTCGGGATCAAAGATCTTATCTTTAAACTAAATAAAGTATTTCAATCGTTTCTATTTTAAATGGGAAAAGAGGCGCATCGACCGTAGTATACTTTCCAGATAATCCACGAACATTTATTGCCCATCAGCTGTTCTTGCTTTCTTAGCCGAACTGGCAATTAAATCGTTTAGCATTTCAATCTTCCATGTTGCCTATGTGCTTTATTCACGTTTAGAGTTAACTTAGAATCTACTATAAACAGTGTAATAAGGTCCAATTGATTTTTGTGTGTAAAAAATAACCGTCGAATAATAAAAATAAACTGAAATGAAACCAAACCATTGCTTTAACAAATTATAAAATCGACAATTTAATGAGTCACATGTGTCATTCTTGCAGATAATATATGAGATAGGAATAATAAGATAGGTATATATGAGATAGGAATAATTGTCATAATAGCTTAAGAGAAAAGAAATTAGTTATTTTCTAAAATTGATCACATTTCAAGAATACAACTGTGTTTTATGTGCACCATTTTGACTTGCACCGTTAACATTCAATAAAATGTGTTAAAGCAAAATATTTTTCTACTTGTTCTTACTTTAAAGTATGCAAACATTTTTATAATATGATGTCCTGACTATTTTATGTTCAAGAGAATATCTTAAATGCATATTTCATCGAGAAAAAAATAATTACGTGACTTTTAAAAAAGGCAGCTCATATACCCAAGGGGGAAACAATTGTAATACTTGATCAAATACTACTGAATATTCTCGGTCTGGCTGATTTAAGAGAAAAAAATTAAATCCCTTATGAGTACCTTAGCTCATAACTCTTCTGATAATCATTGAACTTGTTCAGATCTGTGACATCTGAACGATGTTACAGAGATATGAATTCAAAATTATGGTAAATTTTGCTTTCTGGTTTAGTTATATTAAATGCATGCACTTTTGTTGTGATTACAGTGAAAGTTGAGATAAAAACGCAGCTTGTTAATCAGTCATTGCTTAAAATAGTTTTGTTTCTATGAGAAGTAACTGGATATAGTCCTTGATAAGAAGCTTCTGCTAAAATTGTAGAACATTTTCAATTTTAAATAAAACATAACTTGTGTTCATAAAAAAATTAATGATAAAAATTTCAATTGAAGTTGCAGCACCACCTATCAAGATGATAAGTGTTGTTGTTGTTGTTGTTGCTTATCCTCCATGTCTGACGGAGTCAGACTAGATCCACGAGTTCGTTGACTGTAAGGAAGTCGAAGACTAAAAGAGGATTGCTAAAGAGATCCTCCCTAGAGAGACCCATGCAATCCAAAAGATGCTCAGGAGAAGCCTGATGATTAGATGATAAGTAAATTTATGAAATCCCATTATCTTTCATGTTGAGTTTTTGATCCTTCATCACATTTCTGAGGTTTTTGTAAATTACTGAAAAGTTTCAAATATATTTTAGAATAAAGATAATGTTCTTATTGTACTGTCATCTTTAAAGTATCTCAAATTATTGAATGAATTCTACGATAGAAATATCCAAAAATATGTTTGACAATCAAAGCAATTTGATTAGTTATTATAAAATATTCTAAATTATAGGGAAAACTGTATGTATATATAGATATATTTCATAATACTATAATGATCATGCAATATCCAAAATTATATTTAAAAATTTTAATATGTGAAACTTACACTGTTTAAGAAGAGATATAATGTATATTTAGTAGGATATTTATTCATGTACCTACAATCTTAAAGGTATTCTTAAAGTCTTTTTTATAGATTCAGTGTTCTTAATATTCCTTGAATTATGATCAGATTTCATTCTTCGTAAGAAGCGATAGTATAAAAAACAAGAAAAATAATGTAATAAACATTTTAAGACAATATGGGTTTTTTATACGTAAAAACAGTTCAGGAACACAAATTTGCTTTACAATCATATGTCATTTTGAGAAACTTTCTTACCCACGGTTTCAAAATTTTAAAAACAAATTTGTTTTTATATTAATATATTAGTTAGGTAATCACATGTTGTTCATAACTTTTATAATCTATGTTAGTTTGAACAACAATCTTACTCAGTAAATTTATTAAAATTTCTTTTGATGAGCTGCTTTTGGGAATAAATCCTCATCGTTAGCATCATTTAGCTATTCCATTTTCTTTATAAGATTTAAGAGAATTTGATGAAATGTGAGTTAAATTGTTGTCACAACTATTGGTGAAATGTACATCTTTCATTATAAATGGGAAATATTTCTTCAGTAATTAATTATTATTATTAAAATAATTAAAGTTTTAAAAGAATTAAAACATTTACACATCTTCGACTAGCAATTTTGTATTCGATTGGATAGCAAAAGTTATTATTAATAATTCAATTCATCCAAAGAACACTTTTAGTTAAAAAATAATTCTTTCTGCTATCAACACATGTCTGCTATGAATTCCAATTTTAGGATAGAAAGTTTTTAAATATAAAAGTGCTTTGTAGTAGCAAGTCATAAATGTTTAAAATCAATAATTGCAATTCCCTATACAGTTCTTTTTACTGCAATAAAATTGTAAAACCATAACCAATTTCAAGAAATATATTTCACACATTTAGTTAAAATATTTAATGCTTGAAACAGAATATACTATTAAATTATTCATTTTTATATTTATTACTATTGCTTTTAATATCAGTAATAAGCGAAAATCTGATTATAAAAGTTCATGTGCAATATTATATAAAAATTCATATGATTGTTAAATAAATTTGATTTAATATTGTACCTGTCATGAAATACAATTAAAAATAAAATTGAGCATAGATTATAATTGTCAAGAGACACATAGATTAAAAGTAAAATTACAGGGAAATATGAAAATTGAAACTGAAATTTACTGATTTTTAAGTCATGATTTATTTTTACATGACAATATTAATAATGTTTACGTTTGTGATTATGTTTAAAATATAAATATTAAGATTACATTTACACTTAAATTTGTATTCATTTTTTTTAAAAAATGTTAGGAAATTTACAATATGAAAAAAATATATTTATCTCATAATACAAATAAATTTTTGAAATTTACTTGAAATTTTGAAACATTGTATTCAAGTTAAATACTATTACACTATTCATTTTACATTTATATGCAAATAGTCATTATTGTTAAGTGAGTGATTTAATTTTGAACAAATGCATTCTAGATTCGTTTTACATGCATGAAAAGTTCGATCAGGAATTTAATGAGAAATAAAAGAATTAAAACATTTACACATCTACGGCTTGCAATTTTGTATTCGATTGGAAAGCAAAAGATATTATTTATAGTTCAATTCACATCGAAGGAAAACTTTTAGTTGAAAAATTATTTTTTTGCAAAAACTATCTGGCTGTTTGAGAAATTTAAGAACCCATTTGATTAATTACCTTTGAATAAATATATTTTGGACTTTGCTTAGTTAAATTTTTCTCTATTAGACGGATAGATAATTTCTAACAGGACCGACTGTCAAAATAATCATACAAAAATATACACTAATATACACGTTGGTATACAAAACCTAAGCAACAATGTAATTTTAAGCAGATAGCCATCGAATTGCAGAAAAGAGGATTTAAAGATCAGTACAATTGAGGTAAACACCTGCTCCTGAATGCCTTTTAAGCAAAACAAAACCTAAGCAACAATTCAGTAAAAATATATGCATATGAAAATATCAGAAGCAAAACGTATCAAAATACATGATTGTAAGTAATACGCTTACGGTAGGCAGGGTAGTTCAAACATGCTGCAGAAGGACGGATGAAGACGCGGTAAAAGACATTCAGGTGCAGGTGAGTTCTTTTGTGGAATATGTCTAGAAAAAATCATCAAGGAAAATTTACACCAGGAAGCTTGATTGAAAATTTGAAGAAGTGGATGATTAGTGTAGCTGAAGATAATTTAAGAATTAACATAGGCACAGATATTAGACAGGTTGGTAGTGGCCGTTCAATAAAAAAGCAACTGCAATGGATAAGGATATATCACTCTGCAGAGAGAAAGGATCCCAAAGCCAGTCAGCAAGTGCAAGTGCAATTATTTAACAGCTGTGTGCAGAAAACGGGGCTACAAGTGTCGTGATTTACTGTGCCAAATGCCTTCACAACAGTACATTATTTGATTGCTTTATGAATGCTGGATCTCTTTAAAATTGGTCCTCGATATCACTTCTTAGTGTGGTGCAAGTAACACAAAAACTAGACATATTATCAATGGAATCAGGTTCTCCTAATGGATAAGAATTGCTTAAGAGTAATAAGTGATTCTCAATGCCAGTTGATTTGCAGATAAGTCGGGACATGATTTCATGATAGTGATATCAATTAAAAACCATTACGGTCTCCTAAGAATGTCTGAGGTGGAATTATGCATAATGGGCTACCTGAGACCCACATTATCGACGAAGGTTCTATAACCAGATATTACTATTATAAGAAAGTAATCCTTCCTTATTTGCGTGTGTTTTGAAGAGGCATCGAAACAAATTTTGCTTTTATCGAGGACAATTCATGTACACAATTGGAGCCTTGCTGTTCAGCAATAATATTCAAGTGAATATATCACTTGAAGGAGCTTTTCAGCACATGCTCCTTATTTAAATCCCATATTACATGTATGAATTGTCTTGGGGAAACACGTCGTATCACGACTATATCCACCGCAGAACACCCAAAATTGAAACTGGTACTAATTGAGAAATGAACACTCTTACTTAGAGAACTGTTGGAGAATCTGGTGAGGAGTACTGAGAGATTATCCATAGCAACCACTGCAGTAGTAAGGGAAAATCATATACCATACAAAGAAACATCTGATTTTTGTTCTTCTCGTTGGAATTACAATCATATTTGACTATATTATGAATTAAACAAAACCCTTTTTGTTTGAGTCGCTAGTGTGTCTTTAATTTCTGAATTTCATGTTTCTCAAATTATTTCTCTTGGAGTTAAAGCAAAAAATGAACAATCATTAAGTTTTGCACACTTGTGTGTGAATATATATAATAAGAGATTGGAATTTTTTTCTTAACTGCCTTGATAAGCTTCCATAGAATATTAGGGTTTGAAACTGAACTGTTATGTAAAATTGTAACGTGTATCATCAATCAAAGATCAATTGAGCCTACCACTATAAAACTTCCATTGTTGCTGACCGTTCTCATCAAACTAATGTTTAGTACTGTTTTGATTGTTACTCACAGCATTATTGAATTAATAAATTATTTGGTTGCAGCAAAATAAATAAGAAGAAAAAAGAGGTAGCCATTTTGTATAAATATGGTAAAATATTATATCTTACATCCTGATATGAGGTATTTCATCCTAGAGACAAAGAGCTAATACAAGGGTAGAGGGTTTTTCTTATGTTTTGCACACACACACACAACTATCACCTGCAGAATTTCTTTTGGAAAGCTCCATCAATTATTTCTCGCACTCGATTTTCAAATGCGTTATCTATCAAAGCTGTCAAGCCTGAATTTCTTTTCTAGATGAAAAAGACATAAAGACATAAAATCAATCTACTCAATAAAATTCCACAACAAGAAAATGATTCATTGAAAATAAAACTTAAAATTATAACCCTGATCCGATCACTGACGATATTTATTCTAGAAAATTCCAGTCTTTTGTAGTAACATAATAAGAACAATCTTTAAGGAAAATAAAGGTTAAAATTATTATTTTCTTTTTGATTTCTGTTCATATTTTTTCTGGTCAGTTCTAGCCCTTTATTTTTGTATATCAGTTTCAAATATGATACCATTATCAATCATGCATATAAACTTGGAGATGGAATGTAACAAAAAATAAATGTCCTCTAATGTTATGCCAAAATTATAACTTTTCATTCTCATTTGCTGAGAGCATTGCATTCAAGTGTGCTATGATAAATTTGCTGAAAAGTTTTGAGGGTTATCTATAACTTTTATTCAGCCCATGAATTCTTTTTTTTTCAAGCATTATTTTCAGCTAGGTTATGAGATCATCTAATATAAATATTTTTGAAGTAATTTTTTCATTTCTCAACTGAAATATATTTCAACATTACATTTCTTTCTCAGTCTGTAAATACTGTAATTAAAACTTTTATGTAAAATACATTTTTTATCGAGTTGGAAAGATGCTACTCTATTATTAGGGTCACTAAACTAGTCTTAGCAACAAACTTAATTTTTGTTTCATACTTAACAATTTACCCTGAAATAAGTTTATAGCTGTGTATAAACAAGTACAATATATTGCTGTATCTATTTTAAAAAATAGATTTATTCAATTATCTAAAAAAATACTACCACATCTACAATTATCTATCCAATGATTCGTAAAATGTTGCACAATTCTCCCAAATAGCAAAATTACAAGTCATTTTTTACGCCAACCAAGAAGAGAGAGTGCCTTCAAATAACATGTTTCCCTCCATGGACAGGTCTGCACCTTGTTCACCAAGGAAATGTAAACGGTATTTCACTCATCGTTTTACCCACAGCGTTTCTTATAAAATGAAGTATGTATACAAGTAATATTCCTCCTCGTTTTTATTAATTCATGAACTCTCCTTTTTCACTGTTCAATCAAATGACACGTCTTCATAACATTAAATAGATGCAACTTCAGAATAATGAATGCCTGTTTTTTACGTAAATGTTATTAAATTACAACATAGACATAAAATAACTTCACTATTTCTTAATATTGCCCATTTTAACAGACCCATTTCACCATTTTTAATATGCAAAAAATTGTCAATTTTTAAGCAATCATAGTTAACATCTCGTTTATACCTTATACTTTAATTTGCATAGAAAGAATAGGGACACTGCGTTTCCATAAAATGTTAGTAAAACTACCCCTTTGACAGATTAAAGTTATATATAAAAACAGAAAAAAAGACAATAAAATTAATTAATTCGTTTATTCTAAGAAAACTAAAGTTGTGAATTATTATTCATTTACATTGTAATTTTAAGTCTTGTGTTAGCTAGAAAATCATTTAAATTAATTATAAGATTTCTAGTATTTAACTTTACAAATTTTTGAAATTAATATAAAGTGTCACTATATTAAATTTTTAGTTACCATACATTTTTAAGTGTAAAAGTTTTTGTATTATTAAATATTTGTTCTTTTATATAAATACGAAATAGTTTAGACAACATATCATGTTGAGCTATTCAAAGTATTTCAAATGTTTAAACTCATTTATGGATTAACTATGTAAATAAAACTTTTTTGTAGTTGGATTTAGCATGAAACTATCTTATGTGAAAAATTTTACCATCATAAATATTACGATTAAATATGTGGAAAAAAAACTATTTAGAAGAAAAAATTTTTACCTGCAAATTTACATTTTAATATTTAACTAAGATAACTAAAGAATTTTACTTTACTAATTAAACGTCATTATACATGATATGATTTTAAGTGCATGAATACGCTTGTTTTTTCATATAGAGCACCACATTAAATTATTACGTGATATATAGTTTTTCATGTTTTTACATAAGTAGATTTTGGAACATATATATAGAAATATAAAATCTGCTTCCCAGAACATATTAATCATTATATAATTTAATTTAGAGTGAGTATATGACTTTTACATATTACTATTTCCATTAAAGAAAACTGCAAGCAATGCTATTTTTTCTTAAAAAATGTCATTGTATATTTGAATAAAATTCTGGACGCCTTAAAATATATATATATATATATATATATATATATATATATATATATATATATATATATATATATATATATATATATATATATATATATATATATATATATATATATATAAATGGATTGATCAATTACTTAGTAAAATATTGCAATCTGAATCAAGTATTTGTTGTCGTTACATACATGAGAAGGAGAAATCTTGAATGAATTATTTATTTCTGTTCCTGGGAACAGAGGTTTGACCATTATCTGGAAATATATCACTTCAGATTTATATTTATGTTTGATACACACATTGACACTCGAATATATATATATATAAGCCTGCCAACCTTGGAGGGAAAAAAATCGGTTGAGAGAAACAAATCAGGAGACACCACAAGCGACATTTGTGTTAAGCTCAACATTCAAAAAACATTTATATCAACCTTATAAGGGAACTATGAAAAATATAAAAATACACCACATGTAAAAAAATAAATATCAACGTTTATATCTCATTATTTTTTTATATGGGTAGCTTTTACTACACTAGTACAATTTATAAATACTAAACTTCTAAAATTGCATAAAAACATAAAATACATCTACTAAATAAATTTAATTCAGTGACAAATTGACAGAAATATTTTTTAATTAAATTATTAATTACAAGTAATATTCCTCCTAGTTGAACTGCTTGTGTAAGCAGTCCCCTGGTGTCTGCTCTGAATGTTAATTATATGACTATCAGCTTCTGGAAGTCTTGGTAGCCTAGTGGTGAGAGCGTCTTCCTCCCCAGTGGACGGGTTGGATTAGAAACTGTGTGCGAAGAACAGATTTAAACATTATCATTATATTAATCCTCCGCATCTGTATTGACTGTTTAAAAAACTGAAACATCTCAACAGACCTTATTTCCGGCAAAATTTCGGCTGTTTTTAAGTTTTTCACTGAAATTGCCAAAAATCAGTAGAATTGACAGCCATGTAAAATATATATATATATACATACATACGTACATATATATATATATATATATATATATATATATATATATATATATATATATATATATATATATATATATATATATATATATATATATTATATATATATGCCGACCAACTTGTCTAGTGGTCAGCCTCCCTGACTACGGATAAGGAGGTCCTGGGTTAGAATCCCGGTTAGGGTATGGATATACTTTCTCTCTCTATCTATCCTGTCTTTGTATGAATGAGGTGTGAATGGTTGCCTACCCTATAAACGGTATGTGTGTACTGAGGAAGTCGGACTCCACACCAAAATAAGGTTCAGTTGGAAAAGTCGAGCAGCGGACCCCATGTTGCCTGCTTAGCTAGCACACGACAATGAATGAATATATATATATATATATATATATATATATATATATATATATATATATATATATACATATATATATATATATATATATACATACATATATATATATATATATATATATTTATTTATAATAGTGATATCATAAATATGAATGACATTTTCAAATATCTTGTGATGATCTTGAGTTTTCAGGATTTTTCTCTAACCCTAATTGCTGTTTCTTTCATAGCAGTTAAAAATTATGACAACATAATTTTATTTCAATTGTCATTGGATTAAAATATCCATGACGTCAGATAACGTTTCATGTTAGTTGAGTTTCCGACTACAAAGATATTTTGGTAGAAAACAGAAAATAATGTTTATAGTTCTGAAAGGTACCGTTCTTGCTTTTATTGTTTAAATTTTATATTTTGAGCTAAATGCCCATACAATAGTCGAATTGATTTGGACAAAACACCTATATCGGATAACGACTTTGTGACTCCAAATCGTTAAAATTTAAATTAAAAATATTGTCGACGGTCATTTTATTAATAAAAAGATTTCTTATATAAGGTCCAAAGCATCAATTTTAGCGGTGGCTTTCTATTGATTCAAACCATAAATACACTGACAATAGTACAGAAAAAAAGAAAAATTAAAAAAAACATCCCCTTTATGGTTAGTTTAATCGGCAAGGACACTAAATTTTTCGATATATATATATATATATATATATATATATATATATATATATATATATATATATATATATATATATATATATATATATATATAGAATATATATATATATATAGAATTAAATAGCAGTGAATAAAAATTATCAAAATTATATGATGTTTTAATAAAAGTTACTTAAACTAATATTAACCATTCTATTCTCGAATAATTTTAGTTAATCGATATTTTTGACTTAATTTAAAATACATTTTACTCATTATTTTATGCATTTCATTAATTTATGTCAAACATAGAATTTTAATTTATGTGCAATATCTTTTCTTGATCATAGTTTGAAATTGCGATGTGGTTGGTGGTGTTAGCAAAATTTAAATAAGTAATCAGAGAATATAAAACCACAGATCCTTCATAAATATCAATTGTTCTTAAATAATTTTAAGCAGTTTGCACTAATATATCATTTCTAACACCAATTGAAAGATGCGACGTACACAAATCTTAAATTTAATTTCTCATTTAATATTCACATATCTTGAATTTAATGTTTCTGTTCAATATTTCAAATTTTAAAGTAATAAAATTAAATGAATTAAGCTAGGACTTGTTTTTTTTATTTTTCAACATTACATATGTTCGAATATAAACTATTTTTTTTAAAATAACTAAAATTAAATGATGTTAAAAATCTAGAGATAGGTAATACTTTCACTGAATTATATTTACAGGAATAATTTCTAAATTGTTAAATATTAAAGATTATTTATTACGATATACTTTTCAAAATCCACATGTTAACAAAAAATTAAGATTATTTCTGTCACAGGAATTTTCGTAAATTATTTTTACCTTTAATATAAGAGCAATTGCGTAAGTCACCATAATTTCAAAAATACGAAATAAATTGAGTGTGTAAAATATTTGTATATAGCAATGAAATAAGTGTATACAATTTATTACATAAATTTTACTGAGCTATTTAAATAAATCAGCATTTAAATATAAAACCAATTGGCAAGAAACATTTGTCCACTGCAACTGAAGAAATTCCTGCATGCGTCATATTCACAATTATTACCACAAATGTGTAACATTAATATACTTGCTCAAAATTTTTTCATTCATTGTGAATCATAAATGCAAATAATAATATACCTGCTATTTTGTAAGTGCTCATATGCATAAATTAAATATTAATAATATTTTATTTTAAAAAATTCTGTGTGACAAATAACTATAACAGTTACTGATACGGACTCATAACTTTGTTAAAGAGTTAGGTTATAAGTTTAGTGATACGACCCTTATTTTCAGCTTGGATGAATTTGTTTTTAATCAAATAGAGCTAGGTTTTGTGTTTTGTTATTCATACATGGATATTTAATTGGACTGATTTGTACATTTTCTGGCGTATTTCTCTTGTGTTATCTGAATGTGAATAATACCCATGAAAAGTTCTTTCTGAAGCATTTGTGATCATACATAATTCAATGTATGCCCAATGTTAGGATTTTTTCCACGCCAAATCGGTGAAAAGTAGTTTGTGTCAAAAAAATTATTAATGTTCCTCATTATCTCATTTCGAAATCCTAAAGCAAAATGATAATTAAGAATAATTAGTTTCATAATTGCGTGTGCATTTGCATAATGTTCATATTGACGATGAGACTGAAGATTATTCTATGTTTATCAAATTATATACTTTATGTTGCATTCTTAAAAATGTGTTTTTCATTAGAAATTCAAATACCACAAAAATAATTAAAATATTATTTTAAAAAAATTGAGAATTAAGTCTTTAAAGTAATAATTTTTTAAAAATGACCTGAATCAATTTTTTTATTGTTTAATTTATCTAAGAATAATATGATAATGAGAAATATTCGTTTCTGATTTGCAGCATTACTTTAAAATGAATAGAGTTTGTTTCATACATTGGAAAAGTCTAGATATTAAATAATCACTGTCTATAGTTTATCAAATATAATTTTCAATGGGATTAGCAATTAACATACTTGATATTGAATTCAAATCATTAATAAACTTTAAGTAAATTTTTCAGAGATTAATTCGGCTTTGTTGATAATTCCGGAAACGCGAACTGCTGTTTTAAAAATAAAAGATATATTTCATAACCATTCATATTTAGAACCTGCTTATTAACCTCATCTGATGGAATGGATGTAACCAAAAGAATGTACAATATACTCTGAAGAGTTTATTCCACAGAAAAGCTGTCTTAACTCTATTATGTTTTGTAACACCAGTTTTAGAAATTTTACTATGATAAATGGTTTCTACTGTATGAAATATAAGTGCTGTCAACTGATATTCTGAAAATTACTTCATAAATTTTCATATGTTACATCTTTTGCTAGTGAAACATTATAAAAACAATGTCTCTGATCATGAAAATATAATTTTATAAGCAACTTAAAATACAACTCTCGAATGTCTTCTATCTTAATTTAAATGATTTTGAATCATAAATCTGAGATTGCATCATAAAGGATAACAGAATGGCTAAAACTTTGAACAATGTAACAGTAGTACTGTAATATACAGTTGAGTAAACTAATACTAGTTGAGACTGGTTTTCAAAATGCTTATAATAGATTCTTTTTCGTCAAGAAGAAACTTTCAGTTCAAAGTGAAACTGTATATTCACAATGGGTACGTTTGTAGTTAAAATATCTATTTGCAGGAATCCTCAAAATTAAATTAACTTTTTTTTAGATAAAAAATCTTTATGTGTTATGGTTTTGGTAAATTTAAATTTTCGAAACAAATTTAGGACATCAATGATTTATATAAACAATTAATACAATTGTGTACTGCAATTTGTAGCTATAAAAAGAAAAGTTTTTGAATTTTAATAAAAAATTGGCTTTGTTCTTATCTTATTTTGGCTAAAGAATAATCAAATACATTTGATTGCGCAGTAAGTTATTTATCAGAGAAAATAGGCAGCATTTATTAACTGTTTGTGAAAAGCAGAAATGAAAAATCTCATAGTCAGCATGAAAAAACAATGGAATAATAAAAAATGTAGTTATTTTTAGATTGATCCAATACTCATTCTCAATTTTTCGTTAATTTAACTACTCAGTTTAATTTGTTTTGTTTTTTTTTCAATTTTGCTGAATAAAACTACATAAAAATTAATTAACTTCCCACAAGTAATATAATTTTTAATAATAACCTTATACTTAACCTAGAGGGGGCATTATGTTTACAATAAAGAGTACTTAATTGTGAGTTGTGGAGCATGCATCTTAATCATCTAGATTTGCGTACTAGAAAATAGGAATGAGTTTAGCGTTTTTGTGAATAAAAGTTTAAAAATAAATCTATTTTATGTTATTTAATTTATATCAACACGTTGTTCAATCCATTTAAGATGTTTTTCTATATCTATAACTCAGAAAATGAACTTAAAATACATTTCTTATGAATGTGATCTAGTTCAAATAGATATTTCAGCACATAATAAATAAAATAATTTAATCCATTTAATAATAAAGTTATTAATGCTAAGAATATAATTTTGATGAAGCACTTGAGCTGTGTCATTCATCATTTGTAATGATAGTGTATAAGTAATTTTAACCCTAGAAAATCGTTTAGCTTTGCCTTGAAAGAAGAAAAAAAACTGAAATGAATTTAACTGTAGGAAGAATAAAAACTATTTTATAAAACACATAAAAAATAATTTTTATAAGCCTTATAACATTTTTTCTCTATTCTGTAAGCTATTTTTTGTACAATTCAATTTTAAAAAAATCAAAAATTTCAAATATCCATGTTTAATTATTATGAAAGTAGTCGATATATATATATATAAATAAATAAATATATATATATATATATATATATATATATATATATATATATATATATATATATATATATATATATATATATATATATATATATATATATATATATATATATATATATATATATATATATATATATGCATGATGTTAACATCCTTTAAATTATTTAATTAATACGTTGATAAAAGTAGTTTACGAAAATTGTTAATCAACAAGAAAAATCAGTCACATAATTCTTTTAAAAAATATTTAGTATAGTGATTTTCACCAAATTTACTTGTAACTTAATGATTCGGAAACATTTATGAACTTTTAAATATTGAAAATGAAAACATACAAACATTGCATTCTTTGAATAATTCTAATTAAACTACTAAATAGGATTTTAAAAATTATATATAAATATTTTAAACCTATCAAAAACATTCGTAAAAATGTGTATTCATATTAAGCTAATAAGATTTCTGTTGAATAATATCAATGTGAGGTTTTTATTCACGCATATTTTTGACAATTTTTGTAAATGAATGAAATAATAATATTTAAACACATTAATTTAAATTAAATATATAGCTTACAACATTTTAAGCACAACGCATTTTAAAAGATGCATTAAATTGAGGAAATTATAATATTTTAATACATTTTGTCGAAGAAAATTTAAATACACATATATAAACAAATTTCTTCTTATTTTTCCTTTTCAACCTTAATAAGTATAAATCATAGTTTTTTATTTTTCAAAGCATTGTATTAATGCTTTGAAAAACTCTGTATAACGTTAAGAAATTCATAACATGAAATATAGAGAATATCAAATTATGTTTTTGTTTAATTATGTTAAGAATGTAATATGTGAAAAAGAATTCATGTGGAATTAAATCTTTTTTTACTCTTTGCATTTTATTTTTAAATAACTTGATTAAATTTAAATGTTATAGAATCAATATAATGTTACTTAATATTTTCGGAATGTAATAAGAATAATGGCTGCCAAAACCTATAGTTAATCTATAAGTTTTTATTGAAAAAATTTAAAATTCCGATTTAAAGTTTGCTTAACATCTTGAAAAAAACTTTCTTATTATTCAAAATAAATTATAGAAATTAGTGGTATACAAATAATTTTCAGTTTAATTAAGTCGTCACCCTCATCATTAATGCAAACGTATTGTGATCATGATTTTAATATTATTTAATTAACATAAATGTTCTAAAATTATAAATATGGTTGCAAACTATTTGTCTAATTAAAAACTATACAATTTTGTAGTTTAAAAAATGAAATGAATAAAAATGTAGCACTTTATTTCATAGTATAGTTTTTATATATTTCATAGTATACTTGTTTTATAATTTTTTTTTATTCTCTACAATTGATTGAGGAAGGATCTAATTTTATCTAACTTTAATTACTTTGTAATGTATCTTGTTGATCAGTTTCCTAAGACAAATAAATTAGAAATGTATATAAGTTACGAAATAATCACTCTTTAATTTTTATGGAAATTCCTAAATTTAATAAATAACCTAACTAAACTTGAATTAAGAACTCTAATTACTTCAGAGAAATTAGCTTACTTCCAATTTTTGGAAAGTGTCATTAAAAGTTTGCTATCTTCGGAAATAACTCACTTGTATGTAGGAAAATTGGTCAATTAAACTCTATTTCTAAATTTCCTTATATTCTTTCCATAAATTAGGTATAAGAAATAAATTTTGACCCTAAAAATAATCAAAATAATCATTTACTAAATAATTAATAAATCATCAAATGATACATTTATTTCCATTTAAATAGTTACTTATTAATACAAATATAAAAAATAAAAAATGTTCTAATTATTATTCAACTAATTTTTAGAATGATCCATAACGACATTTAATTTTTGTATCAAATATAATTTCAAAAATTTATTTTCTTTCACGTGTACACTCTGGGAGAAGTATTATCTAAATCCATGTGCTGGAACAAGCAAGCACAATTATATACATCAATTAAATGCATTTTACTGAATTTAAATATTAAAGTATTAACAATTTTCCAACAGCAATTATTTATTATAATAGGGACACACATTCCGATAATTTTTTTAAATATTTCACTTTATCTTTGTTTATATTAATTGACCTGATAATGTGTTTATTAGACAATTTGGAACAGATTTTTCAGGGAAAATTCAATAACACATTTTTAAAATTTCTCAATTCCATTCAATAAGCTTCAAAATTGAATTGCTGAAACAGTTTAAAGTTACACTATCATTGAAATAAATTGAAATTGATAAGTGAAGACGGAAATTAATTGATTTAATTTCATAATATATTTAATAAATAGAATTTTACAAATTGTTTGAATATTAATAAATTTATATTTTGCTACTAAATATTTGATAGTTTTAAAAGGATTTTTTTAAATTAACTCACATACTTATGCAATACATGATTTTAGTATTTTACATTCATATTCAAATTTTTGATTTACATTAATATTATAATAAATCAAGTAGCTTAATATTTCATTTATATGTATTAAATCAATCATAATAAAAATTATTTATTTTATTGTAGAATTTGTACTTAAACTAGAGTACTATATTTATTAAAGATATAGGTTATACAAATTAAGATTATTAAGCTAACAATAATTTGTCTCTTTAAAAATGATGAACTAAAATTACTTAAGTAATACCAGAAAATTAAATAATTTCTTTTATTACTATATATTCTAAAAGAAAATTAGTTATCTTAAATTATAATATTTCTCGCAGTATTTTTTGTTTAATGATTCATTGTGTGATGCACTAAAGTTTTATGTAATTAATAATAATCTAATATTTCCCGCAGTATTTTACTTAAATATATCGAAATTAAAAATTTAGTATTAGAAATTGATAACATAGAAGCGTACAAAGTAAACTTGGAGAGATTTATAGTAAAATAAACATTTACATGTTAGTCAAATTTTGTATAGTAAAATCAGTTTTATATCATAATTTGATTAAAATTAAATAAATATTTCTATATAGTTATGGGAAAATATGACAAAATATATTTTTATTTTAATTAGCAGTAAACGCTTATCCAATTTTTTAAGATATAAAACCATTAAAAAACAAATAAACTGTGTGTGTGTGTGTGTGTGTGTGTGTGTGTGTGTGTGTGTGTGTGTGTGTGTGTGTGTGTGTGTGTGTGTGTGTGTGTGTGTGTGTGTGTGTGTGTGTGTGTGTGTGTGTGTGTGTGTGTGTGTGTGTGTGTGTGTGTGTGTGTGTGTGTGTGTGTTTATATTCTTGCACCTCAAATATATAAAATTAAAATCCTTGAACTTCAATTGTCACATATTTCACAAAACAAGAGTGCAAAAAAACGTTTTAAATTTATATCAAAGATATTTAAATGAAAGCTGTGACAATAATCACTGTAATTTTTGCAGGCTACGCATTACAATCTTTGCTGCAGCTGTTCGAATATAGCGGCTGATTTGTTACATGCAATAGTTATGATTAAGTTAGTTAAATAAAAAATAACTCTTTTTGCCAAAAAGCTTGTTAAATTTACTTAAATATATACGTTTTAATAAATTCAGAATTATCGGCAAAATAAGCAGATGGGTTATAATCGTAGTAACTATGAGCGGTATCTATGATAAATGCAGATATTCCTATATAAAAATTATGTAAATTGTGACCATTAGAAAACTGATGAGATAAATAGTTTTTTATAAACATAATTGAAATTATTCAAAATTAAAATAAGAAATTTTATTTCGTAAACCTCTTCTCTCATTTTATTTCTCAACATGTACTCTAATATTTATGAAGCAGTGCTAACTTTTTCAAAGTTTTCAATCACAGCATTATAATGATTCTATCCTACTTTTAAGAAGTGTTTTATTTTATCAAGTGCAAAACCTTTCTAAGATGATTCATTATGTAATAAACAATCATGAGACATTTTGGCAATGTGTATTTAGTTGCCATCGAATTGCAATAATAACATAAAATATTTAAGTGATCTTCACCGCCATGATGTTAACTGCTAAAATATTATGGTTCCTAATTTAATGCTAATGGCTGTATTCCATCATTTTTTATATATACTTCTGTAACTGCTGATGTATTGTTCTATGTTCTTGTGAATATTTTAATACATATTTTTTAGGGATAGGCGAAAAAAACAGTTACAAAATTTTTGTCACTCAACTGTTGTTGTTGCTGCTTATCCTCCATGTCTGACGGAGTCAGACTAGATCCACGAGTTCGTTGACTGTAAGGAAGTCGAAGACTAAAAGAGGATTGCTAAAGAGATCCTCCCTAGAGAGACCCATGCAATCCAAAAGATGCTCAGGAGAAGCCTGATGATTTTGGCACTTGGTGCAGGTGACGAAAGTTTTCCTGCCCTCGTTGAAAGTGAGGCACTTAATATGACCGCTAGCAAGTCTTGAGAGAACAGTCCGGGTACGTCTGTCACACGGGAGGTCAAGGGACAAACCCGGTTTTGATCCCTTGTACCAATTATGGGTGGGGGGTGTTTTCCACTCCTCCGAGATTTTTGATTTTTCCCGGGAGTATAACTCCAGAAAAGTAAGTGTGGAAGAGGGAGTATTTGAAATCCTGCAACCCTCCTTAGCAAGATTATCGGCCATTTCATTCCCGTGGAGATTCACATGTGAAGGTATCCATTGCAAGTGAACATCATGATTAAGTGAAATGAGTTTTAATTTAAGCAGGATAGAGTTGCTGATCTTGTCGCCTACAAGAAGCCAATTACTAAGATGGTGGAGAGAACTACGGCTTTCAGACAAGATCCATAGGTCACCATAATCCTCTTCAGAAAGAATAGATTCTACTCCCTGGTCTATTGCAATCAATTCACTTCTGAAGACAGAGCAGTGATTGGGATTACGATGAGAAAGAGTGAATTTGGTGTGAGGGGTTTCAATATATATGCCACTACCTGCTCAACTCAATACCCGAAGTAATTGTGAAAATTCTTCTTTGGCTGTTATAAGCCCTTACATCCGAAGTAAATTTTGCTGGAGAGCAGTTCAAATAGTTTTTCAGGACCATTTTTTCAGGTAGTTCCAGCTAATTGGGAAACCAATTGTTTGATATCAGTTTCTGATGAACGGTTAGCACATGGAATGATAACAAAGACAATATAACGACGTTGTGTTATTAGCATGTGGAATTATAACTAAAATTAAAAATTAAAATTTTGCTACTAGAAGATAAAAAAATGACTTAACGTCTCTAAAAAAAATAAAATTATAAGTTTATTTTAAAATGTGTTGCATTTAAATTTAAAATTCTTTTGAATATAGTTTTGCTGTAAAATGCTTCTTTGAGCAAATATAAATTCTTTATTCGAATACGTATTATCAACTATAAGAAAGTAATAAACAAATGATAAAAGTCTTCTCAAAACTAAAATTACTGAGGTATCTGTGAAACTGTGATTTAACATGTTTTACTATCGATATTAATTACTTTAAGATTTTATTAGCAAATTTAAAGCATATTTTAATGATAAAATGCTTTTGCGTATAAACTCACAGTGAATGATAACAATTTATTGGTTTCGGTTCTTATTAAGACAGAAAACTGGATTCTAGTTTTTATATTACTTTAAGTATTAATGTAATATTTTACTTGTAATTTATTTTCCATGAATTATTAAATGCAATCAATTTATCTTGTTAAAGAACGCCTTAAAATTTTATTGTTTACTAAAAATGTAGCACTATTTTGTTTGCTTTAATGAATGTTTTAAAATATGCATATTAAAATAATAAAATAATTTTAAGTTAAATAAAAATATTGGATTTAAATTTTTAATTAAATAAAGAGTATTTTTATGAAAATTTTGATTATAGAATTAAAAGTAAAAATGTTATTTTTTCACTATTTATTTCATTAATAATGTTTGTTATAAAATTTTACGTGATTTAATTTTGTTTATTATGAGCATGTATTTTGTTTGCGCTTTCAAATACACGGTACTTTTTATGAGATGAAATTTAATATCTATGCTATTTTACCAATATTAATGTTTTTATAAATATTAAAAAGTTTTACTCTTATTATATTTTGTTCAGGGTTTTGTGGAAATCATAGTTAAAGATTTTTTTTAAATAATAATAAAGTAAAATTAATAAGACTCCTTTTTATCGTTTGATAAATAGTAAACTTGATCAAATATATATAATTATGCATTAATACTTTATTTTTCTTGATACATTTTGAATTTATCTGAGTATTTTATGGTATTTATTAAGAAGATAATAGATGAATTTTTTTATTTTTATTTTTCTGTCAACAATTAAAAATGATAATTTTTTAGAGTAAAATTGTACTATTTTTGAAATGTTATTTTTAGAGGTATATAAATTCACATACCTCTAAAAATTTATTAAAATTTAGTTCATCCATATGTGGACACTTCGGAAAAACTATACAACATGTCCAGACAGAATTAAGACGATTCTAAGCGACTATAAGCTGAAGTCATGTGTTGAAAAGCAACAATAAGAAAGAAATAAGAGTCTAATTTCAAATCTTTTATAAATCCCAAAGCTCCTATGAAGAAAAGAGGGAGATGAAAACTTTTAATAACCACTAAAATCATATCAAGTTCAAATGATGCATCTATATCAGAGTGTATTTCTACCAAAAATCGAACTCATTCACCTTATATTCTCCATCATCTGAGCAAAGTCGAAAGAATATTCCAGATTTCTTTCTAAGAAATCTAAGAAGTTAGAAAAGGAAGATGTTACAGAACCATTTCATCAGACAGATTAATTGTTATGTTATGACACAGCAATAATATAAAAAAGGTTGTTGATCATCAGACTCCATGAAGTAAACTATTACAATGTTATATTCCTCAGTTTAATTGTTGCTATCTGTCCTTTTTTATAATTTCTGTAATAGTTCTTGTGTTGTGCTCTGTTCTTATGAATGACTTAATAAAGTATTTCCAGAGCTAGCTGATGTTGTTTTTATTCCTAGAATAATTAAAATTACTTTTTATAAGGTTTTTATTACTATTATAGTTACTATTATAAGGCCATTTATAAGTTTATAAAAATATTTGGCGAACTATTTTCACTGTAAATTGTAATTTCAGGAAATGCAATCGTCTTTAATAAGTAATAAATTTAATTAACTTATGCCTAACTATAGCTGATTATTTTATTTAAAAGAAATTGCATTCGTTTAAACAGTACAATAATGTTACGACCCAAATCAGATTGAATAAAATATCATGACAAGAGTCTAAGTATTTAATGAAAATTTCAGCATATACTCAATATATTTCCTTAAATATTAATTACTCCCAAATAAAGAGAGTTACACATATTATTGAAACTGTCGAATATTTGAGATCAAAACGAATCTTTTATTTCGATAACTTTTATTCTACTTTTATGGCCATAAAAACTCAATAAAATAATGAGGAGACGTAATCGATGAAAATATTGAAACAGGCAGAATTAAATAATATTTTACGATTGTATTTAGAGGAAAATAATTGATCGAATTTCAAAGAGGCTGGAAATAAATCTGACGAGAAAATCTATAATTCTAACATTTTTTTTTAAAAAAGAAGTATGTGATGATGGCTCTTGTCATTAATCTTTCCCAGTAGGAAGCTTGCAACGTCATATATATGGGTGTCTCATTATCTGCTAAAATGACCTTTTTTCTGTTCGATATTTTGCTGTACGTGACAGGTAATTATGCTTCTTAATCTCGTATTTACTTAACATTACATAACAGAAGCCTGCAATACGTTTGGCCAGAAGTAATAAATATAAATATTGTTTTGCTATTTAAAAAACGTTAACATGAGTAATAATCAATACCGTACTAACCTAACTATAATTCCATTATTATATATTTTAATTAATAAAAAAACATTATTTATTAATACAATAAGTTTTAATTGTTGTTAAATAAACTGTAAGATAAATTAAACAATTATAATATAATGTATATATACGGATATATATATATATATATATATATATATATATATATATATATATATATATATATATATATATATATATATATATATATATATATATATATTAATATATATATATATATATATATATATATATATATATATATATATATATATATATATACATATATATATTAATATATATATATAATATATATATATATATATATATATATATATATATATATATATATATATATATATATATATATATATATATATATATTATCTTTTTACAAAGAAATTCGTTTTTTGATTTTGTCATTTAGTATATGCCAGTACAATAAACTGAAAGGTTAAGAAGATTCTTTACATAATAGAAGTGAATTAGTGATTTTTAAAAAGATTCGAAATAAATTAGTAAAGTTGTCTTTGTCTTTTGTCTCAAAACAAAGTGGAAGGCAAATTAAAATGAATTTCTCAAATAAATTATTACTCTTTTGAAATATATCTTACACATTAATCTTTAAAAATTAATTTACTAAGATGTTATGATTGGTATGATTATATTTATGAGATAAACTCGCGTATGCTGTTGAAACAAATTTTAATACCTAGAAAGTAAATACTCTTATAACTGGTTTTATGAATATTTATTGATATTTTGAGCTGTTTAAAGACAAAAGAATGCTATTTTTCCCACAGTACAAATTTTAATTTTCTTTTAAAATCACATATTGTTTATGGAAGTAATTAAAATCTGAAATACGTTTCCACACACACAATCGATATGTAAGTATGTTTTATCATGTTTTTCAGAACCTAATACCGTTATGTCATGATATGTTTGTATTTACTTTTGGGACTCTTATGTTTTGACAGTTAATTTTTGTAGTATCTTTAAAAGTTTATATGTTTGCCGTATTTTTAGTTTGTATTCTAATTAACTTTGCTAAATTTTCTCAATTTATAATTTAGCCACAGATGCCGCGTAATCCAGGATGCTAAATTCTGAATAAAGTGAAATTTTTCGCGGATTATCTTGTGTATCTAGTAATCTTGTTTTTATTACGTCATAGATATGGAGGCCTATAAAAATTATGCAGAAAATTCTATTTTGGAAATCCTAGTATTTACGTCAATGCACACGTCACAATCTTGGCAGCATTTCTTCATCGCTCAAAAAATTCAGAATTTTTCATCCTGTATTATACGGCATCTGTGCCATAATTTTTAACGATTGTTATTTATATTCGAGAATAGGATATTCATCAAGAAAAACAATTTAAGCAACTAAAGCTGAAATCTTGAGAAAATAATATTTTTAGAGTTAGCAGGTTTAGCTTGATTATTTACATTCTGCATTTTGGTATATTTACAAGCGGAATTCTTTTGCTAGAAATTTTATTCAAAACTTTTATTAATTATATTGATTATTCTTTTTATTTAGATTATAAGAATTTTTGTTATGTCAATTAATATTTATTATTTTCATAACTAAAAAATCTCTCTCATTTTTTCTCTAGTTATTATTATTATAAGGGAAGTTTTCATATTAATAACTAAATTTTTAAAGAAAGTGTATGTGATATCCTTTAAAGATAATTTCCGTATGAGTTGTTTAATTATATTCACTAGTGACTCAGTTGCTGTTAGACTTTTATGAAAAAAAAATCAGTGATAAATCAATTTAAAATATTTCACCTTATTCTCTAGAATATACATAGATGAAACACAGCTTTTTGCATGTTTTGTCTGTTTCCATTTGCTTTATACAATTATAGTCATATTTCAATCTGCAAAACTCTCACATGTCCTTAAATTACATAGGAAATTTTTTACATCTGTAAAATTATTAAATGAAACTGCATTTTACAACTGACTGAATATGTAGATATTCTCTCTAAATTCATACACGTTTTATGTGACCTATGTATTAAAATAAATAGCTTTGACTTATCTTTACATTATCTAACTTCATTTTACATGTTTTGAAATCAATAGTGTGTCAACTTTGTTCTGCGATTTTAAGGTAAAATTGCAATTAATTACTAAAATCCATATATCTTACATACTTTAAAGAAACAAAATTTACAATTAAACAAATGGTAGAAAGTGCTATGTTATACTTCATCAATTTTATTTTTTACTAGTTTCATTATACTAAAATGATATACTATGCATTTTAACGTATTATACTAGGCTGATCTCAAATCTGAATTCCATCTGATATGTTAGATGATATTTAAATGTTGAATGAATGATTTTCCTGTCATAAACAATGATTTACACTGAAAAGCACTTGAATTACATAAACTGATATAATAGCTTGTTGGACCAGCATTTACCTTGATCAAGGTTAGGATTTCTTAGGGCATTGTATTAGCAAGATACTTGAAGCGATAGGAGACCATACATATTCAAGTTTCTTAAGCACCTTCTACATTTCACGAGGACTAGTAGGAAGGTGATTGGAGTCTGGAATATCTCTCGTAATTGCGACTCAGATGTGCTCGATTGAATTGTCGTCAGGTGAATTTGGTGATCAGAAAACAACGAGCAGACATAGGGACAACCATTAAGATATTAATTGAAAGTTATGGTATGGTGCATTATCTTGGTGAAAGTAGTATTTGATTTGAGCTGATAATAATGAATATGTGGATCTATTAGGTTGGTGCGTATGAAATGTCGGATTCTTAAGTGATTGTATAAAACTGCATATCTTTCTTCAAAAGCTGTTTATTCAATCAAAGTATGCTCCATTCGCTTCAATACACTTCTCCCAAAGAGATTTTAAAGCGTAGATGCCTGTCTTAAAAAAATTTTGGTCTTTAGAATTAATAAACTCTGATATCGAGTTTTTTAGACTGTCTTCATTTTCATAGTGTTTGCCCCTTAAAAACAGCTCTAAATGCTTGAAAAAATGAAAATCGGTCGGCGAGAGATCCGGTGAATAGGGTGGATGCGGCAATGATGAGCATACGTTTAACCGATCCAGCTTATTTCGCTCTGTCAGTGCGTGCGGTACCCACTTGTCCATCTTCTTAACCTTGCCAATCTCAGAAAGGTGTCTCAATATCGTTGTATGGTCAACTTTCATCCTGATAACAAGTTCCCTCGTGGATACGGCTGGATCCGCTTCCACTAGAGCCTTCAGGTCATCATTCTTCACAGACGTTTTGGGTCTTCCGCGCGGCTCATTTTGCAGTGAAAAATCGCCAGTCCGAAATTTTTCGAACCAACGCTGCACTTTCCGATCGTTAACCGTATTCTCCCCAAACGCTTGGTTTATGTTGCGTGCAGCTTTTGCAGCACTATTACCAAGTTTGTACTCATATAAGAAAATGACGCGAATGTCGGCAGAATTCATATCGGCAATAAACTCAAAAGAAATAAAAAAGGGAAGACCTTCGAGAAAACCTATTTTGCTGAAATGAGTCTCTGGCAATGGACAATACGAGTATGAATGAGGTTATGCCAAATACAAAAGTATTACAAAAACAGGGAGGAAAACGTCCGCATGTAAAGAGAATCCGACATTTCATACGCACCAACTTAATGTATTCGTCAAGAATGTGTCTAGTTAATATTTGCTTTTGCGAAACTGTAACTAGGGACCTGATTTAACTTCATGGGGAAACACTTAATTTATAATAATGCCATCTTCATCAGTTAAAAAATTTCCTTACAAACAGAAAAAACCAATTGTTTCATATGATTTATGCTGAACATGTAATTTTCCAATGACATATACAAAAAAGGAATCTCGATTAATAGCTCCAGCCAATATTTTTCAACACCTCGATGATCCATTGGAACGTTCTACCAATCAATTCAGCATGGTTTCTGCAGCCAGTAAAGGGACTAGCAGGAAGTTTCTTCCTTTGCTTATTGAGAAGAGATGGTTTTGGTTGGTGCAGCCTGCTTACATTAATTCAATGAGGGATCTGTATGGAATGTGTCTTATCTTTAGTATCTTAGAGATGCATGCACAGGTTGTCCACAATAGTTTATATTGGCAGGATGGGTTTTACACAAATCGACACAATAAACCCCGGACACAGGAATTTGTAAATTTCCAAATGTCTGCCCTATTTTCGAAATGAAGTCACCCATTCATCTAGTCAAGATTAAATCATCTTGGCTCGTTGAATGGGTGACACCATTTCAAAAATAGAGCAGACATAGAAAATAGGGCTAAACTGAAATGAGATTATTTTTATTTTGTTCATCGATTGTGCTTTTGGCTATTACCGATACTTGATCAACACATTTTTTGCCGCTCTTTTGATTACGTCGTTTGCAAATAAGTTGGAAAGCCTTGTGCATAGCTTAAAATTCTTTTAACGTCACTTACACCTATTTCAGTTATTCTTTAATATAGTTATTTAAATGACACTGGTAGGAAAATATAAAGTTCCGATATAAATTTATTTGACTCTAAATTGTGGATAATTTGAAGAAAGATGGAAATATACGGAAAACTTTTATCATTACAAGAAGCGAAACATTTTATGAATAAAAAAAATATTAATAGTTAATAATAATTTTAAAATATACGAATAGCTTGTGCTTTATACTTAACTCATTCGTATTTAATATATTGTTAAATTAAGAAAAAAATGCAATTAGTTTATTAAATTTGTAGGTACACAATAACAATGATTGCGAATAACTTAAAAAAATTATTATTTTAATTAAGAAGCATAATATACTAGTTAATAAAGCATCTTAAGGAAAACTCACTTTTAAAATTTGATTATAAAATTGAAAATATTCGGAATTTTTCAGTATAAGTAGGGCCAAAAATAAGAAAAAGTGATGTATTTCAACAGCAACTCAAGCACAACAAACTTTTAGAGATATGGCAAAGTTTGTTTGAAAATTCACTGTTACAGAAGTTCAACAAATGAAAGAATCACAATATATGACAAAAATAAATGAATTAAACAGCAAAATCTTCCAACATTTTCTGACACATTTAGAATTTGAAATATTTTTTTTATTCGTACTGCTATTTATACATAACACAAAACTTTTCTAGGATTCCCATAGGAAAAGAGATTGCATTTATTCGGAAGATAAAACGTAATGTAAGGGCATGTTTCTCTTTTGAATACTATGCTGAGTATTCAATAATGTAAACGTGACTTACATTTGTTTAAAAAACATGCCTTAAATATGTCATTTGTTATTTCTGCTACAAAACAAATGTTGTTGTTGCTTATGACACTTGGATAAGCCAAGCTCGCTATGCGTTGGCTATGTGAATTTAAGTCAATACGGTGCGTATTTCGTTTTAATCAGAGCACCACGAAGGTGAAATTACGTCTTTGCTCTAAGACTCCTCTGATGCAAACACCAGAGGGTCCACTCCCTCAATTTTGACACTGATCTGAAGGGAAAGGTAATTTTCTGCAGTCCATTGAACCCATGGTAACTGGTCAATGACTGACCACAGGACTTTCGATTCCACGGATTTAACGAGCACTTATATCGCGTGTACTTGGTGGGTCTTTGGCGGCATTGGGAATCGAACCCAGCCCTTCCGGATAGAAGGCCGATGCCTTAACCACTAGGCTACCACGACCACACAACAAATAATGTGTAAAATAAAGTTCAGTAGAAAATAATAATTCCTCCTTTATTTGCTTAAATTAGCATTTTCTATTGCATTAGTGGTACGTACTTTGCCTCAAAAACTGAGTGGTATCTTACCCAATTTGTTAAAGCATTAATGTGTTTTTCACAATGAAAGATTGTTAAGTTATTAAATACTAATTCTATGATAATATTAATTAGTTATTTTATTACAATATTTAATGCAAAGAAAATTCAAAATTTACCAAGTTCATTAACAACTTCAGTCTTGTTATATTCAAAAAAGAGGTTAATGCCCATTTGTCTATAAACATCTTTATCTAACTGAATTAACTAAAATTTTTTCAACTGCTTTTAATAATATTTTATCTTGTAAAGGCACTAGGTATGTTAAGAAAATAATTATATCATATGAGCTTACACATGTCAACAGTTACTAGCATTCATTTTGGTGGTATCGCATTTCAGAACTTTATATTTAAACTGATCATTGATTGAATAAAAATATTTCCTTTATATTCATTAGTTTAAACTGAACTTAAAATTATGCATATATTTTATGATTATTTTTCAAAAACAAGTTTGTAAATTTGATTCCTAAATAACACTAACGTGAGAAACCAAAAAACCAGTTTTATATGTGACAAATAATTACCTAACTTAAAAATAGGTACAATATCATATTTTTTTACTAATTATTGTTTTTATCAGTTATTGGTATTATATATTGATAAAGAATCCACCTCATTTTGATTCATTACCTATTATTACATTTTTCCCTGGAGCTTACAATAAATATTTTGCAGAAATATTTATCCCTTAAAATTCGTGCAAAGTCTTACAATGCAATTCTTTCAGATACTTCACTGTAATTATACATTATCTAAATTGTCAACATAATTTTTCTTAATTAACAAGAAACATCAATCGTTGAAGAAAATGATAAAAATATGGTTTATTATAGCACTTAGAACATTATATTTAGTTTAAGGCAAATCACCAAATATTAAGTTTGATGAAAATAAAATTGTATTCTTCGCGGTGGTTATTTTATATTAAGTTAGAGGATACGAAAGAACCTTAATCAATTTTCAGCTTGTTATCATATTAATTAAGAGATAATTTTTTGTATTTACATTAAATGAATAAGCAATAATACCCGGTCACTCTACATAAAGTATCATCTCACATTAAGGGAACCAGTTTTATCTTTGCTTTAAATGATTCATAAAAAATGTCTTATTTTATTCGCAAATTCATTATGTAATAGTCTTTACTTTTTATATTATTATTGTTGAATTTTACTCAGTCAAAAAAAGTTGCATGTGTGTATACAGAAATAATTTTTTCAGCTCAAAAATTAAAAAAAAATTCTAACTTTTACATAAAAGCAAAATTTTGATTCATATTTTATTCCTGTAAGTAATGATAATATTTTTAGTGTCCAAAATCTAGTTTTAAAATCTATTGAATATACTTTGATAATAAAATATTGTCCTCTTAAATTGATTTTTATGAGAGTAATATAATCTGAATTAAAAAAAAGCTCCCATAATGTTTCCTTAACACGGCTTGATAAATATTGTTGTTCAGCTAATATTAAATTAGGAGTGCTTAATATGGATTCAGAAAGTTCATTGAATTTTTTCCCTATCAAATCATATATATAAAAGCATGAATTTAAATATTAAGTCACTTTTAAGTTACAAGACTTAATTTCATTGCTTATGTGTAACCTAGTTAATAAAAATTATGTCTCAAATGATTTTTGCTAGCGAAAAATTTTAGCTTGGGTGAATCTATTTCTTGATTGAAAATTTTAGTGAGTTTTTAATTAACAATGCATAGCACCAGCAGGCTCATCGTGTCAATCTAACTATCATGGTATTGCGGCCAAAAATGGCCGATCCGAACAACCAAAACATCTTGGTTAATAAAGTAAAAGACTTTTTCCGGGAAGCAACTAGCGGCAGAGAGGTATTCCTGCATTATGTACGTGCTCATGCAGGCACTGTCGGTAACGAAAGGGCAGATGAACTGGCCAAAGAGGCCGCGAATCTACCAGAGCCAATGGTGGACCTTTCACGTCCAAGGTCGCACCTTCTCAAGGTGCTGCATAAAGAAGCACTGCGTGTATGGCAGCAGAGATGGGAAAATGATGAAGTGGGTCGCCAGACCTACAGATTCTTCCAAACAGTGACCGAAAAGAGAGTTTTCGGTAATGCTATCGTAGCCCAAATAGCGACTGGACACGGACGTGTACCGGAATACCTTCATAAACGAGGGTATCCGATTAGTGAGTTATATCGATCGTGCAATGTGGTGGGGCATTGCCTCCACTTCGTGCTGTCTTGTACCCGGACCTCGGAAGAAAGGAGCAAACTGGTGTACGATAGCGCAAGCTTGAGTACCATCCTGGACCGGCGGAATTGGTCGTTCTTGAAAAGGATCATGTTCATTGTGTTGGATGACATTCCTATGATGGAATATCAGCGTGCCACCGACGATGGTACGGTCGAGATCTGGGAAATAGAGGAATAGTATAGGAATTGACGGAATATTATAATTGATAATGCAAGAGTTCTAAAAAGAAACGTATCGTACAAATCTTCCCATGAGTGTACTGATTGCCATGTAAAGAGAGTGGGTACCGACGAGCTTACTCGTCTCATCAAGGTATGGTTCGCTGGCTCGTCTACCAAAGCTGGTGGCGGCTGCCGGGTGGTAGATTAGTGTTGAATATCTTCGGGTTGCTTGGTACTTGAAATTAGTTATAGAAGCCTCGACAACTCGATCCCCTTCTGTACGACTGGCACCGTCATTCAACTGGGTGGTAATTTCAGCTAATGGTTGGCTTCACTACTTCCGTACAAGACGCCAGAGCCGTTTCTCACCACGCACTGTCAAGGCTAATTGTCCTTTGCAATTGCCCGATCGCTAGTTTTTTCCACCTTCCATATATTCTGGGTATACACTTGACAATGTGGATATTGAAACCCCTAGCTGCCTGACAATTCGGAAATTGAATGGCCCGTGCGTCGCTCACCTACGATTTGTCCGTGATCGAAAGCGTCTAAATCAGGCAATTTACCCATACTGGGAGTTCCAAGAACTAAATCAGAGCAACCACAGTCCGCGCTATATATGTAGTTACCACAGCTCTTTCACTTGCGCTAAAAAGATGCGCAGTGCTGCACACTCTGCCTGTCCTTTGCTATCACAATGTATATCATTCAGTATATATTCAGTATATATATATATATATATATATATATATATATATATATATATATATATATATATATATATATATATATATATATATATATATATATATAGATAGATAGATAGATAGATAGATAGATAGATAGATAGGGAGAGAGAGGGATGTTGTGTTTTTCTGGAAAGATATAATCTCATTTATCATGGACTTATATAAAATTTAAAGAAAAAAATCAGGTGCATAAATTAACTGCACCTGATTACCATAATTACCATGCATAAATTAACTGCACCTGAAAACCACGTTAATATTTAAGATTATTATAAAAACGCACTTTTTTCACTCTTCCTTTATCCGTCAAATTTTCAATTGGAAACTTAAATTAAACTAAATATATTGCGTATAAAACGATTATGATTCAATCACTCAAATGAAATTAAACTTTTATTTTTTCTGTCAATAATCATTTCTCAACATTAAGTTATTGAAAAACTGAATTATGAATGACATTTGAATTTATAATTAGCAGTTATAACAAATAAATTCTTTTGCAATCGACGTTACTTAAAAGAAATATTTTATCATCTAGGTTTTAACAGATTTTTTGATTATTATGATTATTTGTCACCAAATAAAATACCTCTAAAGGCCAAAGTTTCTTAAATAATTGTATTTTAAATAATAAGGAAATTAAATTATTATAATTATCAAATAATTGAGATGTTCTTATCTCGATTAGTGCGTAAAACCAACTGGATATTATAGCTTAAATTGTTACTTTATTTACAATCAAACTATTCAATAGTTATTGAAATCTCAATTATTTTCTACTAAAGACAATATAGAGCTATTGTATCTTAGTTGAACTAAACTAAATCTACCTCCTATTTTATGTTCGCAAATTATATATAGTGACTAATTTTTACTTATGAATTTTGAACATTTTATGTCCACATTCTTAGTAATGACAAAATAACTGAGCTTTCCAAAGACATGTCTATTATCTATTTGAGGATATCATATTATTTTAGACAAATTTCTGTGAAAGAGAAATAAAACTAACTTTTGAACTGCCGAGGATAACTTACGAGATTCGCTCCCCGTTGCCACTGCAATTTTTGCATCAGTTTCACCCTTTGCAAGAAGTATTTCCCTCTCCAAATCGCCCTATCTTCTTTGCAGTAGGTAAGTCTATCGTAAACAATGTCAAGGACATTCTGTTGCATTGCAAAGCCATGGGTTTAGCTTTTCTAATAATAGAGTATTAAAGAGAAGTATATTTCGGAAATGCTTATATGTTCGGGGAAATATACAAATTGGCTTTTTGAAACGCATATGTACGGTTGCTGCAAGCAATGGTTTTAATAAGGAAATTCTATTTTTAAATAATTTATTCACTTAAAGCTACTAACATTGCTTAAATTATCATAATCTATGAAAATTCATTAATTTTTAAGACTAAATAAATGATATCAACAATTTTTTGGGATCATTTCACTTTTAATAAATCAATTTTTCTAAGTTATTGAATACTATTTTGTTTCGATAATTTACTTTTTCACAATGTTTAATTCCTGCGACTTATACAGCACTATTCATTTTGAAATAAATATTATATTTCACATGATATTTGCCTGTTTTTGAATGTATAATTAGTAAATTCAATAGTATATGTACTAGTATATTATATAATAGTCCAGTATTTTATCATACGTGAAAAACTAATGACATCATTATTTTACAGAAAGGATTTTGTAAAAATTAAATTTAAGAATTGTTATCCAATAAATATATTAAATTACGCGTATTCTGTTTTTGAAAACTTTTTTATTAATTAGACATAAACTTCACTGCATTACTAATCAATTAATTAGATTACTGAATGGTAATGATGTTTTAAAATGATTCACACACAAAGCTATGAATTATATATACCCGCGGCGTACGTACTAATACGTATAACTAGTGTAAACCCTTATAAATTTGCTTCAGAATTTGAATTTTTCATGAATTTGTCTCTTCTTACCTCTGCTTTTATATTTATGTCGTCTTAAATTATTTAATTTTTTAAGTAATACAATTTTAAGTATTATGAAGTGAAAATCTTTCATACCTTTTTATATATTAAATAAATATAATATAATACTAAAATATATATATTTTTGTGTTTTACCATAAATAAAACCATTGATTTAGTATTAAATTGCTATGATAGCTTTCATTGAAGAAATAGAAATCTGAACTAGTGCAACAATTTTTAATGATTTAAAGGAACTTCCACTATAAAAATATAAATTTACGAATAACTGTGTCTAATAATAACTTCATAAACTTACCATTCTACAAAAAACCAGGTCCAATTCATTTAAAAATAAAGTTCAAATATTTTATAACTATATTTCTTTGAATGACTTTTTGGCTTCAACATTTTTAAAATTCATTAAATTTAAATTCATTAAACATAGTGTTAATGTAATAGAAGTTAAATCTGAATTTTAAATAGAATTTAATTTCAAAATAATACATTCAATTTACCTTTACACTAATATTAAGTTTTTATTCAGTTACAATCAGAATATTAGAAATATATATTAAATTTCTAAGTAAAAAATTTTAAATATCATTTATCTATTAAAATATGCTTACTTTGATAAAGTTTTATTCTAAATTTTTATTTAAATATAAAATCGTATTAGATTCTCATTCATCGAATGCGTAAAAATTTTAAGGTTTGTTTATTAAAAGATAAGCTGAATTTAAATGGAAAATTGTAACTGTTTTAAAGTATATTCGAACAACAAAATTGTTTATTAATAAATATAAATACAATCATCTTTTGTTACACGCAGAATATCTATTATTTTTTTTAATTTTTTAAAGTCTATAGAATGACTTTTGTTATTTAATAAAAAATGGAGGCGGGAAATATAAGTTTCCCTTTATTTCTCAACTCGTTCACAATAACTATATTTGTAACTAGAGTCTCTGAGTAAATGGAGTGTAGTGTAAAAGAGTGTGATATATGCATATATATATATATGGAAAATTTTATGTTTTTGAACTTTGTATGCATATAGAAAATGTTACGTTTCGCAAAATGCAAACTTGTATATATCATTTTAAAGAGAATTTATTACTGAATTCAATACAAAACACAAAATTCAATTATTTGCAATACAAAAAGTTATATGTACTTTAATATAATTAAAAAACATAGTTATGAAGTAGCTTGTAATGTCTAGCTTTCCTGGCCAATCACTGCTCTTGTTTTGAGAACCAATCAAATGTTAGTAACTGCCAGTAGAAGCTGACATCATGTTTACACTTGAAACAATTCATTATTTTGCTTTGTTCTGTAGAAGGAGGACCTGTTTCTTATACACTAAAATTACAAGTAGGAATTTTTGTAAAAATTTTTAATATTTAGTCAAGAAGAAATGACATCAAATAAAAGAGTAGATTGGACACCTAGAAAGAGATGTAATATTACTGTGTTACGAGAAAGTGGTCTTTCCTATGCTGAAATTGCAAGACAGGTGGGTGGTTCAGTGACTACATCTGGAGTCTGAAAGTTTTGTTTACGATATCAGGAGACAAATTCAATAAAAAACAAAGAAGGAAAATGCCGAAAAAGGTGCACCACATCTATTGATGACAGAAGAATAAAAAGACTATGTCTCCAAGATAGAAAAATGTCATCAGCGGCCATCTGAATGATGCTGGTGTTTTAGTCAGTTCAAGAACAATCAGGAGAAGATTAACAGATGTTGGACTGAGAGGTAGAATTTCACGAAAAAAGCCTTATCTTAATTTTCAGCAACTAAAAAAAGACTACAGTGGGCAAAGGAACATAGTAATTGGACAGATGATCAGTGGTCACAAGTTATATGGAGTGATGAAACAAAGATATTGTTATTCGGTAGTGATGGGCGAAAATATGTAAGACGTAGAATAGGAGAAGAACTACATCCTGACTGCATTCAAGAAACTGTGAAGAACCCAGTTAGTGTTATGATTTGGTCATGCATATCAGCAGATGGTTTTGGACACTTTCATGTCATCGATGGGACACTGAATGCCAGAAAATACATTGACACTATTCTAGAACCAAAACTTCTACCTTCCATCAGGTATCTCTTCCCCAACAATGCTTCGCTTATTTTTCAGTAGGATTCTGCTCCTTTCCACACGGCCAAAATATCGAAAGAGGGGTTTCGTACAAAGAGCATTAAATTGTCATGGCCAGGAAACAGTCCTGACCTCAATCCTATCGAAAATTTGTGGCACCGTTTGAAAACTCTTGTTCGAATGAGGCGCCCATCCAATAAAAGGGAACTAATTGAGGCTATAATTGTTTCCTGGCATCATGTAATAACGAAAGAAGAGCTTAAAACTCTTGTCAGCTCAATGAAACGTCGATGTGAAGCTGTAATCAAAAATAAAGGGTACTCTAATAAGTACTGATAACTCACTGCAATCATCACTATCTAATGTATACCGATAACTTTGTGTGTATCCTTTAACTTTTTTTGTATTGAAAATAATTGAATAGTGTGTTTTGTATTGAATTCAGTAGTAAATTCTCTTTAAAATGATATTTTACAATACAAGTTTGCATTTTGTGAAACGTAACTCTTTCTATAAGCATACAAAGTTCAAAAACATAAAAACTTCTAAAAGTGTCCACAATTTTAGCTGCCACTACTGTATATATATATATATATATATATATATATATATATATATATATATATATATATATATATATATATATATATATATATATATATATATATATATATATATATATATAATTTAAAAAGTAAAAAAATCTTTTAATGCAGAATAATGATTAAAATCCATACTGTTCTACATCGCCTCACAACAGATCAATCCCAAGAATTTTAATGCGTTTTACATGAGCTTTTATTTTTGCATTTATAATGCATCATTTGTTTTACAAAATATTATACCAAAACTTGCTGCGCACATATCATATTTGTAACACTTTTCTTAATTTCATTGTTGATTTTTTATAATTTAATTATTTCAAGTTAGTAATATTCAAAAACAGAGAAATAACTGGCATTTTCTGTTTCATTAGATTTATTTAAATAATTAAAATCATAATAGTAAGTGTTAAAATAGTGAAAAATTTTGAAAATGATAACTAAGCATAAGTGAAAAATATTGAATATGCGTCGCAATAATATAGGCAGTCCCTCTGAAACAAATTGCATTCACTATAATTATAGTTCATCATAAAATCTTCATAATTTGCTAAACTGTATATAATAGTCTAGTTTTCCTTAATTAACTTCCTGAAATATACATTCATTCAGCATGGTAGCAAAGTCCCTGTAAAATACATGTGTGCGCAACAAATGCTTAAACACTGTGATTTCTATCAAGGCCTCTTTTAGATCTTTACCACTGGGATTTTCTCTCCATCTCCAGATGCAAATCCCATTTGAAGGGAAATCATTTCCCGTCTGGGATAATAAAACCTTAAAGGTCACGGTAATGATAATAATTCTCTTACTAATCAATAAATACCGTCTCGACGTCAGGAGATAAAAGGATGCTGGTCTTTTCTTTTTTTTTTTTTTCCTTAAATATCAAATTTTCTTTCCTGAAACATTTGACAACATCGGCGTTTTTGGTTGAACCATCCGTTCCCATTCCGGAGCGGGACGCTGGCGGAAAATTTCGAGCGCCAAGCCGTCTGGAGGGATACGCAAGGCCAGGATTTCGGGCAAGGTGCCAGGAACGGGCCGGAGTATTGATTGCGGCCTCAACCGAATCCTAACAACGATGGTGTACGTGACCATTGCCTTTTATAATCCGTGGGGGTGCTACTGATCCTCATCATCCCAACAATTTTTGTCTGTAACAAAACGTTGAGATCTTTTTACCGATTCCCGAGGGCATTGGTAAGGAAAGATCGGACTGCCAAAAGAAACAGTTATTCCCTCTCACCTGACTTGTAGTAATCATTTTTTGAGACTTAATTTCCTCATAGGTTTTATTTTTAAAATCTAAGTTTTGCTATTTTCTATTTTCTTATTCTGAATTATAGTGCAATTTATTATTGCTTTGAAATCCCATCTGAACATATAATACTTAATTTCATATATACATCATTTTCTTAGGTTATATTTATTTAAATTTGGTGAAAAGTTTCAGATTTTATGAGAATCTTATAGCAAAATTCAAATTGGCATTTTTTTTTACTCTGTTTGAATATTGTTATCAAAATAAAACTGTACATTTTTTCTCTTCAGAGAGCCTAATGATGCAATTTCAATTATCCGTAAGAAATATTTTATGATTGAACGTTTTGATGTGAACATTTTACACTTTTAAATTTTAGTTATTTCATTCAATAGATAAAATTTATTACATATATTTTTTAATAAATTAACTTAAATAAAAAAATGAAACATTAATCGTTTATTGATATTGTATAGAAATGCGTGTTTTTAATTCCCTTTGATAAAATAGATGAAATGTTAGTATAAACATTTAAATTATAATGTTTTTTAAACATGGTTTGATTATAAATTACCACTTATATTTTTATAAACATTATAGATTTAATAAGAAATTTAAGAATTTATAACTGCATAATGTGCAGTTATATATGATATTTATTGAAAATTCCTCCATGTTTTTACAAATTTAAGTTTTTGAAAAGTAAAATAGGATAAAAATTTTGGAAACTTTTAAATGCTCAAAATAATTCCATAATACATTCACATTTTAGATATACATTACCGAATATTCCTTACAGATACAAAATAAAAACATTTTTATCAAATATATTAAATTTAAATGCATCAAACTATAATACTTGAAAACTTCAAAATTTTTAGTTCAATTTATGAAGGGTAACTATACAAGAATAAGATTTCAAATAGCTCTGAAACTGGAACATTAAAAATGAAATTAAATAATTTCCCTTGATCTTACGTGTATATATATATATATATATATATATATATATATATATATATATATATATATATATATATATATATATATATATATATATATATATATATATATATATATATATATATATATATATATATATATATATATATATATATATATATATATATATATATATATATATATATATATATATATATATAATATATATATATATATATATAAATATATATATATATATATATATATATATATATATATATATATATATATATATATATATATATATATATATATATATATATATATATATATATATATATATATATATATATATATATATATATATATATATATATATATATATATATATATATATATATATATATATATATATATATATATATATATATATATATATATATATATATATATATATATATATATATATATTATATATATATATATATATATATATATATATATATATATATATATATATATATATATATATATATATATATATATATATATATATATATATATATATATATATATATATATATATATATATATATATATATATATATATATATATATATATATATATATATATATATATATATATATATATATATATATATATATATATATATATATATATATATATATATATATATATATATATATATATATATATATATATATATATATATATATATATATATATATATATATATATATATATATATATATATATATATATATATATATATATATATATATATATATATATATATATATATATATATATATATATATATATATATATATATATATATATATATATATATATATATATATATATATATATATATATATCAATTCTAAACATATTTGTTTCCAATACACAAATGTCATAAATTAAAGTACGCATTAATTTTATTATATAAGTAAATATTCTCTTTCTTAAAGATGTTTCAAACTGCCAACTTTATGTCAATTTTTTATTTAGGTTATTGCGTAGTTAAAATGGTTACTATCAAGATAGGAAGAAAAAACACAACTTTTTAACTCAGCAAATCAAGCTGTTCCAATTTTCACTTCCAACATAACAAAAGAAGTGACAATTATTAGTATAGTGGATGAGGGAATAAAAAAGAAAAAATAAGACAAATAAATTGTTTGACACGATGCACTTTCGATCTCGTTTGTCGTTTATCAGTGTGTCCGACATGTCAGATGTCATCTGTTTCCAGAAAACTTCCATTGTCCTTCATACACTTGAAAGTTTTGCGGCAATTTTCTCACGTTTAGAAAAAAGATTGACTGAAGATATTAAATTTTGTTGGTCACAGCACTTTTGGGTTGTATTTCTTTCTTCGTTTCATTTTTAAGAAAATTTATAGATTGAATGTGACTTTTACAAAATTTATTATCATGGTTGCCTTTAGCTTGAAATAAAATTTAGAGTGTGAAAATTCTTTCACTACAATTCTTTAAGGAAGTATATAAAGAAGGTTTAACAAAGACACATTTTTACCTGTTTTTATCATTAAAATGTGTGTTGAGTAAAAATTATAGACTTGAACAATATTATACTTCAATATTGTTAAAAAATACTAGTCATAATTTCGCTCAGAATAAATTATCATTTGAAATGAATAATTGTTAAGTAAATATGACTTATGAATAAAAATGTTTAAACTAATGTATTGTAATTTAAAAGCCATTTATTATTGATAAAATGAGAAACATACATTCTTTTCTTCTTTTATATTTATTTCTAACTTCAAAGACATATCACTCTTAAACAAAAATCATTGTTAACTTATTATTTTAACTGCTTTATATTTTACAAGCAATTATTAAATTTCATTCATTTGTTTGAAACAAATGCTTAAAATAAATAATCATAGCTTATCCAATAATAATTTTTTAAAAGCAAGATTGAATTTTCATTCAAAAAAATCTGTCTTATCCTACATTTAAACATTATTTTTTTAATCCTAATAACAAGCTAAAAACACTTATTTATGTCCTTTTTCCCTAAGCATTGCGTATGATGTTCAATATTTTTGCATAAATATATAAAGAAACATTAATTTCATGAATAATTTACAATAGAATGCTCTACGTTTGTATAATATACAGAACCAATGATAAGTTTTATTTATTTTTTTATTCAAATGTTTATGTTTACCAGCATATATTACTTAATTCATATCATGTTTTAAGATAACAATATGTAATATACTTTTTCTCTAACGGTATATAAAATTTTTTAAATTATATTTACTTTGTTCTTGAAACCGGTGATGATTTTATAGAAACCAGAAAATTTTATGCCAATGGTGAACTTCATGCATTTAACTCATTGAATGAAAGAATATTGAAAGGATAAATATCAATTCTCGGCCAAGATTCGTTATAAATGTCATTCTCAACTCAAACTTAAAAATTTCATTTAAGTACTCAGATATATGCAATAATACCTCACACATGTAGTTGGAATCATCAGGCTTCTCCTGAGCATCTTTTGGATTGCATGGGTCTCTCTAGGGAGGATCTCTTTAGCAATCCTCTTTTGGTCTTCGACTTCCTTACAGTCAACGAACTCGTGGATCTAGTCTGACTCCGTAAGACATGGAGGATAAGCAACAACAACAACATGTAGTTGGTGGACAACATATGAGTTAGGATGCGAAATTCAGCTAATAGAATCCGTATGGCCTAATAAACGAAGCGTTTTACATTTGGACAAGAGCAACGTCTTCCTTAGACATTTTAGGCAGATTCATTCTTTTGACCAATTTTAAGCAATTTAACGTAATTAAGAGCGAAAACTGATTCTAGACAATTTAGGGAACAGGTAGTCAACTTGGAATGATCCCTACAACGAGCTTGCTTTGAGCTCAGTGTGCTGACAGGCTCGTTCGCAATGGTGTTAAGAACAAATGACTTGGAATTTTAATTATTAGAACAAATTTGTCTTTAATGATGGTAACTGCTTCAAAATAATCCCTGATAGCCAGTGGAAACATTTCTAAATAGTGTATATCAATTTGATTGTTAACCGCAATATAATTTTACACCCTGAACTAAATGTCTTGTGTATTATTGAATTTACCATATTCATCCCATCGGTTGTTGTGTACGGCACCTCAGTAACATAGCGGTATGTCCACAATATACTTTCTCATCATATTCTTCTTCATATTTCTGAAGCATTCAGCCATTTGGGCATAATATTTCAGAATGATAAAAAGAAAGGATCAAGTCAACATTTTAAACTTGTTATTGTGTGCAAAATTATACACAAATTTTAAAAATAATAATTAAAATCTTGTAATTTATTAAAATGATGCATATAGAAATCGAAATATTATTACACTTAAGAAGAGAACTTGAAATATTATTACTTTTAAGAAGAGTCTACATTTGAATCAAATTGAACAATCAAGTAGATCAGTTCACTAATTTAAAATCCAAAATCGATCTTCCATATTAAGTAAAAACTAATATAAACAATTAATAGTAATCCATTTTAAAAGTATATATAATTTCAATACTACTTTACTATTCGAAAATATATAAATTGTTACACAAAGATTATTTATTTACATAAATATTTATTATACAAACACATTTCACTTTATATTTCAAAAAGGTAATGAATACATCAATGCATTATTCCTTTTTAATTTATACTTCTATATTATTAATTTCAATTAAATGCAATTGTGGAAAAAAAAAATTCAAAGATGCTTCAGCTGTTAACACTCGTAATAATTAGTTTGGTTAGTTTACTTAAAATTTCAGAACTTTTACAAAAATAAAAAAATTATTATAATATGTTAATTAATGTTACAACATGCTAAATATAGTATTATATAATAATAATACTATGTTAACTGTACTTATATCACTATGTTTTCACAGTATATGGATTCTATGTTTTGGAGACAAATATTTTAAATTAGATACTTAAGTTTACCAAAGAGCATTTTTATTACATTTGCTTAATATACTAAGAGTATGGTTTTTTACTTTTTAAATTTCAGGTTCAAAGGAATTTGTTTTTGAATATCTTGTAAAAATTGCGATTTCATTAAAAAGTATGCATCAGCTATCACATGTATTTTTCAAATTACATTTTCAAATTTGAAGATCAGATATTATGAAATTTGAAAAAGTTTATTTTTGAAATTACAATCACACTTATACTTTTGAATTCGGACACAATTTTTTTTCTTTTATTTCCTACGATTTTATAGATTAAGTCCCATACCAAAACTAGATATTATTTCTCTAAAATTTATTTACAAAAATTGTTAGATTATTAATGTAAATGTCGTCAATTTTGTGTTACAAAAGACTCAATTGATGTCTAATATTATTACCAATATCACATCTTTATTTGAACCATTGTATCAAAATGAATATCAATTTAAAATATCCAGTGTTATGCTGACAAGGCTCTGAAATTGTAAGGGGCAAAATTAGTATTTAAATTTCGCTGTTTTCATCAGTCGAATCTGAAATGGAAAATCATAGCTCCTTATATTATATATCCTAGTAAAAATATATTTTATAAGACCATCCTAAAATAAATGCTCTTTTTGCTATCTAAAATAACTGAAAAATCAATTATAATAAATGAGAAAAATTTTACAAGTATTATCAAAGAAATCTTTATTACTCGTATTATTATTATTTAAACTATGGTTACAATAAATATAAATTAAACAGTAGTGAAATTTCTATCTTTTGTTCAATATAAAAATTATAATTATTTCAAATATTGTTCTATTGCTCATTAATATAAGTCAAATATGTACAAGAATGTTACGGCCAAACTTGTTGTATAGACTAAACAAAATAAAACCATCTCAAATACGAATTTTGTAATCTTTTAAATAAGAATATCTTAGGCAAAATTAAAACTGATATTGCTGTAAGGAAACTAATTCATAAAAATTTCTTTTGCTAACATACTGATGCTTTCCACTTAGCGCACCATTCACAAATTTTCATTACTAACTCATTTTGCTAACATTTTAAATACTCCTGTAGACTAACGCAAGTTCAAATGTTCTGGAAATACTTTCAGTGACTAGATTACAATATAATGCAATAAATTAATTGCTGTTTGCAAATAAGAATTCATTGCATCTCAGTGTTCGCATTTTGCAAATGAGGATCCACAGGACATTGTTATAAGATTTTCTTTGGATTATGGTGATAAATTGAAGAAGTAAAGGTATTTATGCATCTTGAAAACTTATTAAGTATAACTTTAGGTGGAGCATCTAATAAATAAACTTTGCAACGTAATTTTAGGAGTTATTAGTTTATTGTGCTATGGTTACACTTTGCAAAGGAGGACTCAGTGACCTTTTCTTTATTATTTAAACTTTAAAGTATGATGATAAATTAAAAAAAGTTCTGATTAAAAGTATTTTTCACCAAAAATTTGAATTTTTCATTTATGTCTGGATATATTCTTCCTTTTTATATGGATAAAATTAAAAGCAGCTTAACTTTCTAAAATAATTATTTTTATAAGAATTTTTTCCATTTACTAATTAAAAATTTTTATTTAAGGCAAATGTTGTTAAAGATGAATATATGCATCATAGAAAAATTATTTTTTAAAATAATTTAAAGTATACTATTATATCTCCTTAGAGGTTTTATATTTTTCGTACGTTGTATTTTTATATTATATTTACGTGTTGTTTATTCTTACAGACAAACTGAATTGTATTTTCTAACATATGTTTAATAACATTTTTAGCAAAAAAAGTTTTATTTCGACATATTTTTAGTGATAAACGTTAGTTTGGCATTTATTTAATATGAACCATGTTTATAATTACATATATTAAAAAACAATCGTTAATATTAAGACAATTATATTATAAATATATAAACTAAAATAAATTCTAGTGTAATAACTCATATGAAATACTCTCATATTATATTGGTTTTCCGTCTATAGAAGTACTTAAAGATTTTTTGAGATATTTCTCGAAAGAAATTTCATTGCCTTTTATACTATTTGATTATTGATTTTTCCCTCACATTTTTTAAATGTGATTAGGGCTATCAGGATCCAATTTCATATTTTAAATCTCTTCTTTCTTGCGGAAAATATTAAAATTCCCTTTAAAAACTATGAATAAAAAATATACCACAATGATTTTTACAATTATATCATAAAAGAAAGAAAATTAAACTATAAAGCACTGCACTAATTATATACATTTTAAACACCATTTAATAATTAAAAAAATTAATTACTACTATGTAGTTAAGTGACTATATTCCCATTTAAATACATACTTACATTATAAATTTCTAAAGTACAGAATCATTACGAAAACTAGCAACTCAATTTTGAAGGGCTTATTTACAAAACTACAGAAAATATCGGCACTTTGAGAAAAATAAACAAAACATTGTGTTGGAAAAGTACTAATAGCATGAAATGTTACATGTAACCATCACGAGAAATTAAGATAACATCCATTCAGAAACAGAATTTGTACCCACAACATTTCAATACTGTTAACATGTCTGCTGTTATAATTTCAACGAAAACAATTATTCTCGTATTCATTACAACAATGTCTGCTAATAGAGGCACAAAATACTTATTATCATTTATCCGTTTCAAGAAAAAATAATCGCAAGAAATTAAGTCGGTCTTCTTGCCGTCACTGCTGGTGAAGAGAATCATCACTATCTGTTCTACGAACAATTCACCATTTCTGCAGTAGCTCTTCCAAATTTTGCGAACAGAAAAATACGTTCAAAAGATGGTACATAACCACCCATGAAAGCATGTATTTATTAAACCAGATAATTAAATAAACTAATGCGTTAGAATATCCAAGTAAGAAATGCTCTTAGCAACACTTTTTTGAGGAAACAAAAAAGAAACAAGCGAATAGATTTGTATCTAAATTTGTCACAAAACATATTTTCTTTTGGGTAATCAAAACACATTTCGATTATTTAATTTTGAATAACTGTTAGATTCAATTTTAGCAAATTCAATTATGTTTATTGCGCTTGTTGTTATCTCTGTAGATAAAACTGTCATAATGAACTCTTATCAGTCGTGGCAATTTGCGTTTATAATAGATGTTCGTAGCGCCATCTCTCGCAGATAAGTATATATAAAACCTATACAATTTTGTGAATTCATACTCATAACGATATGCAAAACTTAAAAGATTTAATCGTTAAAATTTAGGATATTTATTTCATATATTCATTCGAAGATTAGACCACAAATCAAATTCCTGTTCTATAGTATGCCAACACAAGGAACTATACTCATTGAAATAAGTCCATGAATTTAACTTATTCTAAAAAGCAATTTTAAAATAAAATTTGAATCATACTATAAAATGAGAATAAAGCTGTTTTTTTACACTGACACCTATATACTCTGTTACTGAACAAGCACATTGATATAGTTTCAGCATCTAAATTAAAGTAATGAATATTAAATAAAAGAATGTGAGAGCAAATAGTATTCTAGAGCGTCTCCTTGCCTATATATTATATATTTATCAAACAAACAAAATTTTATTTAAAACAATCTTAACAAGAAACATAAAATTTAGGAATTTTTAACTATGTGTATCTTTTCTATTAAAGACCAATATTTGCCATATTAATTTAAATTTCAATACATATATAGATACATATGTTTGTATGCGTGTACACATTACCCACATATATAGACTTACACAAACCATTTTGTAAATATGCATTTATCAATACTTTAAAGGAGAGAAAATAACTTTATTTTGGTATACATTAAAGGCCATGAACCATACACATGAAAATATTTACTTTTATTTTCCAATATCGCAGAGTGTTGGTATAATATTAGAAGTGGAATACTTTGTACTGAGGGAATTCCAAGATCAGGAAAGTCCTTTGCTTTGAATACAATGTTTACTTTCAAGTATATTTTCTTTTCTATGGTTCCTATACTTTGAATTTATCTAAATGCGAAAGCTCCTTCTAACAAAAAAATGCAGATTATCGAACGAAAATATTCCACGGAAGTTCTTTAGAAAGGTTTATACTGTTTGCATACAGTTTGAATTCAAGAGAATGTATCATCTGTCACCCAGTGATCTATATGGTAATAGATAAAGATTTGTTTTCTCTCCTTTCCGAGATATAGTACAGTTTTAAAATAAATTACCAACTCTTTTGAGAATCACACAGGTGCATGTTGTTATTTCGACTCTTCTGAAAAATAGAGGGGAATTTGTTTCCTTTAGTTGAGTAGAAGGGTTTTACTGATTTATTTCGACTGGGATTTATATCCTAAGAACAAGTCCCTACAAATAAAGGAAATTGAAATTTTTAAAGTTTTATCAGAATATAAACTATATATGTTTAATTTTGAATACAAAACAAAATCCTTCTTTACAATGAAAGTTTTCTTTCCCAAAGCATGTGCTTCAGATTGTATTATTTACTCCAAACATATGACATTATTAAATATATATATATATATATATATATATATATATATATATATATATATATATATATATATATATATATATATATATATATATATATATATATATATATATATATTTATTTATTTATTTATTTATTTATATTCATATATATCTGTGTGTTTGTTATAAATATTAAAGCATAAATTTAATTATTTGAATAACAATACAATGCATTTAAAAACAGTTGAGGTCCATATACAACAACTTTCGAAACAACTACTGTATTCACTTGATCTCTTTTCGGGAAAGTTTGAGTGTCTCTGTACTGCTTGTAAGTGAACGGAGTACTGGTACAAGTGAAGCAAACATAAGATTCAAGTATAGATTAATGACGTCAATAAATATGGTATATTTTGAAATTTTTGAAACAAGTTATATCACAGAAATGACCAGTTAATATATTAGTTTTGATTCGATATGTACATCACATTATCACATAATTTTGTCTATAAGCTTTCACTATCTTGAGCTTCTTATATTTAGTTAATGCTATTATTCGCTGTGAATTTGATCAAAATCTTAATTAATTAAATGATCGAGTTTTATCAAAACCTTACCGATGAAGTCATATTACATTATATTCCTCGTTATCTGAATAAAAAAAAAATTCCAATAGAAGTGGTTGCTCTTCCAGCAAAATATGATGCAGTTTTCATTTGCTCATCTCCTTACATTTACTCGTCCTTTGGAAACTCTGTTTCCGACATTACATCATCTTAGCAAATTATTTTCTTTAACTAGAAAAATATATGTTAATATTAGTACTAATTTTTTTTAATTTTTAAGCAAAATGACTATTAGAATTCAGGTTTTTGTATGTGATGAAACCTAGGTTCAATCGTTGAAAGATATTCTAATGACACATTTACCGAAGTTGTTGGAAACCACACTGTTGAATTAAAACATATTTAACAAATCAATGCAATGTTCGCATGGGATGCTAACTAGATTCAATGTACAACTAATTTAATTGAGGACATGCCCTACCCAATTATCTAGGAGATTACCAGAGACAAGCAAGGAGAAGATAAATTAATGAACTTGCACAAAAAACACTTCCAATTAAGTAGATCCACTTGTTGTAAAAATGCAAATGCAATTTTTGTAATATCTCAATACATCCAGCATGGCATAAATGCTTGAGTGACCTCCATATCCAATATCTTAGTCAAGGAGATACTGTTTCCAATCAACAATAATGAATGATGCTTTTCCGGGACAGTGAACATGCTATCAGCATGAGACAGACCATAAGGTTTTATTGGGAACGTCTTCTTACAAGATCGCATTTACTATAACACATTATTCTAATTACACTACAATTGCTCAGAATAATGAACTTAAAATGTCATATCCTCTCCGTAATATGCGGATGTCCTGGGGCCTGAGCAGCTACCAGGCGCGTCGGTATGTGGTGGATCACCGAACGTCCTGTAGGAATGACAGGATAGCCTTGAATATAGAATCAGAGGCCGCGAACCAGCTCCCGTAAACCCTGGTGTTATGCGTTCCGTGCCTAGGGCTAATTGGCACCACGGTATTGGTGTCTTAACGGAGCCTCTAGTTGCCTGGCAAACTTCTAGAGTAATTTGCCTTGCCCAGTATCTCAGGCAATGCTGGGTGGACTTATATTACCTGAGCTTATAAATTGTTATCTTGTGGCTGAAAAGACACAAGAAATAACAATCCTTTCTGCATTTGCAGGTGAAGCCTCTGAAGTAGACCTTCCTGAAAAAGACAAGGGAACTCAGAGGCAATCTTGTAAAGGGGCAGTAATGAATCCTTCACTTGAGGTAGAAATGACCCATAAACCATCTTCTGGTGAAAGTCAGGAAGCTATCCCTAGTATGACTGACTCTCTGACCAGATGGGACTGTTTCAGCAAGACCCTATCTGCTGGAAATGTCATACGCAAGAGGAAACGGCAGAGCATATTATTTATGAATGCGAGGCTCTTGCCCTCCCTAGATTAACCTCTTTAGGCATCATCCATACTAGAGAGTTACACCTAGACTCCATTAAAGGGTTATCGGACTTTATTAATAAAGTGGGTGACCCGAGCAACTGGAACTAGGAAACATTGGGTTTGGAGTTAATGGTACAAAATGCTGATAAAAGCAGAGGTGCCCATTGACATACAAACCCAATTCTAAGAAGAAGAAGAAGAATATGCGGATGTTGTCGTATGGAACACACAATCAAAGAACGCACACTTTCTTATCGATCATCAGCGTTATACACGAAATGGAAATGTGAAATTTAGTTCTTAAATATTTGAGTTTAGGAACCACTTTTAACAAACAACCACTCATTCATACACTAGTTGAATCCATTGTAGACACTACCAGATATCGTTCAAGTATGTAACCACTGATATAATTCCATGATGAAAGAAAAAAATGTCCAGCCACAAGATCTTTGTTGTATAATATGAGGGGATTAATCTTCATTTAGGCGTACGTATATATGTACAATAAATGGAGCAGTTATTGCTAGACGCTGAAGAAATCATGGACTAGAATTTCAAGGAGATTTGATGCGTTGTTCTCAAAATCATCTTGATGAGATATAAACATTAATTTCAGTTAGATGTTTAGAGTTGCTCTAAAATAGATAATAAATTTATTGTATAAGTTGTAACAATAATTACAACTGCAGAATTATTTGTTCTAACAAGTCAACAAAAGAGTTAACATAGGTATCTGGATTAAGTTATGCATTATCATCTATAATCTTTTGTTGAATAGTCTTTATCTTTTGTCGAATAGTCTATAATCTTTTGTCGAACCACACTCATCCAATTTTACTCCTTTGAACTGCTCTCTGAGATTTTACCTCAAAAGAGAGGTTGCATGCAACGATTTTTACAATATTGCTGAATTTCAAATGACAAACATTGGTGAAGTAGCCATGTAAATGATATTTGTGCTAGCCTATCTCCTGTTAGGCTTTGAAATTAATTTTAACAAAGATACTACAAAAATAGAAAAAATTCATATATGTATTGTGAATAGTAAAAATTACTAAGGATGTATGTAAGATACAAGTTAGTAACACCATAATAAATACTTCGTGATATTACTAACTTACAATTTACAGATAACCTGTTGCATACTGTACGAAATATTTTCTTCAAAATTATAAATAATATAATATAACTTAGTTCTTAAACTGTTGCAAAATAAAACTAAAATATATCTTAGTTTTAAATTGTTGTTGAGGCAGTGGACTGGTTCCAAATAAAAAAAAATTCCTGGTCGCAATGTCCTCCATCTGAAATGATACATATGAAAGTAGCAGGTTAAGTCTGGATTTCTTTTGCTTAGTCCCTGGTTCTAAATTATGACCATCTACCCAATTCAGGGGCAATGATGGCACGGAAATTTGGTGCCACATTATACAAGTTGCCACCCCTTCCACACCTACTGGTGTCGAAAACTGTGATATGCTAGAGCTGCTGGTCATTAGAAATTTAAAAATAGTTTTGAATTGTTGTAAATTCATATATATATATATACAGATATATATATATATATATATATATATATATATATATATATATATATATATATATATATATATATATATATATATATATATATATATATTATTATTATCTTCATTTCTACTGAAATATTCGTCAATGGAAACAATTATCCTAAAAAACGATTTATTCTTTCGGCAACAAAAATAATTCAAGATTGGTATTTAGTGCGTGCAACAATGATTTTTAAATTAAATTAATTTTTAAACATTTTATATAGAATTCACATGTGTATGGTGATTAGCAATAATGATTAAGATTGGATGTAAAATACGCGTAGTCATAACTTGTTAACACCATTATAAATACTTCATGATATATAACCGACTTACAATTTAAAAATAATCCACTGCATGCAGTACGAAATATTTTCTTCCCAATTTTATGCAAATAATATAGTTTGTATATATATATATATATATATAACCAACTGTATTTATATATATATGTATATAGTTTTGTTCCATACTTTATACATTATATGATTTTTAAGCAAATTGCAGTTTACAACTTTAAAACAATAAAATGAATGTATATTCTACTTGAAGAACATTTTCAGCTATTATTTAATACCAAAAGAAGCTATATTTAATTGCAAGATTGACTGAAGCTCTATGTGTAGAAAGTAATTATTGTTTTCCAGAAAAATCAAACGATGATATTATATGATAATAAAATTTCTGTATTATCATTACATATCAAATTTTTCACGGAAACCGGAATTGAAAATCAAATATATCAAAGCAGTTTACATTACAGATGATAGAATATGTATCCTATATATATATATATATATATATATATATATATATATATATATATATATATATATATATATATATATATATATATATATATATATATATATATATACGAAATACGTGTTCTATAATTTTTAAATTAATTTCTTGCTTAAAATAATAAATCATTAGCCGTCAATGAATTACATTTATATATATACATATAAATAATATTTATTTTGATAAGAAGTAAATTTGTTAACTTTAAGAAATAAATCGCAATCATCTTAACATTATACTAATGTATTTTAATTTATCATAGCATAAAAAATTTATTTCCTAATTTTAAAATACTCTTTCTATATTAGTCACTGTACATAGCTTTGTAGAGAAAGAAATAAAGAAGCGGTAAAATACGAAAACTTGTATTTTTTAAAAAGTTTTTAAATAATTTAGGAACAATTAAATAACAGTAATAAAAAATAAAGTATTTAATATGTAGTTAATATAATTTAAGATCTTTGTATATAATATTTTTTGAAATAATTCAAAAATATTAGACTTGATGAAGTTTTTTAGACGTTTTTTTCATTTTTATCTGCAAGTCTTATTTGCTGTTAATTATTGCACATTCTAAAGGTTTTTGGATTAGTATATATTTCTTTATTTTCATATTTAAATCTTGGTTTTTATATTTGCATCGCACAATATTAAGGAAATAATGTTTATATTTTACATATAATATTTGAAATAAAAGTAATTCATAGATTAATATACATTTGCTTTTATGAAGCAATCGCTTATAATCAATAAATTTTGAGATATATTTTCTCGCAATATCTGACAAATATCGATGGAAAAATAATCATATTTCATTTCAGTTCAAGTTATTACTGTGTTTATCATTCCCATATATGTTAATAAGCTTCAAAAACATTAAACTTTTATTCAGAAAATACTTAGTTTTTTACAATAGTTTATAACGGATTTACCAATCATCAATTATCAATTCTATCACTCTATGAAATACTAATAAAGTTTCAATAAGAAATTTTCACTTGAATACAGTAAATTGTAATCATATTAATTAAAAAAAGAACTTATTTTAGTTTTAAAATAGCTTTTTGTCTGCAAACTGCTACTCAAATAATAAGATAAAAATGAAATTTTTTACTATCTTATTAGTAGCTACCTTATTTTATTAGTAGGAAAGCTACTAATAAAATAATAGGAGATAAATATTGATAATAAAATCTTTGTAATTTCTAACAAAACATTCTTTGATATTTTTGCATTGTTACTGAATTTTCTAATTTATTATTTTGTGTTTTACTTTTTAAATCTAATTTACATTTTCTTCCAGTAAATTTTAGTTGAATCTTACGTTCACTACTTATCATTGCATTAATTATACCTTTCTAAAAGTTTTTAAGAGAATTAATAAATGATAACACAAAAATGAACATATATAAAAAAATATATAAATACTTTATTTTAAAAGGATTACAGAATTTTTTTTTAAATAACCAAAATTTTCAAATATGACATTATCAATACGTTTATTTTCGTATTGGAAAATTTATAGATTCTTTGCAATTAATAATAACATAATTTATGTTAACTTGAAAGAAAGGCATGTATTCAAACAAAAATATTAGCAAATTGCAAATATTTTTCACTTTTATAAACCAATAAAAAAACATGATTACTTTATCAAATGACTTTGAATTCGTATACTTAGAATATAATGGGGTTTCGTCTTAAAAAATGAAATCTCTTTTTAATAGGTAGCATGATTTAATGATCTAGAATGTGTGAGAAAATTTAATAACATAGGAATCTACTGTTCATAAATATGTAAATCTAATGTTTTAATATAGTATTATAAAAAACACACGTAGTCGTATTGGTTTTATGAAATAAGAAGTACCAATATTTTTTCCATCATAAATTTTCGATACAAAAATTGATTTCTTACACTTTCAAAAATAACAGCAAAAACGTTAGTTCAATGCATTATTAAAATAAGTTAAATAGACGTTATACATAAACAGCCATAACAATATAACATAAATCGTGAAAGAATAAGTTTAAAAATGTTCAGAAACTGAAAAATACATGAAAATTAAAAATAAAATCGATACATTTTAAAGTATAGAATTTACAACAGGCTTATTTACTTTTTGAATAAATTGTTAAATATGCATTTTATCACATTTTAAATATTTTTTAATTTAAGAAAAATGAAATTAAAAACATATAAATAAATATTGATTTCCAAAATAGAGTTCTCATCAATAAATGTAGTATCATTATAATAAACCAATTACATAACTAATAATATATTATAAACCTATTAACTATACATCAAGTGTTTCATTTTAATATGAAGCTTTTTACAAGACTTACTGATACAATAGTATTTCATAAACTGTTGATGCATATGAATATGACAGATTAGCTTATGTGATTCTAAATAATTATATTTATATCTAAATAATTATGCTAATGAAGAATTAAATTCATTATTCCCAGAAATTTAGTAAATTAATTTACATAATTTGGTCTTAGTTTTTATAAATTAATATATTGTTCACAAATATTAATATTATTGTTCAAATATTTGTACCAATTTTAGTTGTGCATTATAACAAATATAATTATAATTTCTCTGCAATGAGGCAAAGTTTTATTGAAATGATAAGTTCATGTTAATATACAGATTACAATTCTTACATTACATTTCATGAAATTTATTCTTATAAAAACTATATTTATATGAGAATTCTCTTAATAATTAGGGAAATTATTTATCATGAATATATAGTTATATGATAAAATTAATTTTGCTAATGCTTAGTTAACAAACTTTTCATCATTAATTATATACTTTGTATAATTAATTAAGCATTTTAATGACTAATAAATTTTTTAAACAAATTAAGATCATTAAAAATACACCTAACCCATTTTCAACTGTTAACTAATAAATTGAAAACATGTAAGTTAAAACTCAAATACAATTTATTACATTAAAACAAATATATTACGTTATTAATTATACTACTCCAAACATAAAATAAACAGTGCTACTCAACTGAAGAAATACAGCGTTGCTAATTTTTTTTTGTATGCAATTGAAGTAAATTATCATATCTATGTATCTAAATATGCTAAAGTACCAACTTATCACGTAATAAGACAATGAGTTTATAAAATCTTTTATGCAAATTCATTTAATTAAGCATGAAATTGAGCTGAAAGAGAAAACTTTCTATTTGATGTGATCCTGGCTAAGATTTTGCAGCTTCCGCCTGAGGTTTGGTATGGGAGAGAAGTCTATTAATCACAACACCAAAAGGTGGTTTCCTTGAAACTTTGCCAAAACTTTCTCCCTTTTCTCACTCTCTTCCATTCCAAAAATTACTTTGTCCTAATGCTACCAGTTGTTCCGTTCGGCTCAATGAGAACTGTTGCTCACAATTATTTACGATTCGATAAATGGACAATTTTCAGTATATTTTTCTTGTCTGCGTAGTTTATTTACTTGAGAAGAAATAAATATCGAAATTTAGGTGTAAAGAAGACTTGATAGACTGCCAAGAAGAGTCCATGCTTCAAAGGATTTTGTTTCCTTGATGCTTACAGAAAATCTTTTATTGCCTTCTTTTAAAAATCCTCTTATATTTTTACAGAGAAATATTTAAAGGAAATAATAACATTAAAAACTTTCATGAAAAGTACTTAGTTAATAAACCGTTGCATAATGATTTATATTTTTGCTTGTGATTTTGTAGTGTTAAATTAAAATTTGCCTCAATTCTTGACCAGGAAAATCCTAAATTTTACCAAATTGAAAGCATTGCTGGATTTTGAGTAATTTCGAATATCATTATTTCGATTCTACAGAAAGGTTAGAATGAATAAAAAATAACACTGAATTTGTTTCTTGTTTCATGTTTATGAATATAAAAAATGCTTTATTATGGAATCAAGCAGTATTATATTTACTGTTTCAAATTATGGAAATGTGTTTATTTTATCAATATATTAATGTATTAATATTTATTGTTTTTGTTTGATTTTAATTTTTTGCACATATTTATTTCATTTAATTCATAGATAAGATTTAGATGGAAAATATTGCTAAAACATTGTTAATTTATTAACTTAGCTTAATTATTTTATAATGGTTTATACTTTAAACTATAATTATTAAAGTATATAGTAAATGATAGATAAAGCCTTTTTAAAGTGATTTTATTTCATAAAAATATAGTTTTCTTTATAATTTGCTTTTCTCTCTTTCGAAATGGAACATATTTTGGAACTAAATAGATCTGAAATTGAAGAAAAATAATTTTGCTTTTCTAAATAACGTTATTTCTTATATTTATACATTATTTATGAAGAAGAAATTTTCACTGTTTGAAAAATGTTGAAGAAATTCATCTAATTGATATCTAGTACACGCGGGAAAAGTTAAGATATAGAAAGCAGCAGAAATGTCTGTGGCTTTAAAAATACGTTTTGAGTTAAATCACTCCTAAAATTAACAAAACCACAAATCTTGAAAAAAAAATTAAAACTGTGGAGAAAACTTTCACAAGAAAGCCACAACAAAAAAACACACACAAACACGCAAACACATACACAAATCTCCTGCTTTCCTTCAGTTTTAAGATATCTAAAAAAAACTAACGTATATTGATTTGAAGCAATAGATAGATACGGTAACTTTAAAAAATGTTTTAACTTTTACTGATAAATTATTTCTTGAAACCTGAAAAACACTATAAGCATTTAAAAAACCAAAAAAATTAAATTTGAAATTGCCTTGATATTTTTTTCCAAAATTGGTAATCAATACGATCAGGTTGGAGAATAATAGGGTTAGGAATTAAAAATATATACAAATGAATAATCTATCAGCTGAGTATGGCTTCTAGTAGAATATGAAAGCCCGGTGGCTTAGCATTAGCGTTTCACGCTTCCAAGGTACAGGTCCGAGGTTCGATGCGCGAAATGGGTAAGGTTGACTCAGCCTTGCATCCCTTCAGTGGGTCGATAAAGTGAATGCTAAGCATGCTTTGGAACTAAACATATATATATATATATATATATATATATATATATATATATATATATATATATATATATATATATATATATATATATATGTATATATATATATATATATATATATATATATATATATATATATATATATATATATATATATATATATATATATATATATATAGTTTTGATTCCTATGTTTGATCCAAGTCTTGAGCAAACTTAGTATTCAAATACGAGCCCATAATGTTACATATCATACCGCGTAGTTACCAGACTAAATCTCAATGTTTATGAAACTATCTCACACATCTTTTGCTTCCTATATTTGAAACTGCTAACGTGCTTAATATTCAACCGATGATATTGAGTCAATAAATAATATTTTACTAATTTATTTTTCACTCTACCTTTACGGGGAAATTTCTTTTAAATCAGCAATGGAAGATAAAAAAAAGAGGGAAAAAACATGTACCTCAGTTGTATGTGAGAGAGAGAGAGACTCATCCAGAAACCGCATAAAACTAGCAACACAAGAAAAAAAACTGCCAATAAATGAATGAAGGCAAGTTTGAAAAATGCGGGGATGCGAAGACGTGGAGGAGGGGGAGGAGCATAATCGGGTAGAAGGGAACCACCAGTCGGCGCTTGCTCCCCATCGATTGATCCTCCTTTGCTCTCCCGCATCCTCTGTGGATGAGGCTGCGAGGGACGAGAGAGCGTTCCGTGTGCGACTCCTTTTGGCTGCTGTCACACATAAGGGTCCTCTGAACCGGAATAGGCTTTTCCCTTTTGCTGCGATTCCGGTTTATCCTGCTTTCACGTGAGGCGCGCGAAGTTTGAGTGCAGTTCTTCCCCATGGAAGGGGGCGACAAGGAGGTAAAGGAGGGAGCGAGTAAAGGGGAAGAAAAGTCTGAAGAAAGTAAAGAAAACTGTAAGAAAAGTGGGGAGTGTGAGAAAGAGGGTCCGGCGAGTAAAGAGGGGCCCCCCGATATAGAGGCTTCACCCGCGGAGAAAGAGAAGAGGAGAGGCTCACCGACCGAATCACTGGTTGCAGGTGAAGTTTTTAAGCAATTTCAAATTATGTTGCAATCACATAATGTTACTGTACTTTCTGCTTTAAGTATTCTTCCTATTTATTTATTCATACAATTTATTAAACTACTATAAATACCAGTATTCCATTTTTAAGACACCAAAATTATGATAAATTTTCCAAGACATAATTCACCAGTTTTCGATCTAAATTTACAGCAATAGCGAATATGTATATATATATATATATATATATATATATATATATATATATATATATATATATATATATATATATATATATATATATATATATATATATATATATATATATATATATATATATATATATATTTAATACATAAATTTCCCTTTATTCTGAGAATGCAATGGTAATTTAAATTGAAATAAACGTAAAATAATTATGAAACAAATATGGGAAAATGTCAGTCAGTGTTTCATATATGGAATTAATAATGTAGTTATAATTTAAAACATAATAGAGAGATCAGTTTGATATATAGTAAAAATAACATCATAAACTACGTGCGTTATGCTTCTTACTAATTTACAAGCGATTATCCTATTGTTTTCTAAAATTTCTGTTCACCAAGTAATGTTAGTTTTAATGTGTGATTTTATGCTTATATTATTTCTATATTATTTAAGTTTCACAATGAATACCACTTTGCTGTACGTCATAAAATATTTGTAAATTAGAAATTATATCTGGAGCAATCTTTTGCGTATATCTTCCATCAGAGATTTTGTAACAGAATATGTAAAACATAACATAGTCAAATTGATTTTGATTAAGTATCCACATTATTACAAGATATAATTGAGTATCCAATCATTTAAATAAAGTATTTTCAGAATTTAAATATTTTATTTAAATAATGCATTTTTAAATTTAATATATAACAGCATTATTTAAAATAATGCCTGCCAAATTAATTTAGCTATCAGTAATTATTATGTTGTTCAATTTATCACATGATCAATGATAAAGTTATAATACGGTATACAAGTTTATTTTGTCAGTAATAATATCACGAAATGTATTCTGAGTATTTTCGCACCTGTTAAAAAAGTCTATTTTGGTTTGACTAAATTAGATATATAATATCTGTACTACTTATATTGTAAATAAGTAGTATTTTAACTGTCGAAGTTAAGAGAAAAATGTTTGATACTGATTTAATCTTCTATTTCCGAGAAAATTAAAAACATTCATTGAAAAATATTAAAATGCTGCATTTTTTTGTAATCACTTATTCTTAAATTATCTTTCAACGATGTACTTCTCTCCTTCTTTTCTGATAAAATTTATTACAATGCTCAGTATATATACATATATTTATTTTTATAAACTATAATTATAAACTTATGTAATGACTCATACCAGTAAAAGATGCTGAAGTTACTGAATTCTTACCAATAAAAATGGGATACTAAATTAATTAAATCAGCTATCTTCCGCAGTTTCTACTCACAGGAACCAGTAATTAAAATTTTAAACGTGACAAATAATACACACACATGTACACAGAATATATATATATATATATATATATATATATATATATATATAGTGTGTGTGTGTGTGTGTGTATATATATATATATATATATATATATATATGTATGTATATATATATATATATAAACATCAACTGATACAATAACATTAATCAAGGGAGATTTAAAAAATAACTTCTGTAAATCTAGTATTTATTTGAAGCTGACTAAATTGTTTGCTTGGAAAAATAATATATTTTTATATTTTTATATGATATATATATTATATCAATATTAATGCCAAATTGTAACAATTTAAAATTATGTCATAGACTAAATACAAAATATTTCTCTTATGTACAATTTGTTGTATTGAATTACGTAAGGAGATAAAAGACATACTTTTTTTATTTTGTTCTTTTTTGGTGTCAAATTTATGTTTGTGAATTAAGTTTCATATTTAAAAAAATATAAAATTTTTGATAGTAAATTTATTTTGGAGTAAAAAGTTTTGAAATATAAATTAAATTTTTAAGTTAAATTATAAGCCTAAGAAAAATTTTAAAATATTGCGAAATTCAATTTTTTGTAATAATAAATGAATAAATTATGCTGATATCTTATATTTGTGTACGTCTAAATAAGAGAAATTTACATTTTTTATAATAATAAATATCAAATTTACCCTAAGCCTAGGGTATATTTTTGTATATGTCACATTTATATTTGCGCGTATAAATCCCTCTGTTTTCTTCAGTATATGATATTTGCAAAGATTTTTCAGTTGTAACTAAATAAAATTGAAATATTCGCATTTGATAACTGTAAAAACCATAAAAAAATTTAATTGCTGAAAAAGTATTTTTTAAAGATTTCTTAGTTGTAAGTGGTCATATTTATTTTTGATAAAATACAAAACAATATTTAAAACGGTATGAAACAAAGTATGTAAATATTGCTAAAGCAATATTTATAAATGTATTTCTCCAAATAAAAATATGTCTTTTTAAAAAGGATAGTTTTGAATTTGATTTGAATCTAGTTTTAATTCTAGTATCTAGCAAGGACATTTGTTTTAAAGTTATTTTGAAATTTATATTGAGTAGTTTATATTCATTTATATTTGCCCTTTGTGCTGATGAAAGTCGATTTTATCTCATTTTAAGTATAATAATAATTTAACTTATTTCTTTTTTAAAAATTTTTCTAAAATATTTTTATTTTTATCAAAAATGTATTCACTTTCAAATATCTTAAATTTATTAAATTGGAAGAACTATAAAAATAAATGATTTAAAACTTTCAGTGTTAACCTGTTCGTCTTGCCTCATCACTGCGGAGTTAATGCTATGAGTTAATGTTATAAGACGTTTCTTAAATATAATGCATATTTGAAATAAAATATTTTATCTCTCACCTTGATTCCATTATAAATAATTACGATAAGAAAGTTTCCTTTAACATTTATCCATTGCTTACTATGTGTCGTAAGTAGTTGTTTTTTCTTAAGATATTTTTTTAATCATCGCAAAATTATCGTAAGTGTTAACTATATTTATTATACAATATAAAACTGAAGTCCCAATTATTATGTAAACATATTTGTGTATGTGAAAATAAACATTATAAAAACAGTTTTTATTTTTAAAATTGCATCTTAATGGAACGATTAAAAAGATATATTTTATGTAAGGAGAACTGTTTATGTCATGGAAGGAGAGTTGATAAAAAATTATTTCAAATTAATAATTAAATCATTATTTGATATTAAATCATTATTTGTACTTTACATTGAAACATTTTTCTGGATGATTGATAAGAGTTTTATATTTTGTATTTGTCATTATACACATTTTTCAAATAAAATAACATAATATCTTATTTTTGAGCAACTTATAAGTAACGCCAATGTCACTAAGAGTTTTCTACTGATAAACGATTATACCTATAGTTTTTCGACTTCTATAATATAAACACACATACATGGTAATATGCCTAATATATAGCTTGTAAATATGTAAATATGGTATTTTACCAATAAATTACATAATTGAGAAAGTGCTTGACTTAGAATTTTGCAATTAATGATAAGCAAGAGGTCTAAATCAAAGAAGATATTAAAAGGTATTCTAAACCCCACATCCTTGGCTAAAATGAAAAGCAACAAACTGATGAAATCATGAACCCTATCCACCAAAGGAGTCACAAAGAAAAAGAAAATTTTTAAGTGGACTTGTTATAGATTTTCGCTGGTTTACAAAGATATTTTTTATATACGAAGAAGATTGTTATGCAAGTGGAAAAAATGTAACATTTTAACATAAGCTTCCCACAAAAATGATAAATTATCATTCAGAATCAAGTCACTAAGAATATATTGTTGTTGTTGTGTTTCTCCGTCATTTAAATCCCTAAATCAGGTATATGAAATTTGTCTCTCAAACACTAAAATTGTACTTGTGGAAAAATCAAATCTTGTAAGTCCCAAACAATCCAGAATATGTTTGACTTGAGAGTCAGCACACTTCAAACACGGTAGCAAAATCATTTTTCCGTAAGAATAGAACATGGATTTTAAGTGTCCACTGATAAGATTTGCTATAAGTCTGGTCCTACCTAAACCATGGAGAATATATATCAGTTAATTAAGTATAATCAAAAGGCTTACCTTAATAAATAAACTAATTCTGATATATATATATATATATATATATATATATATATATATATATATATATATATATATATATATATATATATATATATATATATATATATATATATATATATATATATATATATATATATATATATATATATATATATATATATATATATATATATATATATATATATATATATATATATGAGAGAGAGAACATTGTAGAGATTCAATAATTTATGGCTTTTATGTAATAAAAACCTCTTATCTGTCTTAACAAACAATAACTCAAACCAAAACGTTGAAAATTAAATAAACAAACAAACCATTTTGATTTATACACTGATATACAACTGTAGTTTGTTACTAATTATATGTAATTAGGTTATATATAACTGATAATAACTTACAGTTGTAGGTTATTACTACAATTATTATTACAATAAATATAATTAGTAACTGCAGAATTACTAATTATATCTGATTGGACGTTGCATAACAATTACAAATATCTTTTCATATGTATAGAAATGATTTTTGTTTCAATTAATATGGTTTTAATATTCAAAAATAATTTTCAGAATTTTACTGATAAGAGAATGAAAGATTTAAGAAATTAATATCATGTACTCCAAATTAAAAACTTAAATATGTAATGTTTGAAACATAATGACTTTATTAATCACTACGTAATTAGCCATAATATAAATTACAAATTCGTCATAAGTGATGCAAATTTCATATATTTTAAATGAAATATTATTAAAATTTCAAAAATCTTTTTTGAACAATAAAACCTTGAAATTAAATGTGTTATAAGAAAATATTGAATTTCATGGATTAATTTTATAAAGTTTTATTGTTTATTGTTATTCAATAAATATTTCTTACGATTTTCGAAGTTTTTAATTAGCTGTAGACAATTGTATACGTAAAGGAGTTATCATCAATTAATTATTATATAAGGTTAGGTAGAATATTCCAAAATGCGTGGTTCTTCTAATTTTTCAAGGTGTTGCGGTCCACCCAGTGGCCTAGATATAATAAACTGAGGAAGGAGCTCTTACATTATTTATTATTACTTAATAACAAATATATAGCTACCTACATAACTACAGTAACAACACATATACTTTTAAAACTGTGTTCAAAGCAAAACGCAAGATACAAACATAGTAATATATACAATAGCCATAAATATAATAACATCAAATGACAATCATTATCAAACAACTGAGCATACATTAAAAAAATGAATGTTTTTCATCTAAAGTAAAGTTTTTGACAAATTTTTGACAAGAAATTTTTGACAACATATTATTATTATTGTTATTATTATAAGTTGTTAAAAATTAATAAATATGCAGAAAAGTACTTATTTCTAACCTTAATTTAAACTGTAAAGTTTTGATAATTTTAAAATTACATACCATTATGAAAATATTAGTTGATTAATATTTGGTATTACATTATTTCTTCTCCTCTGAATTTTTCTTTCATTTTTTTTTAATTATTAGAAGTGTTGGCGAACTTTTGACATAAAGTAAATTGCTTTGACGCATCTTATAGAGAAGATATGTCTGTTAATCTCTTTAAGAGAGATGTAGATACAGAAAACAAATACCCCACTCTGATTAACCGTGACTGTAACCAGACTTGGCAATATCCCGTCGGAAAACGTTCTGTTGCCATTAATTAATGATTCATAATTATTTTGATGTTATTCATATTCGTGCATATTAAATTATTTCTTTGCCTTGAAAGATGTTTTTATCATATTTATCAAAATAAGCTGATTTTTGAACACAATTTTATCTTTTTCTCTGAAATTCAAAGCGTTCATATATATATATATATATATATATATATATATATATATATATATATATATATATATATATATATATATATATATATATATATATATATATATATATATATATATATATATATTTATACTGCATAATTTTAAATTTATAAATCGTTATTTAAGAGCACATTGTTATATTATTTACACAAGTAAATTTAAAGAGTAAGAACTGCTTTTAATATACCAAGAACTTAATTAGCTTTGAATTCATTAATTTTTTTTAATAAAATAGAATATATGTTGAAAGCATTTTCAGATGCATTTATATATTATGATATACAATACACTGATTTTAAGAAGACAGAGATTCTATTAAACATAATGTCAATTTTAAATTCTCATTAATTTCAGCTATAAATAAATTGAAATATAAACAAAATAACTAAAAATATATAAACAAACTTATTTGACTTATTTCAAAAATCATTGCTAAATTTCTTAGTTTTTACAATTACAGTGTAAAATATTTGTCATAAGCGACCGTAAAATCAGAATAAAATATATTTTGTCCCTATAAAATTTTTTTTTCTTATATATGATAAGACGTTACAAAAATAATTTTTCTACTTTTATTCTCAGTCTAAAATTTTTGTATAATTGTCTTTGATAACGCAACTAATTATTATTTTTATGGCATTAAGAGCATCTTTACTATGTGTACTATTAATTGTAAATTATAGTAACATTTGAATTTCAAACTGAATTAAAATACATCTTCAACATGTTCTGCAAAATACTAATTACATAGTTACAAAAAAGGAGTCAAAGTATCATTCGATTAATTTAATAGAATATAAAATTAGAAATGAAACAGAGCATCTTCTTTTTAACTAAATGACGAAAAAGAACATAGACCTATTATTTAACTTTGCTGTGATCAGTTAATTACCTCTGTGTTAGTGGTCAATATATCGTTGTTAGCCAAGCATTCAATCTATTGAATTTCGATCAAGAAGGAAGAGGGACATTGTTTTATCTGCGACTGCGGTATGAGTTATTAAGTCAGGAATGCGGTGATAAAGAGGGGGTTGGGGAAACTCGCCAAGACGGCAGATGTTGAGCTGAGTCTTTGGCCGAAAGAAAGAGGCTTAATGATTGTTGGCAAACTTGGCGAGTCTAATCTGCAATTCTCAGCTAGCAGATAAGTTCTGGTCATTTAAAAAAAAAGAAATGCTGAAACTAATATGTGCATTTATATTGGTAGCACCTTTGTTTTAATTACTCTCATCATTTTAATTTTACATACAATTATTTACTAAATTTTTTTAAATGATTTCTGTGGTTCAATTGAACTATTATAACAAATATTGTTAAATATCATTTTATTTTTGGCCAAAAGAACGTGATGCTGTAACCGGCTTTAAAATATATCATAATCATTTATTTATGATTATTACAATAAGCTGATCAACAAAACTTATTCATAAGAAACATGAAAACATTTTTAATATATATACACAAGATAGTTTGATTTTATTAGATAATAATTTTATATTTTGCATGCAAATATTTATCGAAAATTCATCTTTTATGTCTATATTTTTTATTGCCAAAATTTAGATTTAAGCTAAGTTAATTAAGACAGGAAATGATTTTTGGAACTTAATATGATAAATCTAACAATCAAATTAAACTTTTCATCTTATTTCCTGATTAAAAACATATTTTTAAACAACATTCTTAATAACTGCGGATTTACATTTCTATAATATATTAATACATGTTCAGGAGTATTTAGTAAATTTTATAATACGGAATAAAATAAAGAGATAGCATACAATACTAGATTGATTATTTAAAAAAAACAATTACATATATATATATATATATATATATATATATATATATATATATATATATATATATATATATATATATATATATATATATATATATATATATATATATATATATTATGGAAATTAAAATCAATTAACATTTTCAGCACGCGTTTCTAAAGTGACAAATGCTCATTGGATGAAAAATAATATTTACATAAGTAAAAATGTCACCAGTATGTATGTCACCAGTAAACAATGTCACTTGATTCAAAATCAAAATTAATTTAATATCATTAAAAATTGATAAAATCTTTACAGTGAAAATTTTTTTTCAATTAAATATAAAATATGATAAACTATTAAGATTGTACATGACATTTATTTCCATTGCGACGATAAAGGATTTTGACAACAAAAACAAATTTTAAACTAAATGAAGAATTAAAATTATTTTAAATGCATATTTTAATGATGTATTTTTTATTTAAAAATATTGCGTTGTATGTCTTAGTTAAATTATTGCTAATAATGTTATGTTAATTTATTTTTGAAAAATAATTTATTAAAATTGAAGGAAATTCTAATTTTGAAATGATCAACTTAGAAATGAGATTTTACTTTAATTGCTGGCGGAAAAATGAATTATTAATGTACATGTATATTCATGCAAAATAATTCTGCATTTTCTCTAATATTTTTAACTCATATTTTTCAAATAAAATATTCTTTAAAATTTTTACTAAGAAATATCACTATACCCGATTAATTAAATTAATTTCACTAATGTAAGATAAACTTAAGGTTATTTAATGCATGGGATTTTTACATCCCTTATAAAAATCAATAACTGCACATTCAGCAAATATTGAAACTTTATAACCCAGTATTTTGAAGGTTTTTATTAAGAAAAACATATAACATAAATTGAAAAAAATATTGTATGAACCTTGTTAATGAAATTAATTAGTTATCATTTCAGAAATTAATTAAAGTTTTTAATAAATTATTAAAAAATATTCCATGGATTTTGCCTTTCAATGTCATTGATTATTTTTATATCTTTTCATTATAACAGTGATAATTACTTTTTTAACTCCCTAGAAGACCAATTATTTTTCAAATACGTACTTTATTCTACCTAATAAGGAAACGCAAAGGATTCAGAGCCCGTTAATTAACTTGCAAATGGATTTTAAGTAACATCTCTTCTAGAGTAAATTACAAAAAAGAGAAGAGAAAGTGAAGTTTCCATTAGCCAAATGAAGCTTCTTAAGCCTTTCATCTTCAAATCATGAATTGAATCTATTTATGCCATTGTGATATAAATAGTTTTGACAAAAATTTAATTTTCCCAACATGTATTGAAAACCAATGTAAATATGTTTCCTAAATTTTGGAAAAGTGCAACTTAAGAACCAAATTCATCTACTGGTGATTGATAATGTTAGTAAAATAATAAAGGGTATTGTACAAAATTCAGTTCACTAGAATTAAATTTTTATCAACAACTTCTATTGATAATTTAATGCATGAAAAAGAAATTTGACAAATTAAACTTCTTAAAACATAATATAAATTGATTTAATTATTGAAAATGTTTTTAAATTTGCAGCATTCTCTAAGAGGTTATAATTTCGAAAAACAAGCTATTTCCTTTATAAGTTATAATTAATTTCAAAGAACTTAAAATGAATTAAATAGAATAATAATTATAGAGTATTTCACAATAAATTTAAATGTAATAAATGACACCTGTTACAAAATTTTAAATCACTTTTTGATAAGTAGAGTTTGAATGATTGAACTATAGTGTCAGATCTTCCGATGATATTTAAATGATTTGTTATACACAGGAAATGTTAAAAATACAAATAGTGATTCACTATTCCTCAGAGCTTTGATCGCGAATAGAAATAAAAAATCTGCACTGACGGTAGTCAATCTTATATTAGGTTACTGTTCTGTGCTTTTCTTAAAACACATGTTGTGTTTTTGTTTAAAAATTTGTATAATACAGCATCTATAATTAACTTAAATCGTAATTGAGAATGATTTGAATTCATTATGAAATTGCTTAGCGGAGACGTGAAGAGATAAAATTTACAAACAATCGAATCTTCTCTTTTTTAAGCACACCCACAGAGTGGAAAACATTTATTTTACTCAAACCAGTCTTAGTAACAATAATTTTTTAAGGTTTAACTGAGATATTTAGCATTTGGTTAATTTTTTAATATGTATTATTTATAACTGCTGTAATTTTTATCTGCTTTATCATTCGTTAATGCCGGAATTTTCATGAATGATGACCGAATTTCAATATTTAATAACTTATTAGCTAAAAGTTTTTTCATGTGAGTTTCATACTTCATTAATATATACACACACACACACATATGTATATATATATATATATATATATATATATATATATGTGTGTGTGTGTGTGTGTGTGTGTGTGTGTGTGTGTGTGTGTGTGTGTGTGTGTGTGTGTGTGTGTGTGTGTGTGTGTGTGTGTGTGTGTGTGTGTGTGTGTGTATTAATGAAGTATGAAACTCACATGAAAAAACTTTTAGCTAATAAGTTATTAAATATTGAAATTCGGTCATCATTCATGAAAATTCCTTCATTAACGAATGATAAAGCAGATAAAAATTAGTTATAATATATATATATATATATATATATATATATATATATATATATATATATATATATGTAGATTTGTATTACAAACCAGATGTAGAGGTAGGAGAAATATTATGCCTTTTTGTATGAATGTTATAAAGTTATAATTAAAGCCGTTTAATTTTGTATGATTTTATATTTGCAAATATTTTATAATATTTTTGTAATAAATTTCATAGATTACAGTATAATTATATCAGTTTTAATTAATATTTTCATACTATTATTTTAATAAATAAGATGAACTATTTATTTCAAAATATGAAAAAATGTCATTTCACTTGCTCTTTTCTGAGAATTTAATAAAAACGAACTAGCTTCATACAAAAATGTTGATTTTGGAGTTGAAAGAATAAAGTTTGATGAATGCTTCTTAATGAAAGAATTTGCTTTAGAATATATCCTTGCAATTTTGCCCCATTTAGGTAATTTCTAAATACATACAGTTTACGTACAGACATCATACAGTTTTTTGAACAATATAAAAACTTTCGTTTCCTTCGTAGAGTTTTGAAGTGCCAATGTAGAAAAAGTTTGATAGGATCACGTATTTCACCATTTTATTCACTTTTTACTTCAGAACAATTTGACAGCTTTATTTCAAAGAAGGTTTGGAACACCATAAATTTTTTATTTCGATTGTTGCAAATCCTTCAACTTATTCAGTTGAGATAACACAAAACTTTTTTCATTTTAAGATGGGGCTTTCTCTGAATTATTCTTGATCAATAACAAACACCCTAAAAGCTGTAGAATACTTGTGGTTTTTAATTTTATGATAAACTTTGAAGAAAAAAGAAACGCGAAAAGAAAAACAATTTTGTTATTTTAATGATGTACCCCAAAATATAAATTTCAATATTCTTAGAGTTTATTTCAGTAAAAATTTTAGTACTATAGAAAGTTTAGCTGTGACGTGGTCAAATTTTAAAGAGTTCCTTATAGTGGAAATATTCTCGAGTTCAAACCCAGCCGCATTTGAACAATGGAAGAGGGGTGTTGCTTTTCTGCCTTCTGTATGCATTTCTTTCAATGTGGATGCTTGAGAGTTTTCGCAGATTTTATCACTTACAACACATATAAATATTGTCCATTACATAAATAAATGTCCTCGCAATTTACGAAGTGTATTTAAAATGTTTTACTACTGATCGCAAAATCCAAATTGGTAATCGAATGCTTAGAGCTATACTCTCCGATTCAACAACTTTGGATTTTGAATGTCGTCTTAATTTGGTTAATTGTAGTGGCCGAACATCAATTTTCAATTGTAGATCTCCGTCTAAAGAGCTCTTCTGTACAATAAATAATCATTGAATGCCCAATGAATAAAACAAAACAACATCAGATGGTTATATCTAATATGATACGTCTATTACCATAAAAATAAAAATTAAACTGTAATTCATATTATTAGGTTGGTGCGTATGAAATGTCGGATTCTCTTTACATGCGGAAGTTTTCCTCCCTGTTTTCGTTATACTTTTGTATTTGGCATAACCTCATTCATACTCGTATTGTCCATTGCCAGAGACTCATTTCAGCAAAGTAGGTTTTCTCGAAGGTCTTCCCTTTTTTATTTCTTTTGAGTTTATTGCCGATATGAATTCTGCCGACATTCGCGTCATTTTCTTATATGAGTACAAACTTGATAATAGTGCTGCAAAAGCTGCACGCAACATAAACCAAGCGTTTGGGGAGAATACGGTTAACGATCGGAAAGTGCAGCGTTGGTTCGAAAAATTTCGGACTGGCGATTTTTCACTGCAAAATGAGCCGCGCGGAAGACCCAAAACGTCTGTGAAGAATGATGACCTGAAGGCTCTAGTGGAAGCGGATCCAGCCGTATCCACGAGGGAACTTGCTATCAGGATGAAAGTTGACCCTACAATGATATTGAGACACCTTTCTGAGATTGGCAAGGTTAAGAAGATGGACAAGTGGGTACCGCACGCACTGACAGAGCGAAATAAGCTGGATCGGTTAAACGTATGCTCATCATTGCAGCATCCACCCTATTCACCGGATCTCTCGCCGACCGATTTTCATTTTTTCAAGCATTTAGAGCTGTTTTTAAGGGGCAAACACTATGAAAATGAAGACAGTCTAAAAAACTCGATATCAGAGTTTATTAATTCTAAAGACCAAAATTCTTTTAAGACAGGCATCTACGCTTTAAAATCTCGTTGGGAGAAGTGTATTGAAGCGAATGGAGCATACTTTGATTGAATAAACAGCTTTTGAAGAAAGATATGCAGTTTTATACAATCACTTAAGAATCCGACATTTCATACGCACCAACCTAATAAATTTAGGATTAAAATTTAAATTAAGTTTAATTGTAACTAGAAATTATCAGTTAACATTAGTTGAACTAATATAAAATTTAATTTGTAAATTCCCCTTAATACGATAAATGATGAAAAAATGCAAACAAAAATATAGAGAATTTACTGCTGATAATTCACGCATCGCAATATTCAATACCAATCACAGGTCGAGTAAAGTTAATTATCTCTCACAGTTAGAATTGCTTTGGGTTTGAAATTCTCTTAGAAAACGCCCGTTGACGCTTTGAATGCTACAAGAATTATCAATATTGCAGGAATACGATAAATTCTCTTAAATCGAGTTTCACACATCTCATCTAATATGCATGAGTGAGTGAGTCTACCCACTGTAAAATACTATACTTCAAATCCTCAGAGTGAAATCCTAGCTTATTCTGGTCTAATAATTCTGGTGAAAGGATTCGATGGTTCGATGGGGGGTAATTAAATATTCCGAGGTATTTGATGGACATGAGGGCTTAAAATGGTTCATAAATTACAATATATGGTGGAATAATAAAGTAAAAATGCCTTTCAATTATTTTAAACATTAAATTAAAAGATTAAAATAATAAAGATGCATTACATTGTAATTTGGTTCTTTCGATAGGGATCATAAACTGGTATTTGTGCTTAAAAGTTTTTAAATAAAATAAACGATACAATGAAATAATCACAAAAGAATAAATATCGTCTTTGGAGTTGATTTATTTTCGTAAATGATATAGAATACATCAAATTTTGGGAAATTTTAATTTCATAAACACGATGTGCTCTATAACTATCATACACTTATAACTATTTTAAAAAAAACATGTTCAAAAAATTTTTTGTGTTGGTACATTTGCGCTAAAATCATTAGTAATTGTTTTCTATCTTACAAATATATTAATAAATTATAGAGCAATTTATTAATTTTATTATTAATTTCAATAAAACAAACTCTATTATATAAAGAATGATTTGTATACAGTAATTAAAATAAATCTCCATTATGGATAGTAGGCATTATTACAAATAACCTTTTAATTAATTTAGATAAAATCTAACGTAAGGCATTAATAGTCCTCAAGCATGTTTTTAATCAAAGATTTTTAATTGAATCATTCCAAACAAAGAATTGAATTATTAAAATTTATAGATTACGATAGTCTAATTTTTGCAGTGTCATTATAATTACCTTTTAAATTAGATTAATTTAATTGTGAGCAAAATTTTAAAAAAAGTAACGATAATTATAAATATGTATTGATAAATTATATCGATTAATTAATCTTCCTTTTTAATATTTCTTTAATTATCTAATTCTTAACTTAATTCTTTATTTCATTAATTTTTAATCTTTATTTATATAATATTTTTTTAATTTATATTTGAATCAATAAATTATATCGATGAATGTATCGATAAATTTATATCAATAAATTTATATTGACTAATAAATAAAATTAGATTTATAGTTATTTGTTTCATAATAGAGAAAACTCACACTTACATAAGTTAAAAATTTCTTTATTTTTACCTTACTTCTCGACATTTCCTTTACTGCTTATTTTCCTTATGAATTGATGAATATGAAATTAATTCTGAAATAAGTCTTTTATAGAGTATTCCTTTTAAATGATATGAGAAATTTTATTCAATAATTATTTAATTTTTTTAAATAATTTAAGCATACCATTATAATCTGATGGAGTTTTAATTTAATACAATCAACACATATATATATATATATATATATATATATATATATATATATACTAAAGCAAATAATATATTGCCTTTTCAACTAATGTTGTTACAATAGTACTAGAGAAATGTAGATAAATAAAACTATTTGAGGCAAACCCCTCATTGTATAGAGGAAATGTAAAATACCGGCGATAAATCTATTATATCGGTCGACGCTATATTCTGACAAGCTATTTAATATAAAGGCCTAGGGCTTATTATGTATGTCCTGTTAAAACTTGACATGTATTGTGATCGATAATCAATCAACTCAAGTTTAAGATAAATATGAATGAATATAAATCGCACCTATTCCTTAGATCTCAAAGCACACTTAATGTCAACAAATTATTCACCTGTGGAATAATTGTTTTCTCCTCTTGTTGGGTTTCAAGAAATATATATATATATATATATATATATATATATATATATATATATATATATATATATATATATATATATATATATATATATATATATATATATATATATATATATATATATATACATATATATATATACATATATATATATACATATATATATATATATATATATATATATATATATATATATATATATATATATATATATATATATATATATATATATATATATATATATATATATATATATATATATTAATTTACAGATTCCAAAAATCTCCTATTACTTCATGCCACAACTAGAAAAAGCAAAACGTAAATTCTAATGTTAGAGATTTAGTCAATTTCATGGAATAATAAAGAAAAAGTTAGTACAAATATATTTAAATAAATATAAAGTTTAAAATATTTTATAAATTAAATAATGATATTGCTATTTTATACTTAATAATGGTATTTTTTGTATCACAGAAAAAAGGTTATTTAGATGTTTCCTCTGTATATTAAGTTATGTGATTATATAACAGAATGGATTACTCCTCTTTAAATTATTTTTATTTTACTCTCTTTCAATATACTGTGCACCATTTTCTCACTTGGAATTGTTGTTGTGAGGATGGCAATGTACATTAGACATTAAATCGATTATATTTTATGAGATGCTTATTATCAATTCATAATACTCCAGCTGTTGGACGTATGAGTGGTCCGGAAATTCCCTTTCCAGATAAGATTCATATGTACATCGCAAATTGATTTGTATGCAAATAAACATTACATATTCATTTGCAATCATTCGGTAACTACATAATGAAATTTGTATCTACTGGATAACGAAGCTAATTTATAGAGAATTTCAAGTTGATAGTTAAACGTAAGAATTTCGGATAAAATAATAAAAAACTAAAATTATTAGCTGAAGTAATAGGATTGATTGAATCTTTACTTCACATTTACAAATAAAAGAGTTATAAAATGTTGTCATAAAATCAAAGGCCATTGTGTTGATTAGGTTTATCTATATAATTAGTTATTGTGTGCTTAAAATATTTCCATAATTTAATTGTAAATATTTGAGAAGTATATTGCTTGAGGCTGAATCTACACTTTAATTTTAAGAATGTAATAATGCAAAAACACTTGTGTCATATATATACGCACACACACGCACACACACACACACACACACACACACACACACACACACACACACACACACACACACACACATATATATATATATATATATATATATATATATATATATATATATATATATATATATATATATATATATACACCACTGATTTATATGTATAAGCAATTTTTTAACTGACATTATTGTTTTCAAATATTGTAATTGCCATTTCAAAAAGATCATGTGTTAACTTTTTGATAATGTACTTTTATATGTTAGCTGTGTGTCCCGTAATATAAACATAATAAATAAGATAAGGTTTCAGATGAAAGATATTGTTTTTCTATAAAACTTTTCAAGAGCAAAAATAATTCAAATTATGTATTAAGAAATTTGATATACAGTGTGGTCGTTATAATTTCAACTCCATTATGATATATAATAAATTATTATATGTGTAGACACATTTTTATTAATACTTAAATATTCTTTATTCTAAGTTCGAATTTTCAATGTTAAATATTAGTATTGTCTTGTCTATTAGCATGCTTATAAATTGCATAAGATTTAAATAAAACACTTAATTCAAAAAAATGCACAAAAAATTACTTTTATTTAAATTGAACTCTTTTTTTATATAATTAGTCAGATATTGATTTGTATTAAGATGCTTTCCTTTCAAATTTAAATGAACTATGCTTGTAATTTTATTACACTAATATATATTATAAAATAATTTTTGAGTTACAAGAATATGTTTACTAAAGTTCATTTAGAACAATTAATATAATATGAAGAGCTTAAATATACTATCAGTTTCACATAATTAATAAAGCATTTATGGTATGTAATCTTATCTATAACAAATTAAGGATTTAGTTTTAAATATTATCACTATACCATGCGAGTTATGAATTTTACAGATTGGTTTTGTTACTGATAATTGTAATAAGGGTGGATATGAAAAGTTTTCATAATTATCTTTTGATAGAGTTGGTTTGATTTATCACAGTTCTTATTGACAAAATTCTCATTAAGGTGAGCTTGAATTAAGAATGATGTTATCAATTTCATACAAGTATATTGGTTATTTTAGTATTATTCAAATGACTCCATTTTAAAAGTTTAACTTATATATTTAATTTTGCGAAGGAATTTAAAGAAATATATAATTTTTCTTTTTAAAATAATAATTATTTACATTATTATAACATTCAAACAGATTATTTTTAAGTCTATGGATTAAATCTTTAGAAAAATAGATTATGGAATGATATAAAATGTGATTATTGAAAAACAATGCATCTATATTTATAAGTTTTGTTTCTAAAAACTTATATAAAAGCCCATTGACTGTTATTTTTTGTTTGGAATATATTTTCCAGGAAAACATAGCGCAATCTTAAAACATGATGTTCAATGAATTTTAAATCGGATTTCTTATTTCACAGATATGGTGATTTAGAATGTTTTAGTTTTTTTTTTTAAGTTCTCAATAGAGGTTTTAAGTTTTGTATTTTTAAAATAAAAATTGGAAAAGCTATGAAAAAATAGTTCAGAAAATCTTCAAAGTAAAAGAGATTTCTTTAAAACGTTTGCATCTGAGCTATTTTCAGTCTTCTTTTACAATTTAGAAAATCCATTCAGTGAAAAAAAAAAACTCTTAAGAAAGGAGAAGCACTTTGAAAAAGATGACCAAAGTATTCCTCGAATGTGAAATAACTTTTTATTAAATTTTTAGCTTAAGTCTGTACACATGCATTCTTTATTCATAAAACTCGACGAAAGACTTATCTTGAAAGGTTTTAGAGCCTAACTTATTTTAGCAGCAAAAATGGGGGTTTTTTCATCATAGATTTTTGAAATAATTGGATCGAGGTAAATATTTGAGGATTTAGTTTTTAGTTAACTTGTCACATAATTGCTTACTTAAGAGAAAGTAATAAATAATTAAATAACAAATGGTAATTAATCGACAAAATCATATAATATTTATAACATTAAATAACTTTCACACTTTTCTGCATAGCATGGTTTTTATATTTTTACTGTGAAAAATCATCCAAAAATGTATACATTGTTGATAATGATGCATGTCTCGGCATGCTAGTAAGCAGTGTTAGCAGAAATATAAGTTATCTGTTTTTAAATATTTGTATTATTAAACATATGAAACATAATCAGAGATGCATTAAAAAGAAGAAATCACAACAGAACAAATGAATATTTTACTTGTTTATCAGATCTAATATCCAATAGCTTGAAGGATGATGCCGATTAATAAGAATAAGCCGTCTAATGTACAGAATAATCTTGCTAGAAGAAATAGATAATTAAATTTTTATTATTAATCACCTTCTTTATCTAACCCCAGCAATTGAAGAAACTTGTATATTCGATAGTAACGCTTACTAGAATTTGGCTTGACTCACAGTGTCTAATAATAAAACCAATTCCTCAGAACGATTTTCGATTTCCATCACTTTCGGTTTCAACCACGAGTTTCCTCTGTTGCGGCCTATGAGAAGGTCAGATATCTTTTCAAACTTCTCCAGAAAGGTTACATGCGAGGTTGGCATTAAATTGTTTTATTGAGTGCTAAGTTATATTATTTCCTAAATTTCCTATTTCCTAAATTATGTTAAAATATTACTCATTTGAAATTTCAAAAAAAAATTGATCTTAAATTAGATAATTTTTTTTGACTAAGATAGTTTTACACATGTAATATTATAATATAAAAACTTCTATCATATATTTTGATGCATTTTTGATTATTTTATGAACAATTTACAAAATTATTTTTGAAAATCCATCACTTATTTTCATCTTAAATCTAAACAACACATTGGAAAACAGTTATCACTGCAATTTAGTGTTGTTGTTTGCATAGAACCGTTTTTTTTTCAACATATGTTCATTTTTATATAAGTATTCATTATTCTGTGAATTATATATTTAAATAACACATATACTATTATGAATGCACAGGTATATAATCTACCACATATTTATTCTAACTCAACACAACACACTGAAAGAGAGTTATCACTGCTGCAATTTAATGTTGTTTGCATAAAACAGTTTTTTCTTTCATTATTATAACTATTCCTTATGATGTGAATTAATTATTTAATTAACGAATAGGTATACGAATAGGTAATAGGTATATATATATATATATATATATATATATATACCAAGATAAATTATAGCAAGCAAAGCCTCAAAGTATTAGATACTAGTATTATATGATTTAATGTTATATTTTGTTCATAAGTTTATGATCCACACAGTAAAATATATTTTTATAAATTTTATAAGTGATATTATAACTCAATAAAATTATTGACTTTTAATTTGTTATACTTTACAATAATTCATCATTGTGAAATGTAAAGATTAATGGATAATGAATATTTAATTGAATAAAATTAAAAAATGTGTAAGATACTTTTCAATCCTTATACCAGATAGCACACCTCAACATTTACTTTTAAAATTTATGGAAACTGTACAATAGTTTTAGATGTTGTTTTTGTTGCTTATCCTCCATGTCTGACGGAGTCAGACTAGATCCACGAGTTCCTTGACTGTAAGGAAGTCGAAGACTAAAAGAGGATTGCTAAATAGATCCTCCCTAGAGAGACCCATGCAATCTAAAAGATGCTCAGGAGAAGCCTGATGATTTTGGCACTTGGTGCAGGTGACGAAAGTTTTCCTGCCCTCGTTGAAAGTGAGGCACTTAATATGACCGCTAGCAAGTCTTGAGAGAACAGTCCGGGTACGTCTGTCACACGGGACGTCAAGGAACAAACCCGGTTTTGATCCCTTGTACCAATTATGGGTGGGGGGTGTTTTCCACTCCTCCAAGATTTTTGATTTTTCCCGGGAGTATAACTCCAGAAAAGTAATAGTTTTAGATACAACAAATAAGTAATGCATCAGCTATAATTCCTAGCATGTAATATTAATGTACTAAAACTATTTGGGAAATGGTTTCACAAAGCTAATTAAACATGGCTAATTATAATAAAAAGCTAAAATGTCAAAGTTACACATTTATTAATATACATCATTATTATTACCTTATTTTAATAATTTTGCTTATTTAAGGACACATACTTTTGTAATTACCGTCATAACCTTCTAAAATTCCTATCTAAAATTTATTCAAAAGAATTTTATAATATTTTAAAAATGCAAAAGAAAAAATTTTAAAACTATGAATTTTAATACTTTATGAAAAATTAAAACGTTGCAAAGGAAAATATATATTATTGAATATTATCCGCGTAACAAGGTTTATTGAATTAATAAGTAACAAAATAAACTAAAATACTCCAATTTAAATAATTAAACCAATTTTATATTACTTTGTTTTAGAATGAACAAAATAATACAAATGCATGCAAACTTTAAATTTCTAAAATATATTAAATATTTTTTGTGTAAATAATGAAAAGATTTCGTTTAAAAAGATAAAATAATTCCTGTTTTCAAGTGAATTTTTAATATTTAATAGCAAAATTAACTTACAGTAACAATTTAGTAATTTATTTCATATTTAAGTTATATTAAGTAAAATTATCCTTATATTATCAAATTTATATTACAATTATGCTCATGCATACCATATTTCAATTGATGAATTAATTCTCGCTTGTGGATTCCTGAAATTATCTTCTTCAGTTTGCCGCCCCACGTGGAGATTGTAGGAGCATATCGTTCCTATTCATTCCAAAAATTATTTTGTAAATAAAATCTTACAGTTTATAAATTTTCATAACAAAATATCATGTAGTATAATTATTTTTATTTTTTTGAAAAAGGTAAATTCTATTCTAGCCTTTTAATATGCAATCATTCATGTAGAAATAAAAACTCAATGCCACTATTATAATTATTCTTTAAAATGAAATGATTTTATCAAAAATGAAAATTAGGAGATATTTTATAATTTACGTTGACATGATTAAAATCTTACTAAAAATTTATCGGATTTATAAGCTAGTATGCTATACATATTATATCTAAATATTTTGAATAACTTTACAAAATATTTATATTTTTTCTTTATTTGCTTTAAATAGCGGAAAACTTTGTAATAATTGAAGGAAAATGTATGTTTTTTTATGTTGAATCACTTTTAAATAAAAAATGCAAGTCTGTGATGTTGAACCGTAACGTTAAAAAATATGTAATTGGAAACAATAGAAATTATTTTAAAATTTTTCAAGCTTATATTTGCATTGAGGTTATTTGCTTGAAAATGATGTTTACTGTATATATATATACATATATATATATATATATATATGTATATATATATATATATATATATACATGTATATATATATATGTATGTATATATATATATATATATACATGTATATATATATATGTATGTATATATATATATATATATGTATATATATATATATATATATATATATATATATATATATATATATATATATATATATATATATATATATATATATATATATATATATATATATATATATATATATATATATATATATATATATATATATATATATATATATATATATATATATATATATATATATATATATATATATATATATATATATGTATATATATATATATATATATATATATATATATATATATATATATATATATATATATATATATATATATATATATATATATATATATATATATATATATATATATATATATATATATATATATATATATATATATATATATATATATGTATATATATATATATATATATATATATATATATATATATATATATATATATATATATATATATATATATATATATATATATATATATATATATATATATATATATATATATATATATATATATATATATATATATATATATATATATATATATATATATATATATATATATATATATATATATATATATATATATATATATATATATATATATATATATATATATATATATATATATATATATATATATATATATATATATATATATATATATATATATATATATATATATATATATATATATATATATATATATATATATATATATATATATATATATATATATATATATATATATATATATATATATATATATATATATATATATATATATATATATATATATATATATATATATATATATATATATATATATATATATATATATATATATATATATATATATATATATATATATATATATATATATATATATATATATATATATATATGTATATATATATATATATGTATATATATATATATATATATATATATATATATATATATATATATATATATATATATATATATATATATATATATATATATATATATATATATATATATATATATATATATATATATATATATATATATATATATATATATATATATATATATATATATATATATATATATATATATATATATATATATATATATATATATATATATATATATATATATATATATATATATATATATATATATATATATATATATATATATATTATATATATATATATATATATGTATATATATATATATATATATATATATATATATATATATATATATATATATATATATATATATATATATATATATATATATATATATATATATATATATATATATATATATATATATATATATATATATATATATATATATATATATATATATATATATATATATATATATATATATATATATATATATATATATATATATATGTATATATATATATATATATATATATATATATATATATATATATATATATATATATATATATATATATATATATATATATATATATATATATATAGCATAATGGCAATTAAAATTGCCTTGAACTATGTGTGAATTCTTAATAAAATTAGTCAAATAATAAATTTCTTATTTAAACTTTTTATTAATAAAGATATTTTACCATAAAGTTATTAGATAATTATACTCAATCACAATTATTCCTCCATTCAGTATAAAATATATATATTCACATTCAATAGAAACTTATCTGAAAAATGAAAATGTTTTACTTTAAGTGTTACATGCAATATAAATAACCCTACTTCTAATTATTTCAAAATGAAATAAAAATTAATTGCTAACATGAAAATGATAAATTTTTAGCAAATGTAGAAAGAATGAAACATAATTGACTTAACTGAGTAAAACATTACAGAAAGAGTTATTTAAATATTTCTCTAATTCAAACGACAATTCTCTCAATAAAGTAAATTGTTTGACTTATTAAATGATTATGTCAGAAAAAAAAGAGTAATTGAAATCAATTGCTTAAATTATATAAGACAGCTCTTGCTGTTGAAAACATATGTTTATCTTAATGATTTATTCTGATTTTTCAATTATAAACTAAAGTTTAAATAAAAAAATCTTGCATTCATATGGATTAATTGAATATTTACTCTCATAAAATAAAATAAATATATTATTTTCCCAATTAATAGAGTTAAATATCCATTACATATTCAGGTGATAACTGGGTAAAACTCCAATTTCTATTTGCATTTAATGAAATAAATCAAACATATTTGGCTGAGTTATTAACTTATTTATTTTGAAGCACTGTTTTGTATTATATATACAGGTATCAAAATCATCATAATAAATTTTATTAGCTAAGTTGGCTTAAACCACATTTCCGGATCAAACATGCAATAACTATCATTTTCAATTGTTTTATTACACATAAGTTTTAAATTAAGATATTTAATTTTTAAATTAAATAAGAGTTCACTAAATAAAAGTGTAGTCATTTTTGAAAATAAAACCAAACATACACATTTTTATTCCTATTTATGACTTTTCATCCAATTTTGTTGAGTTTTATATCATGAATTATCTTTATGTATCAATTACAAATGCAGTATATTAAAATACAATCTATTAGTCATGTATAAAAAAGTTCTAGGCTAATTATTTTTATTTATATGAGGGCTATCTTTACATTGCTATTAAAAATGAAGAAAGGAATTATATTTACTTAAGTAACCTTAATTATAAGGTTTAACTTTTAGCACAATATGTGAATATTGTTTTTATAAGTAATATTTATATAGAAAGTTTTAAATTTTATATATATATATATATATATATATATATATATATATATATATATATATATATATATATATATATATATATATATATATATATATATATATATATATATATATATATATATATATATATATATATATATATATATATATATATATATATATATATATATATATATATATATATATATATATATATATATATATATAGCTAGATAGATAGATGTATATAAAGCATAATTGATGCTTATGTTCAATCTAACATAAATGATAATAGCGGGAAATTTTCTAGAGATCTACGTTATTGTGATTTATTTATGATAAACCCAGTGTCTAGAAAACTATATTTAGATAGAATGCGTCTTAAAATTAGAGCTTTTACTTTTTACTGTCAGCCGACTGATGGCTGATTGGTTAGCACTCCTGACTGTGGGTGCCGGGTTCGAATACTGGTTCGGGCATGGATGCTACTTTCTTTCTCTGTTTTCTAGGTGTTTCTCTGTCCTTTTTTCTGTGATGATGTTTGAATGTTGCCCACCCTATAAATGGGTTTGTGGTAGTATGGTGCGGGCAACGCTACTTGCCTCTGTGACTTGGTTCACAGGTGTCCGCTGGGTAACGACAAATGAGTAGAAATTTCTGGCCTCGTTGTGACAAAGGGTTCCTCACCCAAGTGCCTGCCGTTTGAAAAAATACTTTAAACTGTCTATTTTTAATTCGTATTCTGCAGTAAATTATTTAAAGTATTTATAGATAAGGAAAGAGTTCTATTATTGAAAGCATATCAAAACACAATTTGTCCTCCTAAATAAATTGTTTTATTAATCATTTTCCTCAATGGCAAAGTCAAAATAAGATAGACTACTTATGAAAACATTGTTTAATAATCCGGGAAATTATTATACTGGCTTATTCCATAGAAATTAAAAACATATTTATCAAATACAGAACAATTAAAGATGTTTGAGAATGTAATATATATGTGAAGGTTATAATACTATACGAATATAATACTTTAGGATATATGGAATAGGTTTAAATAAGAAAGATGTTTCAACATATATTAAAACATTTCTATTTAATTTCTGTCTATGATGTAATTCAGTTTAATACAATTTTATTAACCTATTCAAAACTTCTGTTTCTCATTTGGCTTAGTTCACACACCAAAATAACCCAGTTAATGAGAAATCTGTATACATGTATTTATTGATAAAATTCTCCTCAAAAAATTATTTATATGTTAATTTAAAATTAATTTTCTTTAGTATTTAATATGAATCTAGAAATGTACTCTTGAAGTATAATGTACCAAAAAAACTGACTTAAATCAGAAGCATATTCACTTCGTTCGTTTCTCGACTTTCCAAAGAATATGAATTTGTTAAAAGAACAGAAATTTTCCAAAAGGAATATAAATTTGACAAAAGGGCTTAAATTTGCCGAAATATTTATTTCTGTCAAAATATATGGAGTAATGTTTTTACAATTTTTAAATTTTAATGAATGAAATAATTTCATCATTTCAAATATCATGTAATAATCTTCAGATTTCAAATATCTAAAAATAATAAATAGATTTTTGATTTCATTAAAATTCTGAAAACTAATATAAATTTGAGCTGAAAATGTCTGTCTCATTTGTAATTCCGATCTCATAATGCACTAAAAGATATTTCAATAAAAATTATTTGACGATGGCTAAAAAATTCTACAATGCATGGTACTTCTTTTCATCTTCTGTTGTTATTTTCGTTTGTACTCTGAGCACGGCTGATTCCTTTTTTTTGCGATGGAAAAAAGAAATGAATATGCTTCCGTTTTCTTTTCTTCTTGTTAAATTCCTCATTCCCAGTGAATTCCAATTACTATGTTTTGAGTAACTTTTTCGTAAGATGTTTTGTTATGTAAAATATTGATTTATATTTCTCTTCAGTTTAATAAGCGATGCACTTTTTCTTCAGAAATGTTTGAGTATATTCCATTTCCCAATGAAGTATTATCGGTTTTGTTTCTAAGTAAAATGATAAAAGAAGATATTTTACATTAGAGATTCTTCACTTCGAAAGACTTAGCAAAAAATAATATTCTTGTAGGAAATGTATGTAGCTTATTATTTAACACACACAAACATCCATCCATGCATACATACATACACACACATATATACATATATAAAGCAAAAATATATATAAATAAAAAGTAATAAATACAATACTGAAAATACAATGTAATAAAATAGGAACTATACAAATATTATAGGAAATCTAGCCAGCGCAAAAGCAGGTAAAGAAAGATTTGCCTACATAAATAAGATAAAAAATGAAAAATATTGAAATCAGAAATATAAAATTGGAAAAATATTAAAATATATGATGCAAATGACAAAAAGAAGGCATAGGGACCACGTCTTTACCAGGAGGGAGATGGCCAGCTATGCAAAAACAGCTTATCCTGAAAACACCTACATTTATACACTTTATTTTATACATAACTTAAGCTTAAATCCCCTTTAACACATTATAATTTCAAATTTATTACATGTTTCTAACTACTTTAACTTTTTGAATTAAATTACTTCTAGCCATATTTCTTTATTCTAATTTCAAATTTACTTTTGGCAACTCTCCTACTATTCTCATATATAAATTCAATCTGATTTGCTTACATTGGTATGATGTATTTTTCTACTGTATGTATTTTTCTGAATTTTCTGTTTGTATTTTTCTACAGTATTTATTTTTTCTACTGTACTTATGTTTCATCTATTGTGAGTATTTTTACTTTTCTGCATATATATAGTTATTCTAATTTTTTAACCAAGTTCTTTTAATACGAACACTCTACGGGCGAATTGCTCGAAGATATTTAGACATTTGTCCTTCGAGCATGTCAGAAAAGAGTGTTCATTTTGCATAGCTGGCCATCTCCCTCCTGATGAAGACGAGGTCGCTATGCCTTCTTCTTATCATTTGCATTATATATTTTAGTATTTTTCCAATTTTATATTTCTGGTTTCAATATTCTTCATGTTTTATCATATATATATATATATATATATATATATATATATATATATATATATATATATATATATATATATATATAACGCAATTGTTTCTAGGAAGTAATTGAAAAGATAAATAATGACAATGGAACACATTTTATTTATCATAAAAACATAATAACAAGTGTTTGAAATACAACACATTTTATTGCGTTTCATCATTTACACTTTTTATCGTAGGTCAACACCGAGACAAGATTCATAACGGCTGCAAATAAACAATTGCGCCCCGTGTTGACATCCAACACACGTTTAACTGCTTCCAATTTCTAAACGGACAATTGTCTAATGAGAATAAAGTTACTTCTTCCACTGTGCGCAAGAGCTGTACTATATATTTTATGGATCAAATGATGCCAAGAAGCATAAAACTAAAAAGTTTTTCTTCTAATAAAAATTAAATTTCTCAATTTAATGTATTTCAAAATTAAAAATGATAATTTTAAATAAACACTTTTATGTTAAGATATTTACCTTTGTGTATTACATTTCTAGACGTGCAATATTTTTTTAAATGTTTATAATTATATAAGCAAATCTAAATAAAATGGATTATTATATAAACTTTTAATATGGATTATATTTTTCTATTCGTTGGTAATTTAGTTTTTAAGTTGTTAAACTGTCTTATAAAGACAAAAATATTCAGACAGAATTTAATTGAAAAACGTACTTCATTATAAGTATTTAAATATTAAAAATTAATAAAAAAATTTGATGTTTTAAGTTGATTTTAAGCTATAACCCTTATTTCCCTTTTTAGTTTACCAATAATAATATCACTGTGAGGTCAATATTTCAAGATGAAACTCAATATAATTTTCTGAATTTAAAATGTATGTCCGATTCATCACATCCAGTTCACATTCAATTTTGAAGTACCTAACTATGTTTGGGCTTACTTATCTTTGAAATCTCTAAAACGAGAGTGCAAAGAATGCCATTGTTCGTTGATGCACATTTATCTTGATTTTTCTCACCAGGAGGGCACTGTCGTCTTATTCTAAGGCGAAAAGCAAGTAGTCTGGTATAAAAATCCCTTACTGGTGCAATAACTTATCTTTATTACTTTACTCAGCGATTTTAGTTATTTATGTTTTCGCTGACATTTCATCCCACCATTCATTTCTTATATGTTGCTTTATTTACGATTTTTTATAGTCTCATGCCCTGAGCTTTTTGAGACTATCTTTATTTAAAAAATGTCAGGGAAGTGAAACAAATATGAAATCATTTTTTTAAAAATTACTATGTTCACAAATGATGTGTGTATATTATCTAGCTTACTTTGAGATAAAATATTGTTTTATATTTAACATGCAGTAAAAAGTCAACAAATTATTCTTGAAAGAGATTTATTACTTTGCGTGCCAATAATATTACTTCCATTTAACTGATTCCTTGAAATTTCATTTTAGTTTAAGGAATAATTTTGAATATTAAAAACGTTTACTTCGAAATTACGCATAAAAATTAATAAATATGTTTTGAGATTACACCTTTATTTTTTGTATGCATTTTATTTATTTTTATGATTATTTGCACAGATTTTTGTATTATAAAGCTTAACAATTTATGATTTCTTTTTAATTGTTCTTTCTAATTTGATAAGGCAAATATTTATAATTGTATACAAAAATCTGTTATAAGTTTTTTAGAATCTTCCTTCATTTTTCCAAGAGTCAGTTTTTTTTAAATCTTTATATATAATATATTTAAAATTTTGAACTCGGGATAAAATCGTAATAGAAAATATTTTGGAATGAGAGGAAAACAAAATTTAAAGATAAATGTTGCTTCAGCTGTAAAATATCCCGCTATTACAGATTAACTTATGTTTCTGTTAAATAATATTTAACTTTTCTAAAAATTGAATTTAATTCAGAATTTCCAATAAAAAAAGAGAGAATTAAAGTATGAAAAAATTCTGATGTTCAAAAAAGTTAGAGTGAATATTGCAAAATTTGTTGAAATTTATTTATTTATTTTTGCATGGATGTAAAATAAATTCTGTCATTTTTCACATATTTAAAAATATTTTAGAACAAATAGAAATGTTTGTTATGTTGAATCACTAAAAAATGGTGTAATACATCGTGCAAAAGTTAAAGATCATTCTCTGAAAATGATACGAAAAACTTATTGAAACAGTCTCTGTCAATGCTCAAAAAACTTATTATCATTCAGCAGCTAAAGTCAAATTATTTTCATGGGTGAGAGAATTTTGATGTAAAATTCTAACTTGTGTGTGTGTGTGTGTGTGTGTGTGTGTGTGTGTGTGTGTGTGTGTGTGTGTGTGTGTGTGTGTGTGTGTGTGTGTGTGTGTGTGTGTGTGTGTGTGTGTGTGTGTGTGTGTGTGTGTGTGTGTGTGCACAATTACTTTGAATAGAATTGAAAAAAGTTAGTGTTTCTTCAATATCAGTTATTTATCAAAATTTTGATATGTGGACTCACAATTAGACAGTTTCTATCTAAAAATCTCATTCCATGATCCAAATGTATATACCATTAATGTAAAGTAGAATACACTATAGTAAATTTTGTTTGTAATTTCAAGAATTCAAAACTGTGATTTTTTCTAACAAAAGCAGTGTTTACAGAATTATATGTATAATATGTAAACGTTATGAACACACATCAACGCAGAGCAAAATGTGTTAAATAATAAAACAGTATGTTAAAAATTTCTTTCCTCTCTCATTTGATCACACCACTCTTCAAGTTTATTTTAGTACTGTCTTTTAGTTGAGAAAGTAACTCAAGGATGATTTTGTGATGTGGTGTTTCTTCGTGAGATAATTAAATCCGTCTCTTACAGTGATATTTAAAAAAATGTAAATTTTTATAAACTTGCCGAGTTTTAAAGGCTTGAGTAAAATTCTTTAATTTTTAGGTTCTGAATTAAGTAAATGTGCTGCAATAAATAGAAAGACAGCAAAATATAAGCTGTTGGAAAATTAGTCATAAGTGTGTGTATGTGAAATGTGAAATAATGCAGATTGTTACGATTGATTTCCAATATGATTTTCCAACATTCAATAGATCGGTAATATTCACCAAATCTTTAGTTTTGTTTTTTCATGAAATATATAGCCCATGAATATTTAGTCGAAAATATATTTTTTTACTTTTGGAATGGATGTTATACATGGAGCTGAAAAGCATCTTCGTGCACCAGGATAAAATATTATATTTAAAATTATGTTAAAAATCCTTAATAGAAACATTTCAAAGATATAAGCATGGCATAAACGAAATTTTGCCAAATTTTCTGTTGTAAAATACAGACATTTTTCTAAATGGATCCCAGTCACTGATTTGCAAGTAGGGATAAGAGAGATTGACAATTTGACAGTATTGTTTGAATAAATTTTTGAAATAGATTAGTTAAAAAATCTTTGACATGCTTCTCTTGTTACACTGTGCATTCAGCATATAAAAATATTATAATTCAAACTATACTGACTTCATTGCTGAATTACTTCCATCAACGTTTGCCATGCTCGATTCAAAATGTACTGACTTCATTGCTGAATTACTTCCATCAACGTTTGCCATGCTCGATTCAAAATGTACTGACTTCATTGCTGAATTACTTCCATCAACGTTTGCCATGGTCGATTCAAAATGTACTGACTTCATTGCTGAATTACTTCCATCAACGTTTGCCATGCTCAATTCAAAATGTACTGACTTCATTGCTGAATTATTTCCATCTACGCTTATTATGTTTGGCTCAAAATATACTGAATTCATTATCGAATCATTTCCATTTACATTTGCCATATTAAAGATATATTTTGTAGTAGTAGCGTCAGAATAGCAGTTTTCAACCAGTGATTCACCTTTTGATCACATAATTCAAAAAATTATTTTAAAATTCTTAATTTAATCTGATATGTATAATTTAAAGAAACTCAGAATCTTAAAGAATTCATAAACTTTAATCACATAAGCCCTCAGTATTTTACAAAATAAAAGCATTTATAGGCATCACATTTATGAAGAATTTTTTTGAACATTTGACGCTTTTTTTATTAATGGTTTTGATAATAAGGCTTGACACCTTATTTTGAACATTTAACAATTTTGAATGAATTAGAATACATTCTAATGACTTATGTAAATGTCTCAAGTGCGTACCAATTTCAAGTAAAAGTCTTACTGGTAGTTTTAAAGTGTTTTCTAGGAGAATATGCAATACAGGTAAGAATTAGTTTTCTGCGAATGAGATTGCTATTTTTTTAAAAGTATTTTTTACATTATGTTATTCCTTTAAGAACAGTCTTCCAACAATATTCTATTGTTAACTGGTTAACTATTATTAAATATTTTTACAGACCAATAAAATGTAAGTTTTATTTAAAATTCAAAATATATCTTAAAATTATTTGAAAGCAATTGTTGGTTTTAAAATTAAAAATTAATAGTTATTTTATAAGATCTATTAACTTTTAGGTTAATCGTTTTGTAACTATTATCAAACAAGTTTATATTTTACGCTAATTTTATCTTTTCAAAAGATTACAATGTATTTAGAACATTGGTTACAAGCTGTTATCCTTTAAATTAAAATCAATATTATTAGACAACGAAGAATTCGAAAAAAAGTATATAAATTTTAGCAATAAATCAAAAAATACTTTTAATTGTAAATTTTCCTTATTTTTAATTTTGTAGAAATATTTTCATCAATTCAAAAAATAGGTATTAGACATATGTGGGATAATTTTAAAAAAAACTCTTTTAATTTATAAAAATGTATCAAATTTTAGAATTCTAAATTTATTTACTGGCAGTTAATAAAAATAAAATGATTTCATCAATTCATTATTTTTTATCATTATTTGTAATTCAGTTTGATATACATGTCAGAATAGGAACATTTTAATGTTAAACACACTCATGATAATTGAGGATAACAATAATGAAAGGGTCTTGAATATTCATCCTATTTAAAGACCTCGATAGTGATGGAATCTGGGCATTGTTATGGCTTTACGAGTCTCATGCGATGGAGAGTTTGAAAACAGATTGTGTGTGTGTGGGCTTAGTTTTCAATTTTACCACTAAATGTTGTATTAAATTATGACGCATTATCATTGAGTTTTAACTCGAAAGCTTTCTAAAATCCTATTATCTTTCTCTGATGTTACTTTATTATGTAGTTACATGTCTTTACTCGACGTTATTTTAAACATTTTATGCTTAATGAAATAAAGTATATTTTAATTTATAAATGAAATGAAGAAAATTTCAAATTTAATATTCTTCATTTCATTAAGCATAAAAAATGTAAAATTATACTTTTTACCTCATACTTGAATAATATCCTTGAATGATATCCAAATTATTATTATTTGGTAAATTGTACTATGAAAAGAATTCAAATTTTAGTTGAAGATAATATAAAGTTACAAAGAAGTTGAGACTTCGTGAAATTGAATGTAAAAAGTAATATTTTAATTATTTTCAACACATGAATATATAATCTATTCATTTTGTGTTATACAATGCTTCTATATTGTTAATTTCTGTACCGAGATAACGCAACAAAGAGTATTGTAGCAAATTTATACAAAAGAAGGCAAGCATGTGTAAAGGATACTCATAAATGTATTAATAATCGAAAAAAAATTCTAAAAACTATTGGTAAACATCTAATTTTTTGATAATAAACTGACTTCATACGTTTGAATTCATTGTTAAATTATATACTAATAAAGTAACTTAACCAAAGCATATCCATACATTTAAATAATTATGAATCATAAAATATTTAAAACGTAAACTATGACTGTCTAACCCCTAGGTTTCATTATTAAAAATTACTAAAATGAATAATTAATCGTGTCATAGTGATTAAATAAAATAACTATGGATAACTATTAATAAATCATTATTATTGCTGAAAATTTGCTACTAGAATTTCATCATAAAATAAGCATTAAACTATAAACACAAAATATTTTTTAATTTTCTATTCGCTGACACTTCATGAAAACAAAACCTTCCAACTAAAGATACAGCAATTTTTATCAAATTAGTAATATATACAGCTTTAAAAATCAGAAATATTTACGCAAATTTAGTTAAAATTAATCAAAATTTATACACTTAAGAAACAATTATTTCCCGAGAAACGAATAATGACTGTATCTCAACACTGTACTCGGGAAATAATCGTACATATTCATTCATTCATTAAATGACTTTGCTTTAATTTTATAATAATATGAAATGATGTTTGATAATAAGATGAATTTAAATACCTCAGAAAAGCCCGTTTAAAAGGGGTATTAATTTATAAGTGCATTATAGAAATATTTTATCGTGAATTGAATAAATCTCGAATGCATACAAGCATTTGAATTATTTCTCTGCGTTTGACACAGCAACGTATTATTATTGATAGTTAGCCGATCGTGGTAAATGCACCCAAAATATCAGAGCATAGGATTTTAAAATCGTAAATATGTTTGTGTTTTGATATCTGACAGGAAATTTATTTCACTCATTGAAAACTGTGAATCACACAACAAAGCATTATATATTTTTACTTAAAGAAGTTACAATCAATTTCGATAGCCTAAACATAAATTTTGAAAATATTTTTGTTTTCCTGTAGATCTTTACATTTTAGACTAATTGCATGTATTTATATCAATTATTGCCCTGTAATTTAATGTATCAATTTTTCTCTAATAATGAACATCTTGATTTTAAAAATATTATTTAATGAATTTTAATTACTTTTTTAATTTTTAATGAAACTGCTATGAGTTAAATACTGAAAAACTGGAAGTTTGAGTAAATTTAAAGTAAAGCAGATCTATATACGCAATAATTAAAATACTCAGTGTAAATATTTTAATAATTTATAACATAAATTAGAGACTTATTTTATTTTCCCGAAATAATTTATGAAAAAATAAAAATAACAGGCAGAATTTATTTAAAAGTATGATAACATTAAACTAATAATCAAAATTTCTTAAAAATGATTTTTAGAATAATTTCTGCTGTTTAGTTTCTTATTCACTATATATTATATATTAATGTAATAATTTAGATAAAATATTCATTCTTATTATAGATATCTTTGGAGGAAAGGATTTCATATATATTATTACAGAATTATAAGAATTTTTAAGCATAAATTTAACATAAAAATAATCTATTCTTAAGAAAATGCATTAAGTACAATATGAACACTCTTAGTCCCATTATAAATATTAACCATTTCTATTTGGAAAAAACTGTATTATTTTAATATGAATGTCTTTAAAAGTTTATTTTACTTTAATAAAAATGTAAAAAAAAATTCTGATGATCAATCTAATATATCCGTTAAATGTATGTCAAAATAAGAAATTTATAATGCTGTAGTATATATATAACTCATTCCAGTAATTTTCAAAGAAACATAGCTTTATTAGTATCTATCCAAAATTTAAATTTCTTCAAACAAGTTAATTATATTTATTTAAATTAAGATGTTTATACTTAAATTAAAATTAAATTTCTCCAAACTGATAGTTAGGTTAAAATTAAAACTCTTTCACTTGGAACATACAAAATGGAATTCAAGTATACGCTTTTAATAATAAAATGTATTCCGATACATTTTACCATTTTTCTGCTTACCGAATTGAAAATTACTTTGAAAAGACAGAAAATTCATCTTATATATTTTATAGTTTCATACGAAGGAATCCAGATACTAACTTCATTTCAGGAAGCAAATGTAGACTATCGAAGCTTAAAATATTTATTGTGGGGGGGGGAGTAAGTTTATTTGGTATAATAGGCAACACATGAGCTGAATCAATATTTCATCGTTTCGTATCATGTATTCATAATAAGTAGTCGGAAACGTAATGGAAAAACATAGTTAACTATTGGAAATTTGATCGTTTTTATTTCAAAAAACAATAATTTTTATTGAATTTAAAATATCATGTCTGGGTCCAAAGTTTCTTTTTTTTTCCTCTTAAATAAATATTCAATTATCCAAAATGTTTGCTTACTCTGAACTTTAAATAAAATTTTATTCTTATTTTGTATATTTCTTATTTCAGCAAAATAGCTTGAATCATAAAAGCAAATTTTATTCCGCATATTAAGAGTTTTTCTATCAAATTTTTTACCTCGTACTTTTTTATTTAAATAATCGCAAGTTTATTTTAAACAAAATATTTTTAAACAACAAACGCAAGTTGATTTTAAACAATAAACTTTTATACAACAAACGTAAGTTTATTTTAAACTGAAATTTATTATTCCAGTATTTTAAATGAAAAATAAATAAAATTTTGCAACTTTAATGAACCGCTTAGAAAATACAAACATGAAATTTTATTGTAAACATGTTTTCTGTCCATTTAAAAAATACTAAATGGACTGAAAAGTGTTGATTTGAGAAATTGAATTGGCAGCAGCAATTTTTGCTGAAAACAATATTTCTTAACAAGATCGATAAATTTAAATTTGTAAAGTTTTTCATTATATTATAAAAGAGATTTTCTGTTTTCCAAACTTTTATGATGATTTGTATCATATGAAGTATCCTGTCACTTACTCTTACATAAATATCCTTTATCATTTAAAATAACTTTGAGCACCTAATTTAAATCATATTTATATTGCATACATATATTTACCTTTTATCATTTAAAAATAAATTTAAGCACATGATTCAAAACATTAATATTACTTATGAAGATTTAGAAATAGAGAGTCTAGAACCTTTAATAAATTACTCAAGTATATTTTGAATTCTACTTTGAATTCTGAAGTTTGGGAATTTATTATTTTTTTTAAATCAACATATAAGAAAATGGCATATTGTGGCCAATAGTTCTCTTTCAGGGAGGTATCAGTATCTCGTTAAGTATTAAAAGAATACCATAAATTTCAGTAAATAATTTATTTTTTAAATCAAGATTATATACATATATTACACATTTTTAAATAATAAGGATTTATTTACCCAGTATTGAAAATATATAGTCTACAATTTAAATTTCAGTCAAATCTTTAAATCTATGATATAATAAAATTTCCTGTGAATGTTGTAAAATGTTTATAAACTAAATTTCTGTTGGATGCATAATATGTGAATTTGAATAATTATTCAGAAAACTTTTTTCTGTCTCTTTAATTGATACAATCCACTATGATTAAAAATCCAAGTTTTAACATTTTGCTTTAAATAACGATCCTAATGCAGAAAAAATATTAAAATCAAAGGAACTGATAGGAGGTCATATATTGTAAGCTTGCATTACTACTGCATGAATTCAAATGTATAACAAGATAACTATTCGAAGCTCTTCGTCCTTACAGTGTGGAAGACATTATTTAACAAAAATACATGTATATTTTAAGAACATGAAATTATATAAAAATAAATTAGTTTATCTCTTTTAATGCAGTATAAATAAATCTAAGAAAAATTTTTTTAAAAAAACATTTAAATTGCTTCTGATGAATATTTTTAAATGGAAAATTTTATTTCCATATTGCATGCATATTTCTATTTAAATATAATTCAAACATCTTGGATTTGAATTAAAACATTAATGAAGTGGTATTTGAAGATTATTAAAAAACACAGCTTCATCTGGAAATTTTAATAAGTTTCATGTTTTTTAAATTATAACATGCATGAATTTCTTCACCTGTTTATCTTTTATTAAAGAACTACGAAAAGAGATCCCCAGATAGTTAATAATTACTTTTTTAGGATGATATGTTTTTACTTAATATGGTTCAATATTCCCCCGTCTTCCAGCTCAATTTCTGCACTGCTTTTTCTTCCACAGTAAATAAGATATTCTCTTTTAAATATTGGTAACATTCTTAAAAAGACATCATGACTACAAATCGATTATTCACTAAAATTATGGTATTTTCACTGCATTACGTAATTTAATATGTAATCCCACTCACACATACGTCCCATGAGAAATCTAAGCTTTTTCTTTCTATAGCTAGTTTTGGCTCACTTCTGGGATTGTAAATAGAGTTCATCACGATTCACAAGAGTTTCGCTTCCATTAAATTAAGCGAACTGAAGTGGCGAGCCAGGATTTCGCTTCATTAACGAAGCACTCCCATCTACAATTGTGTCACTGAAAGATCTTTCCCAGAAAAAGGAAAAATTAATTAATTATTTGCCATTATACGTCGCCAAATCATGCATCTTGGGTGACGACTTGATTGCAGGCTTAATTAGCTCAGTTTGTACTTTAAATTTAAAAAAAATGTATAGAAATGATCTCTTAGAAGTGGTTTAAGTTGAAAGCAGTTTAATTAAATCTGTATTTCAAAATACTTGTGGATGCACAGTGTTTCTTTTTAAAAATTAAATGATATAAGTGTGTATAGATTTCAGCTAATTGTGTGTGTGTAAACGTTATTATTTGAGTTGCTCTGTCAATTATTTTGAATAGCATTTCTAATTTAAGATCAAGTGTTTTTAAGACTCGTTATATAATTCAACCGAATATGTTTCATAAAATGGATTTTTTATATTATAGTAACTGAACTTGTAATATGAAGTTGCATCAAAAATAGTATATTTTGATTTTGGCATTATAAAATAACCTAACAGCAGAAAATTCATAAATAGTCTTTTTTGAACACGCTTATTTTTTTTGGCCACTTAAGTATTTTCCACAAAGTTTATTTATGTTTATGGATTGCAAGGGATGATACGAGGAAATCCAAAATATCATCATTGATGTTTTGCCTACAAAAATTTTAAACAACGTTGATTTACGGTTGTTAAACTGTAGTGAAATTAAGATTGGGGTTTAATGTAGTCGTAAAAGTAAAATCTGATGATTCCTGAAATATTTCTATTTGCTTCATGCAAAAAATATCAAAATTAGAATATATAAAATAACATCGTTAACTATAACAGCTTCTTAAAAGAATGATATTATTAAAGATAAAAGTATAAATAAAAAATTATTCAGGAATTTTTCATGCATAGCTACTTATTATTAACATTTTTAAAACCGCTTAATTCTTGATGAATGCATAGCTTATAGAATGATAAATGAATTTCATTTTCTTATAATAATATTTTCTACTATATTTATTCCTTATTAATGTATAATTTTTGTGAATAAAAACCTTTTTAAGTATTTTTTCTTAAAAATATTATATTTATATAGTGAATCATTAACATCATTTCCTTTTCTTTAATAATCATTCACTTATTTAACTCTTCATGGAGTTAAAAATGAAAACCTATATTAAGATTAAAGTTAGACAAGTCAACTTAGATAATAGGATGTAGACAATTTTATTCATTCAACCAAGATAATTTAGCAGCTAATTCCAATATATTAGAAAGGGGGTCAAATTCGGAATTATCTCATTGATTTGTTTAAATATTATATGGATATGCATTCTGAGAACTTTTGTGTTCAGATTTTCTTTTTGTATTGTTTAATTAAATATTGATGTGTACAGTTCATTTTGAATTCATTTTTACTAGAAATTAATATTAGTAGTCCTTTTAATATAATATTTTTGCTACATTGTAAATAAGTACACATAACATTAAATTTGATGTCGTATTATATTTTTTGTAAAACAAGGTATATAATTGAAATACTTTTTTATGAAGCTTGCTTAAATTTGCAAAGTTTCTAAAAAAATATTAATTCGTTCATAAAATTCAAATATAACAGTTCCATTCACTGTGATATCAATCCATAATGTTTGTTTCATAAAAATATATTTTTTTATTTCGTGTTTCATGAACTTCGAAATTTGTTTCAAACATTATCAGTGGATCTTCATAAATTAAATGTAACTATCGTACCATGAATGTTAACAGAATTATATAACAGGCAATACATAATAACTGAAAATTTATTCTCAGCACTTGAATATTTACCATGTATTGACTTTTATGTTTCATGAACATTGAAATTTATTTCAAACTTTATCTGTGGATCTTATTAATAAATTAAAAGTAACTATTCTACCATGAATATGAACTGAATTACTATATAACAGGTACTATAGTAACTGAAAATTTATGTTCAGCGCTTGCATATTTACCATGTATTGACTTCCAAGTGAGCAATTTCATAAGCAGGGAACTATGTTCACGGGTCCATAAGGAGGAAACATGAAGATCTCTCAAGGTCAAATCCTAGAGGATTCGTAATAAAAAGTAGGAATGCAGCATCCCATTTAGGGTTTTCATCAAGACTTAGACATGAATGAGAGGTATTTCACTACGAAGAACGTTGTTCCAACATTAGACATGAATGACATTTCCTAACGTGTGACTCATAATTATTTTAAAATAAACATAATTTGAGAATCCTTTGTTCCATGGCATAAATATAACTAATTGTAGTACAATCTGAAATACTACATAATTCCACCCAAAGGATAACTTAATAGCTGAAAGGTGTTGAATGATGGTGGAAGACATGCCGCATCTTTACCTTGTTTGAGGACTTTTCACAGATTGTGGAACCTTATTGGTATATCGGGATAAAAGAAATGACATATTCCCTTCCTAGCTGTCTGATGGAATTGCATGCAAAAAGCAAAAGAAAGACATCCCTCACCTGTTGCTCAACAACTACTGCCATCGAATGAGGAACTCTCCACTCCTTAAACCTTAATCATGCAAATAGCCCATGATGTGAATTACTTATCGTAATACATTAATACCGCGTTTTAATGACATTTAAATACCTACGGCGCTAATTGGCTTAATAAAGAACTTTTCAAAGATATTAGAAAGTATACTCGTATCATAAAAGAAAACGTTCTATCTATCAGTAACACTTAACTTTCATAATACTCGTACAGTGTGTAGTGGTCCCAGCTTCTATTAGGATGCAGAATATTATTCTTCCACCTATGTATTTTAAAATAATAATACTAATGATAATATTATTGCTTATACTATTTAGAAAATGTTTGTGAGCTCCAGTGGCTCAGTAGCTTCACGCCGCTTTCCGTAAGCTCAGCAAAGTGAAGCATCATTTGCCGCGGGCAGTGGTTGGGAGGGTGACCACGGTGTACTTTCCTTCACTGGGTTGCTGGAACTCCATGGGTTGGGGACGTGTCCACGTTAATATGTGACGTCCAAAGTCCTTCCGCTGGTGTGGCGTGGATATGGAGAGGAGGGTGCCAGCTCAGGTGTGGCCTCGTCACCTGACTGTTGTTCAAAATGACGAGGCACCTATAAAAGAGCAAAGTCGTACTTTCAACTTCGTGGTGCTCTGATCCAAACGAAACATGCTCTCTTTGACTTAATTCGTACAGCCAAAGGCATAGCGAGCTTGATTTGTCCAAGTGTCAAAAGCAGCAACAACAACAGAAAATGTTTGTATATTATTTGAATATTATTAATCAAAATTATATTGAAACAAATATGGTAATATTTCAATATTGATCATACAGATTAATTGTGCTCTGATTTTCTGATATCGTCATTTTTTCATGAATCAATAAAATGTAATGCTCTTAATACATATAAAATTATCTAACAGTTTTTTAAAGGTAATTTACTTAACAAGTCTGTAAACAGATTTCTTAACATAAAACATATGTTTCGATAATCATCAATGATAAATAACTTTTTAACAATTAAATGACTTAGGAAAGAAACGAATCCCTACATATAATAACCACCTGTTTTTGGTTTAGGAAATAAGAATATTTGAAATTCTATTTACTTGAAAAGGAGTAAAAACACACTTTTTTGTCTCCTTGCCTTTCTCTCCCTTTCGTCATCTGAAAGAATAATTTCCTTTCAAACAGATTGCATTCTTAACTATTTATTTATTTTCATAGAACTCTACTGCAAAAGTAGATAAACGACTAAAATAAATTTAGAGACTTCATGAATTATTTTTTTTACTTAATGACTAAAATACTTAACAGAAGCCGTCATTTTATCGAAGATAAAATGTACTTCACCATTATACAAAACATAATTTTACTTATACGGAAAATTAACAGAGAACATTGATTATAACTATATATACTCTTTTTTATTAATTAAAAACATTCTCATTTTTATTGATTTGAAATGTGAGATTTAATAGTGCAAATTGATTGTTGTTATTTAAATTCTAGAGTAATAAGTTGATGCATAGCGTTTACTTAATTTTTTATTTATTATTGGACGGTAAAGCTATTACTTAAAGCAAATATGTAAAAATACATACCTATTTTAGTATATTAATGCACTTTTACTATTTTGCTAAATTAATGAATCAAAACTTATTCCTTAACTGGATTACTATTTTCTTCAAAATATTAAATTTAAACATTTAGTTCAATTTTATAAAAATGGAAACATAATCATTCTTAGTCAAAAGTGAGAGTAATTTTGTTAAAAAAAAGTATGTAAATTTAATTTTCGATATAAATTAGAGCAGTAATAAGTTTTCAATGCACAAATTATAAAACTTGTCAATAATGAACATTTCCTTCATACTTATGATACGTCATTTAGACCTCAGTCCATCAAGCGAAAATTTTATGAAGAATCCGGTTGATTCCAATGATAGATTTGCAGGAAGAGAGACTCTGAGTTTCGTCTTTGTGAAGATAACGTACCAATCATAAAGGCAATTTCTGTTAATCTGGAGGGTGTTGAACTTTTTAGAATTCAATAGATTTCAAAAAAGAGGAGTGACTAAATAATAATGTTTATATAAAAAGTGATTACTCTGAGAAATATGTTGCACTTTTCCAATTTTTATAAAACAGAATAGCTATTAATTATCCTACGATGTTTCCTATTAAATGACTAGAAATTCGTTTGCAACATTTTTGGCATACAAGGGTAATATATTTGTCACATGTGTGTGTGAGAGAGATAGATAGTAGAATTAATCAAACGTTTGTTAAAACCTTAAAAAAGAATTTAATTTTTGTTATAAATACATTATGAGTACTTCCTTTATGGCTTTATGGAAGAAAAAGATACGGGTGATAAAGAAGTCGGATTTTATTTAGAATATATATATATATATATATATATATATATATATATATATATATATATATATATATATATATATATATATATATATATATATGTATGTATATATATATATATATATATATATATATATATATATATATATATATATATATATATATATATATATATATATATATATATATATATATATATATATACCTTCTGACGTAGAAATCACGTTTAAATGCCATAGATATTTTCAACAATCTTTCATATTAAAATTCATTATAAAATACTATGGTTGTAGAAGTTCAAACTGAAATGATATATTTTCTCCATTTTATCTCGGTGCTGTAGCTTAGAGTTCAATAGATAAAGTGGAAATATTATCCCTGCTGTTCCTGAATCAATAGTCACTGCAAAGCAAACAGAGTTATAAATTCGGGCTAACTACAGTAAACAGTATTTAAGAGTTCACTACCTCTAAATACAGCTTAAGATTTTCAAGGATTTATTCAGCTGCGTCTTCCATACTAAAATAATAAAATATCTGTACAGCGGAATACATTTTTTTCTTGAAGAAAAGTTACTGTAAATGAAAGTTTGATTTTCATAAATCTATTAAAAAATATTCTTGATCAATGATAAAATTACAATTAAATATATTATTTTCGGAAAAACATATAGATAACTATTGCAATCATATTAATATTTTAAAATGTTTTTTTCTTTATTCAGTTAACTAAACTTTAAAACTAAAGAAACTTTGTAACGCAAACAAGATCATTTATTTATTCGTAGAATTTATTTGGAATTTTCATAAATAACACGCACACCACTTAGAAAATTTTTAATGTAAGTTTATATAATTCATTTAATTACATTGATTCATCAGTTGAAAAGGTTCATTAAATGCTACGTTGTTATATAAAAGCAATTAAATATATTAAATTTATTTTTAGGCATATTAAAATGTGTTTCAAGAATTTAAACGGTGCAAAGAAAGTTAAATACTAGAATTTCTTTCCACAGCAGAATGATAAGTGACTTTTTGCAGGTAATAAAGACATTAAAACTTATACTGAATTTGAAATAGAATGTGTTGAGGCAAAAGAAAATTTAAATTTGCTTACATAAATGGTTGCTTAATAGAGAAAGATTTTTTGGACAAGAATATTTTTCAGTGATAAAAATATTTTAAAATACAATATATGGCTTATTAAATGGAAATGTTGAAAGCTTTGGGATGAAATATAAAATATTTCTAATTAAATTACTTATTTTGCAACACAATGATAAATACATCTCTATATTAAGCATAATAAATCTGGCACATAATAAGTTGAACCTTCCAGCAAATTAAAAAGTGTTCCTAGAGCAATATATGTAAGACATTTTTGAAAAATAATTTAAAGGAGCATATAAATAACTACTGTTTTATTTTACTTATTTTTGAATTTATGTTTATATGAACCAAAATGATTATTTAACAATTTTTGTTGATATCTGATGATAATCATTAAAAAAATCATTGAATGTGAATATATTATGTATGCATAATACACATAAAGCTATGCATATTATTATTTTTAAAACATTTTAGAGCCTTCGGATTTACAATACTGTTTATTTGTGTGTTAATCCCTCCAGGCACGCGATGAGCAAATTATTACATTCTTTTATCTAATCTTTCATCGCACCTACTTCATTTATAAATCTAACGACTATGTTGGTTTGATAAAAGAAGCACATAAGAAAAAGCTGTAGAAATGAGCGAGGGAACACAGTAGGCCATGTAGTGCAGTTACCTACATTTAGAAATTTGTCGATTTCAAACGTGTAGTATATATATATAAACAATATATATATATATATATATTGTTTATATATTATATATATATATAATATATATATAATATATAAACAATATATATATATATATATATATATATATATATATATATATATATATATATATATATATATATTATATATATATATATATATATATATATATATATATATATATATATATATATATATTATATATATATATATATATATATATATATATATATATATATATATATATATATATATATATATATATATATATATATATATATATATATATATATATATATATATATATATGTGTGTGTGTGTGTGTGTGTGTAGGCGTACGTGAGAGTGAGCGTAGGAGCGTGTGTATAAATGTTTCTTCTTTTAATGGTTTTCTTTAAATTCCTTTTAAGAAAATTTGTTTTATGTTCGTTTCATTTTTTTATTTACACTTCTCTTATTTTCAAAACCGTTATAGCAATTTTATTTTACTAAGGAATTTAAGCGATTAAGAGCTTTTAACGTTTAGCAAAGTGAGTTCTTCAGTTACCCAGAAGACTTCGGAAATAGATGCACATCGAAAGGAATAATCTGCGTACACTTGATCCTTTATTCCTCATTCTTTATGTTCTCAGAATCATGGTCCAGAGTTCAGTTGAGATTAATTGCGAAAAATGTAATGAAAATGTTTGCTTTATGTATCTGAATGATGTTATTTTCGGACTTACTAAAACAATTGTGAGCTTTATTTCATAATTTACATTGTAATACATATAGTTAATTTAAAACATATTTAACTTCGATTTTGCCTCATTATAAAGTTGCTTATAATACGATGTAAATTGCTCACTTATTGTATAAAAGCATGTGTTTCAACCCCATTTTTGTGATTGTCACACATGAAATTGCAGAAAGAAATAACAAAAATATGCACAGCATCGGAATCTCTCTTCTTTTTGCATTACTACAGCTTGATTTCGCTTAAAAAATAGTGAATTTATTATTTATTTTTAATCTCAACTATCACCTACTGCAACGAACACGTTTTTTTGATTTCCGAATATAGTATTCAGGAACACATTGGAGACATGATTCAAAGAAATAATAATTTCGATATTTAATAGCGTTATTAATGATAATTTTAAGCATTCTGCACCTTATTCGACTTGTTTTTAGCTGATCTATACGTGAAGCTTTATTGTTTTTATAAAACAGAGTTTTAAGCAAACCTAAATAATTATCGTTACTTCTCCTTTTCTTGTTATTCCGTAAGTTTTCTTTTTTATAAGTATATATTTTTTGACTGATATCTTTATTTTCCCAACTGCAATTTTTCCAGAAAGTCAAAGACAAGTTCTCTGCTGGAAGCTATGTGTGTTCCTTAAAAGAATATAAAATATTCTTGTGGAATATAAAATGGTGTTTATTTAAATACATATTGAAAATATATAAACTTCAAAGCTAAAATATATGTAGTGAAAGATACCTAGAATTTTTTGAAAAATATTTTACATTTGGAATTTTTTGAAAAATATTTTCCTGCATATATATTAAGTCTTTATATTTACAAAATATAACAATAATTATATACATAATTATGAATAGTTAAAATGAGATAGATCTTTTTAAAATTTTGAATAAGAAAAACACAAGATTGTTTTTTTAATTTATTAAATATATTCTAATAAAATATGTTTCATAAAGTATTCAATTTTTATGTTATTTAAAACAAATTATATACTTTGCATATTTTCATGATTAATCAATCAAAAATTGTGCTCAAAATAATCAAAAATGAGCATAATCTATTTTAAAAAATAAAACAAATGTCACTAAATATAATTTCAAGTCATGTAAGACTCAATTTTTTGATTTTAAAATAAAAAATATACTTAAAAAGTGGCACTGAACTTGACAGGATAACATTTCTTAAAAAAATACCTGGGAATATATTTTTGAAATATATTGCTGCTTTCATAAAACCCCGTCCACTTGATTCTCCGTAACATTGAGTTACTGTCATAATTTATCTTTAAAAGTATTGACAAGATAAAAATTGTTCGGGAAATTTATTCCTTTTAAATTTCGTATCTTCCACCTAACCGAGACATTCCTCTAATCTAACGCTACACGATACGAAGAAGATTCAGAATGGCTTGTACGAGGTAACTTGTCGGCTGCCTCATAAAATGCTAATAGTATGTGAAAAATTGCTGCACACTCCTATGCCTTTACTGAACCTCTTCCTCTATTCCGAGAAGATTTGGAGCACAGCCAATAAAAGATTCTTTCAGACAAAAGAGTGAAAGGAACTCTTTTCGATTTGTCACTTATAAGAAAAGAAAGATTTTATAGGAACAAATTGCAAAAAAGGGAGATATATAAAGTCAGCAGGAAATATAAAGGCTGTGTTATCGGGACTTTCACGACTCATAAAATACATTTCACAGATGTTATGTATCACGTATGGTCCATACTGAAGTTTTCCTTTTGATTTCCTGATTGGCGGTGATTTTGTGGGCAATTTGGAATCATTGTTTATGGAAGCCCATCATTTTCAAGTCTTTCTCCAACGAGATTGGCGAAATTTTCAACTTGTTTTCTCATGGATAAATTCTATGTATAAGATTGGGAATAAAAATTCTTCTCTCTTACGTACATATTTTTACACATGATATAAGATATAAATCTCGTAGAATTTGCCATACATTTTATTAACACTATATTTTAAACGAATATTAATTGAATTTATTTTAGTTATTTTGAAAGCATTTAATATTTTACGATTTTGATGCCACTAATACATACCAGATATTTTTGCGACATTTCTTTATTTAATTATATAAAACTGCAAATTAAAATACCAAAACAAAGCAAATATTGTTATAAATAATTTTCATTTTTTTATAAAACATTATTATTGTTTTTAATACTATAAAATGTATTGCAAAGATGATAAGCATTTTTAAATCAATTTATATTAATTTTTCGACTCTATGTGGAATGATATTAATTTGATGTTATATTAAAAAAGAATGTAATTTTAGAGAATTATTATATTTTTAGTTTAAATTTTATACCAATATAGAACATAATTTATTAATATAGTACAGCAGGTTGAACTATTTCGAAAACATATATCTTAAAATTAGAAATATTAAAGAAATAAAAAATGAAATTCAGAAAAGTAAAATTTAATATAAATATAAAATATTAATAATTGTGTGCAATGCGTGTAAATAATTTTTACAACAAGATATCATTGAAAATATAAGAATATCACTCAAGAATAATATTGAGATTTTTAAATGGGATGATGTACCTAGAAGATATCAACTTATAATTATCAATCATGATACCTTAAATCTTTGATGACAACTAATCAATGAATTAAACACTATCATAAAAGATGGTTTTGAATGTTTCTGATATCTTTTAAAAGTATTCCATGGTAACTTTTTTGTTATATTCTCATATTTTGTGAATATTTTATTTCTGAAAAAAGGTAATCAATATTAATTAATTTTTTACCCTCTTCACTTAGCTTCAATCTAAGTTTTCATTAAAAAATTAAAAAGGAGGAACATATAAGAATAGAAAAATAAATGATTATTGCATTTTTCATCGCACGCGCGTAAATATAATATATATCTCTCTCTTTAATCTTTCTTCTTAAAACATACACAAAACGCCATATTAAAAATTATTCTAATTAAGATTTTCCAAAATTTACTTATTCCCTCTCTTTTTGTTTCCAATAATCTAGAAAAAAGATTTTTTATGATTCATATATCAACCTTGCACAAAACTTTGATTCTGATTATATCTATCTATCTATATCTATATCTATCTATCTATCTATCTATCTATCTATCTATCTATCTATCTATCTATATATATATATATATATATATATATATATATATATATATATATATATATATATATATATATATATATATAATAAATATATATATATATATAAATAAATATATATATATATATATATATATATATATATATATATATATATATATATATATATATATATATGTTAATAATATTTTGAATTTTTTCCTCAAACGATAATTTTTTTAATAAAATCTTTTATCTCTGTGTTAAAATATGTCGTAGAAAATAATATACAGAAAATATATTTAGTCAAAAACGAAATCCAAATGAAGTAGCATTTAGTAAATTTTGAAATGTATGTTAAGCATGCTGAAGTGATTGTTATGTTACTGATGCATAACATAATAAAAAATATTTCAATGCATTATTCAATAACCTTAAAGGAATTTTTAAATCGTAAACAGAGTCAGTCATTTGTAAGAGCATTCATTTAAACCATTAAAAACTTTCCTTTTATTCTTTAAGGTAACATATAAAATCCAAAAAATAAAGTATGTAATTTCATGCACTATGCTCTTTTGCTCAGTTTTTAAAGCTTAATATTCATACAAGTTTTGTAAAAAATAGAAAATGATTCTAGAGATAACCTTTTTTTTCTTAGAAATAATGTGTTCTCTGAAATGGAACAAATATAAAACAAAATTATGATGGGGAAAAAGTTTCAAGGTAAATCAAATTTTGTAAAATAATAAGAAACGGAAACACATTTTTCTCCTTCAGTGACCTTTCTTTTTTTAGAAAAAAAGTGAAGGAAAGTTGATTTAGGTAGAAGAACATTTCTCGTAAATGTTTTCAGAGAAATAAAAGTAATTTTTCGTTGAATTATACAGCTATGAAATCTAATCGTAAAAATGTTTTTCATGTTATATCGCAATAAATTTAAAATATACTATTGAAGTAAAATGTTTATAGTTTGTATTTGATATTATATTTTTTATATTTCCAACTTAAATCAAATTTATCTGTCAAAATTTGAATGGACAAAGCTACTATTTTACTTGGGTATTAAATTTACTATAATTAAATTCGTTTAAAGTATAGTCATTGTTCTTTGTTAAAGGATACGCAGTTTGATTAATATTTTAAAATTTAATATGAATATATTTTTTTAATTTAATATATCTTATATATTCAGCTGTTAACTTAATATGTTTATTGTTAAAATTAATATAAAATACACATGACTCAGAAATTCAAGGAAAATATAAATATGGTTTAGTTAAAATATGTAAATTCTTTTATTCGTTATGTATTATCATTATTCAAAATATGTTTATAAGCGAATATCTAATTTATTGGTCAGGTATTTAATTAACATATAAAAGGATATTATTGAAATAACTATTAAGATTAATATTTTTCCATGCTGATTTTATGGAAATTGATTTCTCTTCGTCTTTCTTATTCAAAACATTTTATGTGCAAAGGAAAATATTATTAGTTTACACATTTCACTTCAGAATTTTCATATATATTAACTTTAATTTTCTAAGTCATACACACAAATAAAATTTTTTTCTGTTTTTAGAACAAAAAATTAATTATGTATGCATCACTTAAGAAAAAATTTATAAAGTAATACGTCAAATATTTCCCAGACATTGTTTCTATTGATAATTTTCACATTTAATAGACGATACATATACATTACTAGTAATCAAATTTTATTGAAACTGATGCAGAACTAATTACAAATTGAAATTAAAAACTTAATTTAAATCAAAAAATTTACATCTGAAATATAGAAATATAATTTGCTATAAACTGAATCTCATTCAAACTATTAATAAACTTTTGGTGTTTTTCTTTATAGTGAAAGAATTTTGTAATAAAATCTTGAAATCTTAACATGCTGGTAAAGAAACTCTTATTTAAAATACAGAAATAATTCAGTGTTTTATTATTTGTTAAAAATTAATTTCAGCTTGCAATGTAATGTGAATTTAAAATAACCAAATTAATAAAAATAAATTATGTTATTCAGTTCGTAAATCGAGAAATTCAAGTTAAATAGACAATGCATTTTATTAATATGCCTGATACCTGCTAATTACTAATTACAACTAATTAGGATTCATGAAATAATATGAAAAATAAATATTTTATTTTTTAGAAAACCGACATGCAATATATTTCCTTTAATCGCAAACACATCATTGTTTTCTAAATATATAATTTACATATTGTAATCAAACTTTGTAGAAACATTATCTTCTTTAAATGAATATTTTTTAAATTATGAGTTTGTATAATTTTTTCATTAAGACATTTATTTTTTCTCAATTTTTATACGTTATAACAAAAAGAAAACAGTATTTCTTTTAGATTTATAGATAAAAAAATTAAGTAAAGTAAGTTTAAATATTTTAAAATAAATTGGAAAGTTTATTTATTTTATTTCATATGGATAGAAAAATATATCAAATAAATTATGTGGTTTAATTTACATAGTTTATGTTTATTAAATCCCTATAATTCATGTAAGAATTCAATTTAACACTTTAAATAGAACATACTTAATTTCAAGTATTTTTTTATCATCTTACCACAATGGTGTAATCTATCACTGAATTTATTGTATTAATATAAAACTTTTAATAATATAATAATGGATTTATTAGTTTAAGATATTTATGGTAGATTTATAATTATTATTGTTAAGGATAAGCCACTGTCAAGCGGTAAAACATTTGACTTCTTAGAGAAATATTCAATAATAATAGTTAGAGCTAATTCAATATCTCTTATGAATAATGGAAGTGGAACATTTTATTCTTGATTCTTTCACATACGTCCTATTTTAACTTGGTAACTGATTCAATTAGTATTTACAACTTTAAGGGAATTCTGAATAATTACAATCACACAATTTTTCAAAATTAATATTTTGTATCTGAAAACGGTTTTATGTATGTTAATTCCAGTAATTTTTAATTTTTAAATTCTAAAATATCAAAATTTATCTCAAAAATATTAATTTGTAAAAGGCTTAAATATTTATTTATTAAACTTTACACAATTGCATTAGAAACTGAGTATATAAAATTTATTTATGAAATTTCTTTATACAAATGAATTAAATGACATTGCGCCTATCAGAAAATATGAGAATAATTACTTTCTCAGAAAACATATGTTATATAACTTTGATAAAAAGTAATGCTTCGATGAAGTAACTCATTTGGGATTACTCATCAAACAACACAATCTGACAGTTATCCTTAGTTACTCCATAAAAAAATTTCATCGGACAAAAAGAAATTCTTTTTGGTACTATACATCATATTCCGTAAGACATTGCCAGAAATGATTACTATTTATTGTTCAATAGCCTAAATGGCAAATATATATTTCAGATCTTGATCTAAGTTTTAAAATTTGACTTAAGTTCTTGTATATATACAAACTCTTCATAATATAGACATAAGGGTATTGAAAATGTAATATAGATCAAACTTTTAAAAACTTTTCATTATAGAAGATTGATGTTTACTCCAATAATTTAAAATCTTAATACAAGGAAGAAATTCTTAACTCCTGATAATAACATACTTATGTTTTGTTTGAAAATATAAAAATATTGTTATGCTTTGCTTAAAAGTTATTATTAAGTTTCCGAAACAGAAAGTAATCTTAATTTGCTTTAAAAAATAGATTATAAAATCAAATTAACTAATGTAGTTTACTTTTTTATATTAAATCCAGTCTTTTGTGATTTCAATGAATGGAACACTTTGAGCCGAGCATTTCTTTCTAAAAACCTTAGAATTTCTACCCGTATGGGGGTTGTATACATTATGAAATTTAATTTATTTACTAAGATTTCCTGTGTCTTAAAATAAAAAGCTAAATTATTTTAGTTAATGCAGAATTCTTTTAAATATTTATATAAAGGGATTTTTACACAAAAAAGAAAAAAACAGCTATATTTCAGAAGGTGTTATGTATGGAATGTCTTAGAGGAGTTTCTTCAATGGCTATTTAAGATACAAAGTTAAATTAGTGTGTCATTTATTTTCAATATTGATTTCTTACAAATACTAAAAGATTCAATATCCAACTTTTTAAGAAATGAAGGATGGATGTTGAGCTTAAGCATGTACACCTGTCAGGGTAGAAGTTTATGCTTTCCTGGGTTTCTTTACTGTGACACGTAAATACGGTCCATTATCCATGAGAAGATTTCTTACAGTTTACTCAGAGGTCATTGAAATGCCTTATTAAACAGCTTAAGACAATCAGACTATGCACTAAGCGTTGTCCAAAACACTTGATAGCCTCATATGTACTAAAGCTCATTATTGTACTTTACAAGGAATACAACTAATTTATTTGATGGAAATTTATTCAGGAAAAATTAAAATTATTCAAGTGAAACTATTAATTATATTATGAAACTCGTACAAATTTCATAAATTTTTCAGAAAAATGTTTTAGAAATTTCGTATTTGAATACAAAAAAAGGAAAAAACAATCACATTGAATGTGAATTTATAATTTTGATAAAGTTTTAAAAAGTATGAATAATTTTCAGAAAAGCCATAACAAACAAAGCATAAATTATATAGTATTATGTAGATGAACTTATAGTACCCGCAAATTTAAAAATTAAATTAAATTACCTAAAATATAGCATTGTGAATAAAAAGGGGAGACGTCTTAAAATGAAATGAATTTAATAACAAATATAAAACAATTGCTGAAAGAAAATAAAAGTGTCCAAACCAGTTTAATAAAATATTTTCGGTAGTAGAAACTTAACTAGTTTCTGACTGAATTGGTTTACAATGTAAAATCCCATAAGAGTATTTCTAGAAATATGGTTTGAATTTTATTTTTTTATAAAAAATCTGACTGCAATAATTTTTTATTTTTTCAAAGAATACTTTTTCTACTAAACAGCTTTATATAAGCATGCTCAGTAATTTTATATAATGTTTATATACTGGTGAAATAAGAAAAATGCCTATATTTGTTTTAAAAAGTTCTACGGTTACTTTTTGAAGAAATAATTTTATTTATGATTTATTTCTGGTTACAATAAATTGCGTGTTCTTTTAAAGAGTTAGAACACATATCTATAAGTATAAATATTATCATATAATTATAAATTAATGCCAGAATCATATATTTAAACTATTGCAATTAGTCCCTGATAATTACTTTCATTTAAAACACTGTTTTCTGCAAATACTTAACTAATTTAAAGTATAAATTGTTATTTTCTCTGGATTAAAAATTGAAAATTAAGGAAAAATTTAAATGAAAAACATTTGCCAAAAATAATTATTTTTAATAATAACAAATTGATTTATTTTCTTTACTGAAATATAACGTTTAAAGACTATTTCTTAATTTATCTTCAAAGTATTTTTCTCAATAAATTTTATAAATATATATAATATTCATTGGAAAATTAATTTGCTGCTAAAATAATTAACAGCCCATAGCATACATTTATGAGTTAATTCTAATGTATTAAATGCATTTCAAAGAACAGTAAACATAATTAATAATTTTATTTAAAAAAAAACCAATAATGTTTACAAACATTGATGTAAAGTAAAAATTATGTATATTTGAATTCATTAAAATGAATGAACCACAAGAATAAATAATAACTTTTAACTTATACTTGTTATTCCTTTAACTTTTGTAAATGTAAGCAAAAATATTTCAATTCCATAATTTTTTCTCATAACTGTGGTATTATAATCAAAATATAATTAAATTCACAAATAGCTTTTGAGATTCAGTAATTCTTCATAAATATTAATAAGTTGACAAAATTTTTGCTCTAAAATAATTTCGTGATTTAAATTATGATAATCTTTCGAACTCTTGTAATTTGTTTTAGTATTTTTAGAATTTTTTTAAGCAATAGGTAAGTATTTTTCTTTAACTTGGTACTAAATCAATATTTTTATATAAATACATTAATTTAACATAACTATGTTATGTTAAATTAATAAGAAAAATATCTAAATTTTCTGCAAAAATTTAAAGGTGTTTTTAATATTTAAATTAATATTTCTCAATGAAGTTTTATTCGTATTAAAATTTTATTTACCATTCAATATTTTTCCATTGACAGTGATTGTGGAGAAAATACTTTTTGAGAGTTTTTAGCAGAGTAAAATGGGATACTTATGATTTACATTGTTTGAGTAATATTTAAAAAAATATTTTATCATAGACTGAATTTATATGCAATTTTCTTACTAAAATATGATGGACGTAATAAAGAATTTTGGACAGATTTTTGATCTCTGACAAATATTTATAGTAATCTAAAATGCAATCTTATAAAGGTTGTATATGTCAATTAAAATTTCACTGGAATAAACATGTTCAATGTATTTGTAAAATAATTATACCTGTAGAAAATTTTTTTAAAGTTTAATAATAAAAATAAAATAAATAATTAATTTTTCTAATTTTTCTTGGGACTAAAATATCAATGTTCTTAATAAAAATATATTCTGAATTACAAAATGTAATAAAATGTCTAAATTTTGGTGAGTGCTTTTTTAATTTCTTTTTAAACAAGAAAATTTATAATGAAAGAAAAATGAAAACAATTATTTCAGAAAGAATAAATTTAAATCGATTTAATAGATAATTTAATAAATAATTTATATGGAGATCACAGAAGTTTGGTTTGTTTATTAAGAAACGAAGGAAGAGAATTGAAATTTAAAACCTTGCATTTTACCTTTTTTAAATATTTTGATAAACTTTCTACATTAATTTAAATTTTTAGATATTAAATTATATACGTAAAAGGAACACAAAACTTAACATTTAGATTAAGAAACTTACACATTTAGATAAAGTACATAAATGAATTTAATTTCAGTTTATTTATAACAATTCAACTAATATTTGTTAAATCAAATGTTGCTCAAATTGTTTCAAAATGCATATTTTAAAAGGAAATATGGTCTTAAATTTAAGCTATACAGCATATTAAAATAAAATGTTTTTTAAGAGTCATATTTTAAAAAAGTTCTAAAAACATCTAAAAACACAAGCAAACTTCAAAGAAATTATAAAATTTAAAAAAATGTGCCTTTTACAGTGATTTTATGTTATAATAATATTTATTATTATAAAAGCATTATAAACATATTAATTCTTGGTAAAATTTAAAAAAATGTTTAAAAATTCAAATATTTTGCTTATTTTTTAATATTTATTTTTATGATAACTTAATTTTCTTATATATAAGGGAAATATCCTTCGCACTTTTGAAATACAATTGTTAATATTGCATTTTTAAATTAAGGGACTTCTCAAATCGTTCTCAGAACTCTGTTATGCAGAATGTTATGAATTATCAACTACGTTGAATTATCGTAAATTTAAAGTGTAAAGAACGTATTATTTCGAAACACCAAGATTAGCTTGAACTACATATTTTAACTACTGATAACTACTGAAATTTTTCTGAACGTGTACGCAGTATTTTCTGTATTTGCATCGCGTCTCCGTTAAATTATGAAAAAATAAAATGAGTAATAATTATATATATAATTTGATATATTTATAAAAAAATAAACTATATGAATAATTCATTTTATTTACTTAATAAATCTTAGTATATGATTAAAATAAATACTAATATCTTACTTCATTAACTGAAACGAATGCTAAAATTTTGGCAACTTTTTTATTTTATTTTCATATAAACATAGATGCATATTTTTAATGTATATGGAAATATTTATATGTGAATTTAAGTATCTCAACTTAATAGAATGTCAATAAATTTAAAGTTTCTAAATCTTTTAGAGATTGTCATTAAGGAAACAAAATTTATGCATAGTGTGTTTATCACAAAGGACATTTTTTTCTCAATACAATATTTTTCTAGTTTTCGTTCATTTCATTTTTAATTTACATGAATTTCTATGAGTTACTGAATTGATAATAAATGTTGTATATTAACTAGTTAATTCAGTAGTTCTAATAATTGATATTTCATAACATTCTAATTTATGTAAATCTAAAAAAATATTAGTTTTAAAAATTGTGTTTTAGTACTTGTTCAAAAGTGTAATTTAAGATTAAACAATAACGACTTAAATTTAATCTAAAAATGATTATAATGTTCGGTAAATAAAATTATTTAAAAAACGTGTGTTTCGCTGAAAATACAAGGGAATTTAAATACATAAATTTATAGAAAGCGATGATATATTTCATTTTTATTAAATTAAATCTTAAAGATACTACCATACAAATGTAAATCATTAATTAAATGCATCAAAAACCATTTTAATTTAATATCATCCGAACTTAAGTAACAGACAGATTTCACTATGTTAAAATAAATGAATAAATTTAATACACATTTTATAATAATGTTCAATATTTTAAGAGACCATTCAATTTTATAACTGCATCATCTCAAAAAAGATAAAGTACACACAATTTAATGGGGACAAATACATTTTAACAGTTTTAAAAAATTAAATTGCATTTCTTCTGCAGCTAGCACTGAACATATATTTGTGTGTGCAACGATTGCCCTACTATTTATTTGATTTTACTCGAAAATGTTTTCCATCAGAAAGACAAAATCATTGTATCTTCCTTTTACGCTTTTTCTTCTTTCAATCATTTTTAAACATGGCGATTTCTGTTTGGCGCATTTAAAAAAATGAGCCATAAATATTGCAGTTTCTGGCATCAAGAAGTAATCAGTTTAAACTGAAATACTTTTAAGCTAATGGCTTCTTTGTAGCTCTAAAAACTACGAGTAGTCGTAAATTTTTATGTATTTATTTATTATATAATATTATCAACCTTAAACACACCTACTGTATAAATACATACATATCACACTAAAAATGCTCTTATGCACATCTGTTTTTAGACGTTAGTATAATAAAAATATAAATTTGAAAAGTTTCAGTAATAAAAGTGATTATAGTTTTTCCAAGGTATCATGAATTACAGCATTAACAAATACTTCATTGTGTCTATTTGAAGCTACAAACTCCGAAAAACATGAATAGATTTTTTAAATTTATAGATCAGTAAAGTTTTTCTAAATACACTGTGGGCTACTCAAAATGTATCATTTTGTAGTTGGTATTCAATTTATGTGAAATTTACAGCATACCGTGATGGAATATGCAAATAATTGACGTTCCAAACACCATATTACAGCAATTGAAGTACCTCCGGCAAGTGCTATATAAAAGGAGAGAGATTACTGACTTTTGAAGTACGGCAGTTGTTTATTCATAGGATTTTTTCCTAAGCTCTAAGAACTGCGAGTGGTAAGTTGTTTAAATAAGCTTCTTGAAAGATATCGAAAATCTTTCAAGCAAGTTCCTGACTTCAACCAAAGTATAGCAACCAAATAGAGTTGCGGATTATCCATCACGTAAATCAGAGATCGGGCTGTACGAAACAAGTAAATGACGCGGATTTGTAATCGCTGGATGCAGGAGGATGTAATGACTGTAACGATAGCAATCATCTCGTTACAGCCACAGACTTTGATAATAGGCATATTGTGCGCATATTAGTAATGGATACCCAACCTGCTACTTGAAACATAAAACAGACAGACAATGAGAAGAAGAGGCCCTGTTCTATACCAATTGGCTATCAGGTTGTGCCTTTACTTCAGTCTAGTATGTCGGACACCCTGTACTGAGTACCTGGTGCCCGCTGGGAACTGTAATCTGGGAGCCTGAGCCTTAAGAGGCTCTCCAGAACGCATGATACATTTTTGAGAGACGAATGCATTACAAAAGTAAGGCTTTCAAGCCTACAGTGATCTACGCAGTAGATCATTGTATCACAGTTCGGAATACAAATTTAAAATAACATAATTAATTCGATAGGATCAAGTGAAACAGAAAAATAAATGTTAACAGGAACTAAATAAATTTAAGTAAGCATAGCTGAAATATTTACATAATTTACGAACATAAATTGATTATAGTTAATGTAATTTAGAAGTTTATAGGAATGAAATGAAACATCTCAACTTTACATGTCTTGAAATTTAGATATGTACTAAGTACTAGTAATTTTGGAAATTGAACAGCTGGTGATTAGTTTGTTTGTTTGTAACTTGAATTGAAGAATTTAGTTAATTTTCGAGATTTGTTGACTCTGCTTCTGAGTTATAAGACTCCTGTTGGTGGACAGCCAGGTCTTTACACATTTGGAGTCCTTTTTCATGGAGGAAAGTAATTAATTGTATTAATTTTTGTGTTCTGAAGTTGTTCGTTGTGCAGAATTTTAGGAACTGGTAGTTGGTTTGAATAGATGATTTTTTGATATGTAAATCTTTGGTTTGAGGACATTCTCTGATATAATGCAGTAGTGTACCAATCTGGCCACAGATGCAAGATGGAGATCTGGATTTGTTAATTCTGTGGAAGTAGCTGGGGCAAGGCGCATGGTTTGTTTAGATACAATTTAAATAGGGATTGGAATATAACACATCTGATGAAACTTTTTGGCATTACCCTTCTTGTATGGTGATCATTTGGCGAGTTATTCCATAGAGATTGCCAGCTTTGCTCTATATCATTTTTGATTTTAGACTGGCTCTGGACCACTTTAAAGGTGTCAAAGGAAGAATTGGATGAGTTGCTGCTTGTTTTGCCACTTGATCAGCTGCCTCATTCCCCGTGATTCTTAACGAACTTAGTTGGATGTTCACATTCCGGTTGTGAAAAAGTAAATTTTGAACGGATCTTATTATTGGGGATTTGTGTAATGGGTTATTTAAAGCCATTAGAGAAGATAAACTGTCTGTCCAAATTGTGACACTTTGTAATTTATGCTGGATAGAATAAAGCAGTGATTCTTTTATTGCTAGGGCTTCTGCCTGGAAGACTGAATTATACTTGTATAGTTTTATAAGATGTTGATGCTGTAGATTAGAGTCTTCAAAAACTACAAATGCTGCTCCTGTTTGGGTATCTAAATGAGACCGTATAAATATTAAATCTTGTTGTTGAAACATATTACAATAGATTTAGTCTGTTCCACATCATTCCGTATCTGCTAGTACTGATCAAAATCATTTACTACTAAGTGGAGTGGCTGTAAAGTGTCCACTGTTTCATTGTCCCTTGACTCAAAGCCACATAGATTTGTGCTTTCAATTGTGCGATAAATGATGGACACAAACAATGAAATCGAAATACATTGTCTTTACTGATAAATGTCGTTTCTGATTAATAAAACACCATGGTCGGATTCAAGTCTGGAAGCACAATGACAATATGATACTAAAATAACTGCATTGTACATTGGCACTTTTATCCCTCGTTCAGTATTATGGCTTACATTTCTATCAGGCTTCACTCTTACATTGAGTAAGTATGAATACGTTTTGCCGATCAATGTACAGGTAATGCTTAGCATTCAAAGTGCTCTGAACATCCAGAGCAATATCTTTAAGGTACAGGAGCCATTGGTCCTTCCATACCTTCAGCATTTTCTATAACCCTATTTCAATTGAAAAACGACTGACACCCAATGTATACAGTGCTTAAGATTTTTTTTATCTATCATATTGAATTGTTTGCTTGTTCTCATGAACTATTGCCAAACAAAATTTTGTGATTCATGCCTGCACAACAACTAGCCTGGTATACACCAACCATTGTTACACCAGATAAGCACTGCAGTATGAAGAAACTGCATGGATTGTTATACTAAAAGGATATGTCCACAACGTCTCTTTCATTTTATATTAAGATACATTGCATAGACTATAACCGTTACACTAACAACTGATATTATCAAAAGGTAGTGATTTTGATTCTAGACTTAAACGAATATTCTTTTTTTTTTTCACTAATGGAAGTTTTGGCACTTAAAATATGCCATAGTCACGTAATGTCTTCCATGTGAAATGATACATCAGCTTAACCTTTGCTTCTAAATTATGAGGACACATTTTTGATTTCAATATAGCACGTCTAGTTATGTAAAGGCATTATTATTTTCCATTCTTATAAAGGCGTGTTAAACTACTTATGGTCACAATATTCTTAAAGTGAAGTAATACAGCTGAGAGTGTCTGATAAAATTTTTCAATGTCTTGTGCTCGATCTCTGCTTCTAAATGGCAAAGAATCCCACCCTGAATCTTTCATCTAACTGGTAGAGCCCTAGTCACATTTAGGTAAAGGGAAATATGTTAGTTCTCAATCATTACTGATATTGTCATTATCCTTCTTTCATAAGAGGGTGTACTTTCAATTATTTAAATTTTGTGTTACGTGTTATCTTCCAAATAAATTTTAAAGTAATATGTATAGACTTTCTTGGTATTGCATTTTGTATGGTTAGGAGTGTTTTATTATATAACTCACTTTGATCTAATGGTGACACAGAGCAATTCAGAGCATTTATGAGTAGGTTCCACAGCAGCCACTGTCTATCAAAATTAAATAAATGATGCACTTTTTTACTGCATGCGCTGTAATTCCTATTTACCTAATGCCTGCGTAAATCCATTTGATGGGATACTTGAAAGATTTCAGGTTTCAACCATGTGCCGTGTGTATGTTTGACACTATCTACGAAAATTCCTTCCAGAAAGCGGTTAAGGCGTTGGACACTAAAATTCTCAACAAAAAACACTCAACGCTTTAAACTATCCTCTATTTTGTGTCTAAATTTGTGTCTATTATTTATGTTAATTGATAAAAGCATAACACTAGAATGAAAAGTCAAATTTAATTTAAAACTGTTTCCTAATCTTTACACTGTATTAGAGTATAAAACGTTTCATGTATGAAGAGTCTAATATCCTAATATACACTTCGGTAAAGTAGTCAGTTATTACTTTTAAGTATTATTTATCATGTTGAAAATATCATTATTTTACAATCGTATATCAATATATTTATTTTCATCTTCCTTTTTTATAAAATTTTATTTTGTTGTTGTTGTTACTTATGACACTTGGACAAGCCAAGCTCGCTATGCCTTGGCAATGCGAATTAAGCAATTGGGAGCGTCTTTCGTTTAATCAGAGCACCATGAAGGTGAAAGTACGACTTTTGCTCTTCAAATCCTCCGATAGATGGCAGCACCAGAGGATCTACTCCCTCAATTTTGGCATTGATCTGAAGGGGGAGTAAATTTCTCCAGACTATTGCACCCATGGTAACTGCTCAACGACCGACCACAGGACTTTCGATTCCACAGATTTAACGAGCACGTATATCGCATGTACTCGGTGGGTCTTTTGCGGCAATGGGAATCGAACCCCGTCCTTCCGGATGGAAGACCGATACCCTAACCCCTTGGCTACCACGGCCCTTTTAAATTAGTAATAACCTTAACTAGAAGTTTCGAAAAAATTAATGTGGTAATGTTGCCAGAAACACTTTATTGATAACTAAGTTTTAAAACTTGTCATAATATATGAAATATAAAATTTCACACACACAAAAATCAATATTAAAATTTTCTCTTTTTATTTTAAACTATAGGAGCATGTTTTTCTACTATTCAATTCTTAAATTCGAGAGGAAATGTAAAGCATGAATAATAATTACAATATAATACTATCCCCTGAAATATTGCTTGTTATGCAACCCATTAGATGACAAAGGATTTAGTAACATCAGAAAGATGTTAATATTAATTTTATAAAGATTCTACTGCAATTTTATCAATGAGAACTTAAAGAAAAAAATTTCATAAAAAGTATTTAAATGAAAAACATGTTTAGGACTAATATGACTTAAACTTTATTAGAAATATTGTTACTATTTAAAATTAAATCAATCAATTTTAAGACTGAAAGCAGAATTGTATTAAATATTTTGTACAAATTATTACATTTTATATTTGAAAATTATGGTCTAAAAGATATTATGTAAAATTAATTTTGGAAAATAAATTATGTGGCAAATTATTAAAAATTGCATTTTAATTTAATTTTTAAAATTCTAAATTAAGTTAGTTTTGCGCTGTTAAATTTTCAAATTTCCAAAAAAAAATATTAAAAATCTTAGAATTTTAAAGATTAAAAATAATTTATTATACATTATTAAACTCCTCTATGTGTCTTTCTTTTTTTGTTTTACAATTTAAATTCTCTGAATTAAATTTTACAAATAAATATATTTAATAATTTTTATTTAATTATTATTATAAAAACATTGAAAAATATTACGCATTTTTTAAATAATTTCAAAAGGTTTTAAATATATTAATAGAATTTTAGAGTATTACACGAAAACTAACGGAGTATATTAGTTTTTATATATATTTTATTCATTACAAATAATTTCTTACAATAGTTATGAAAATTAATTGCTGGTTTCCTTCAAAATGCGAAATAATTGATTTATAATTTTATGAATATAAAAAATTGAATGCAAACTAAAATAATTGTATTAATAATTTTTTATTCGTGCCTCTTTTCTCATCTGATAAATATATCAAATTAACTGTCAATTAATTCATAATTTAAGATGATATATTTTAGAGTATTATATTAAATCAATAATATACAAAACACAATTGAAAGTAGAATAAACATATTTATTTTGAAATTATCAAATATTTTAGAATCTATCAAATGCAGCTCAAGCAAAGAGAATTTTGTCTATAAATTTTGTAAAAACTCACTTATTTTAGATTAAAATAGTAAACTTTATACCACCAGAATTATAACTGCCATGCATTTCTGATAAAGGAAATAATTTGTTTTCATTGATAATAACAATTTCACCTGGCACCTTAAGCCCATTACAGTATGCTAAAATGAAAAAATAAATTATTCATTTTGGTACCATCGCAGTTATTTATAGCTCTGTATGGGAAATCAACGTAAACACAAATTTAAGATTAATATAACTGAAACATATTTCCCAAAATTCTTAAAAAATTGAAGAAATCTAGGCATTTAAACTTTAATAGATTTTGAATACAATCCGGTTTTCCATTGTTTTTCTAGCAATATTAAAAGTTCTAATATTGAATGAAACATGATAATTAGTTTTCTGCTATTAATTTAATCACAGTTTTATTAAATTTTCTGGAATATCTTTTTAAATATTGATATTCTTACAAAATTCATGCATTAATTTTTCTATCAATTAATAATTATTTTTATTGCTATTTATGCAAAATACTGGAAAATTAATTCTAAAAATAATATGCTAAATGAAGTAATTTTCAATATTTTTTTTGTTTTGCCTACGGCACTTTAAAATCTTACTTGCAAAAAATTAATAATGAAACTTAATTATTAATTATAGGTTAAAAAGATTAATTTGCTTGTTTAATAATGCAAAACTGAAACAAACTCATAAAATAATATTTTTATTTATTTGCTACTGCATGAAATTGAAATATCAATTATTGAGTAAAAAAGTATTTTTGTCTATATATTAATGATATTTAGGTACAAAATAAATATTTATTGTTATAATAAATTTTATACAGAATATTACTTCTTGCTCAGATTAAACTATTGTAATACCTAAAAAATATTTAATTCGAACAAAGCTCAGATTAAACCACCAATATTTTCTTTTTCAAATTTATTTTATTAATTATATTTATTTAAATCAAATTTTCACCAAAATGTGAACTAAATAATATGGAGAAAAGTTACAAACTTTTTTTGTCACTACTTGTTCTACTTTCTTGTGATTAGTAGCTAAAATATTTCAGCTGATATTTTTGCTTAATAATTTCCACATATTGAAGAAACATGTACGAAAAATGGAACACGTGCTTTTTCTTCCTTCAGTTTTAACTAAAATGACGGAAAAAAGAAAACAAAATTTTTCCCTTATCGAAAAAATTCTTTGAATAATCTTTAGTATTGCTAACACTAAAGTGTTTCTTAAAGACCAAAATATGCTGAAAGCTGCTTAGCCTCTAAAATTTTTGCAAGATATTAAAAGTCAAGCGAGCAGAAATTACATATTGCAGAGTGAAAGAGCAATTTTTTCTCAAAAATATAAAAAAAGTTGATTTTTTCAAAAAGTTGAAACAAATTTTTTTTCAGTTGAATCACAAAATTTGTGATATGTTACTTGGATATGTTACTTTGAGAAGACTATGGAGTGTTATTTTATTGCTGTTAAGGCTTAGTTAATTTTATTTAATAAAGTATTTTTTATGAAATTCTTTGATTTTTTCCAAAAATCTTTTCCAAAAATTAATATAACTAAATAAAGGTTTTCAGAAAACGCTTTTATTCTGTATACATTTGTATATTAAAAAAAACAAATAATGAGGAACATTTATAACATATATTCCTAGCTTAATTAGTGTTGAATATAAATTTTGCTTTTATTCAATTTATACTTTGTAACATAACAGCTTAGTTCTTTTTAATAGTGTTCTTGCCTCGTATAAACTTATATATAAAGAATATTAAACTGTATATTTACATTTCACATTTGATTAAAAAGAACTTTATATTACTATATAATGTAAATTATTATTATTATTCAAAGTAAATAAACAGGTAAGTCATATTGATAATTACTATTTATTAATATTAGTAATTTATAATAAAGTAAATATACAAGTAATTGCAAAACAGCTTAGCAATTTTTAGACGATTATTTCTTAAATGCATAAATAATTGCAAAAAACCGTAGCTATTCACTGAAATATTTGATAATAATTTATTCCAGAAATTTATAATAAATTTCTACTTTTGTTTTGTAATTTCCAATAAATATATTACCATGGCTTTTTCATGAAATTATGTATTGTTTCTTCTGTGCTCAGGAATTTGCCAAAAAGAATGTTCATAGGTAAATTTTAGTCATCTGAAAACTTGTCTTGCTGATTATAATCTTGAATCAAAATAAAATAAATCAAAGTAATAATAATTACAACAATAAGGAAAAATAAGGAATTTCTACGAAATTATAGATAATACGAGTTTTCTACAAAATTATAGGTAATACGAGTTTTATGCTAAATTATAGATAATACGAAATTTTTAAAAATTTATAAAAAAAATAATCAGACATAAGTAAGATGACTAGTTATTTATGGAAACAGAATATGAAAGAAATGCAAATAGTCAATGATATTTAAAATAACTTTCTAAGAAAATTAATTATATCTACAAATAGGATTTCATTAAATTGAAGCACAAGAAAAACTAGTCAATAATTGAAGAGTAAATAATAACATTATTGCAGTTTGTGTGTATGTGAGAATAAACTTATCAATAATTTTAAACCATTTTATTCCAAATATCATTGTTCTTAAAATGAAAAATATTTTCTTTCAACGAATTCATTTCTCTTCATTCACATTTTAATGGTTCATAAATATATTTATAAGCAATTAAAGTTTATTTAAAATTTGATTTTTGTAATTAATCTTAAAATGAAAAATAAGTGTTTTGTAATATTATAGCATTTATAAAAGAATATATATTAATAAGATAAGTTGAGAAATAATTTGAAATTGATAATGCCTATAAGACAAAAACTTGAAAATCAATAAAAAAAGTATTCTTTTAAAAACTACAATGCTTGGATGGCCTTCTGTAGTTGTAAAAACTACGCATTACTTTAATCTTTCCGGTTTCCATACTTGCTAAATAATTTAAAATAAAATTGTAGTATGCTTTTAAGAGTGTAAAATACAAAGCATTTAATTTGATTTATAATATTTTTTAATTATTGCCAATAGTAAATAGGCAGCTCAATTCATTGAAGATAACATTTTTGTGAACCCTTAGAGATTAAATTCCAGTAAATCAATTTATTTATCTTGAAATTAAAGCTATTGACTCATGAAGACATGGTTTTTTTCTTATTGATTTTTGACTTATATGTATTTACCAATTTTCAAAATATTTCTTATATTTATAGGTATTCCATATTATATTTAAATAGATATATATTATTGGTATAAATCTATATATGAATATAAAATGATATATATTTATATGTATTGCATTTTATTTCGATTTAATAAACATTCATATGTTTTAAATGTATTTGTGTGTGTCTATATATATATATATATATATATATATATATATATATATATATATATATATATATATATATATATATATATGGAGAAAGAGAGTGCATGTATGAATATATTTAAAGGCATTCAATATTCTTATATTATATTTAATTTAAAAACAATTGATTATATGCATTATAATAAATATCACAGAAATTTTATTACATTCAGTAAAACAAATATAATATTTTGTCAACAAAATAGGATATTTAATTCTTGATTGTCAAATCTTAGCTTCCCTTGATGCTGTGATCCTATGTGTGCCTTAAAACTTGTGACACAAATATAAATACAAATTGTTAAACTAAGTTTTATTTTATATCTTATCTCAAAATTATATAGCATGATAAGTGTTTTTATTTTAACAATTATTAGTAAGTTTGCTTACAGCTAACTTTTTAATTTAAAATATTTTGAATTTGTTAAATGTACTTCGCATTTCAAAATCAATGTTAATTCATTTCTCATTTGGATCATGAAGAGTTTTCCTATTCCATTTTCATTATTTAATTTAGTTTTCAGCTTTTAAATATTGTTTATGAATTACTTGTAATAAAAATTTTCTTGATTCTTTATATTTCATTTTAGGAATGATGATATTTATTCAATAATAGATTATTGAAATGGAAAATTGAATTTTAATTCTCATAAAAAAATTTAAATTATTTTCCTCATTTTATTGTGAATTTTAATACATACATAGCTACATGCATATATATATATATATATATATATATATATATATATATATATATATATATATATATATATATATATATATATATATATATATATATATATATATATATATATATATATATATATATATATATATATATATATATATATATATATATATAGCTGACCCAGCCACGCGTTGCAGTGGCTGAGTATTTATAATACATTGAATCAATTTTTCACTAATTCTTGGGTATAATCAAATTAATATTTTCTAAGAAAATTTATAGGTTCATTCATATGAGATTAAAAATAAAACGTTTCGCAAAAATTTAAAAGTAATAGGTAAAGTATCGAAATTTTGAAATTAAGTACAAACCAACATATACTTTCTGAATTTACATTTTATTCATCTTATATTAAATTATAGTTTGTAATCAGTGACTTAACTCTTATGAAATATACTATATAAATTAAAAACATCTAAAAATAAATTGTTATAAATGAGGTAGATAACAATGACATTGAACTATTATTTTTTCAATTTTACATGTTTTCGAGGTGCTATGAAAATTAGTAGAGAAAATCAGTAACAAATAAAATTTTATTTTACTATTTATTATATTAAAAATATTCAAATTGAACACTACACAATAATAACACAATACAAAGTATAATTATAAAAATGATTCACGAAAAATTGTTACAGTATGATTATACATCATGAAAATATATGTAAATTCTATATTCAACCACGCGCTTGCGCTCGCACGCTAATTTACTCTGGGAGATACTATAATCTAGAAAAATAAACACGTCGCCATCTGCCGAATACCTGTGCAACTTAGATGCTAAATCACCAACTATTTGGAATTTACAGAACTAACTGATAAATAAACACTAATATCGTATAATAAATATTGAGATCAATAATTAAGAGATAAAAACTATTCTATCTTTTAAGTTGGGCTATATTATAAATGGTTACAAAATTTAATCAAAATCGGTTCAGTAGTTTCGGAGTTTATCGCGAACATACATCGTGACACACGAAATTTTTATGTATATAGAATTGCTGACCCAGCCACGCTTTGCTGTGGCTGAGTAATTATAATACATTGAATGAATTTTTTACTAACTCTTTGGTACAATCAAATTAATATTTTCTAAAAAATTTAAAATAGGTTCATTCTTATGAGATTAAAAATAAAACGTTTCACCAAAATTTAAAAGTAATAGGTAAAGTATCGAAATTTTGAAATTAAGCATAAATCAACATATACTTTCTGAATTTACATTTTATTCATCTTATATTAAATTATAGTTTGTAATCAGTGACTTACTCTTATAAAATATACTATATAAATTAAAAACATCTAAAAGTAAATTGTTATAAATGAGGTAGATAACATTGACATAGAACTATTATTTTTTCAATTTTAAATTATTAAAACTAAAAAATTTTTCCGCGGCATTATACTGAAATAAAAAAATTAAAAGAATTTATCATTTGAATAAATAAATTAGATCAAAATGTACTGCTGAATAAATTAATAATTATCAAATTATAAAATAAAAATAAATAAAAGGCTATCGAGAAATACTTACATGTTTTCGAGGTGGTATGAAAATTAGTAGAGAAAAACAGTAATAAATAAAATTTTATTTTACTATTTATAATATTAAAAATATTCAAACTGAAGAACACTGCACAATAATAACACAATACAAAGTATAATTATGAAAATGATTCACGAAAAATTGTTATAGTATGATTATACATCATGAAAATATATGTAAATTCTATATTTAACCACGCGCTTGCGCTCGCACGTTAATTTTCTCGAAGATGGTATAATCTAGAAAAATAAACACGTCGCCATCTGCCGAATACCTGTGCAACTTAGATGCTAAACCGCCACCTATTAGGAACTTACAGAACTAACCAATAAATAAACACTAATGTCGTATAATAAATATTGAGATCAATATAATTAAGAGATAAAAACTATTCTATCTTTTAAGTTGGACCATATTATAAATGATTACAAAATTTTATCAAAATCCGTTCAGTAGTTTCGGAGTTTATCGGGAACATACATCGTGACACGAAATTTTTATATATATAGATATATAAGATAAAACATGAAGAATATTGAAACCAGAAATATAAAATTGGAAATTACTAAAATATATGATGCAAAAGACAAGAAGAAGGTATAGGGACCACGTCTTCATCAGGAGGGAGATGGCCAGCTATGCAAAAATGAACACTCTTTTCTGACATGCTCGAAGGACAAATGTCTAAAAATCTTCGAGCAATTCCCCGAAGAGTGTTCGTATTAAAAGAACTTAGTTAAAAAATTAGAATAAATATATATGCAGAAAAGAGTAAAAATACTCACAATAGATGAAACATAAGTAAAGTAGAAAAAATTAATATTGTAGAAAAATACATATAGAAAATACATGCAGTAGAAAAATACATAATAAAATTTTAACTACTTTACAATTTTAACTAGTATTCCCATTGATAAATTAAACAATGTACTACACGTTTATTATCAGGAAAACAGAAACTTATTAAATATTAATTTTGATTACTGGAATAATTTAGTTAAAATGTGTATTTATAATAATTTTATAATTAACGGTGAAAATATTTTTATTCAAAATTGTGGAATTCCACATGGATCCAGCTTTTATAGCACGATAGCATATTTATTTCTACATTATTTTGTAAAAAAAACTTCTTTTATCAATATCCTTTTGCTTTTTGATACATAGATGATTTCATTGTTTTCAACAATTTAAAATTTGAAGATATTTCTAAAACTATTTACCCTGAAGAACTTTCTCTAATTGAAACTAATTTATGTGAAACTAAAACAGAATTTCTGGATTTATTTATCACTATTGATAATTCTACTACATATATTGATGTCTTTGACAAAACTAATCAATTTAATTTTCATGTTAATAAGTTAATTTCCTGGAACTCCAATATTTCTTTAAAAATATACAGAAACGTTATAATTAATGAACATAATCGCATTTATAATATCTGTAACAATTATGAATATACTAAAAATCAAATTAAACACCTAATAGCTCACCTAAAAAATAACAATATTCCAATTAATTTTATTTTAAAATATGTAGGAAGTAGGGAATCACTTGTAAGATTGAAGTAATGCGTAGTTTTTATAACTACAGAAGGGTCACCCAAGCATTGAAGTTCTTACACAAGAATCCTGAAAACACCTACATATATACACTTTAACTTATAGATAACTTAAGCTTAAATCCTCTTTAACACATTTTAATTTCAAATTTACTACATGTTTCTAAACCACTTTAACTTTCTGAATTTAATTACTTCTGGCAATATTTCTTTATTCTAATTTCAAATTTACTTTTGGCAACTTCCTACTATTCTCATATATAAATATAATCTGATTTACTGGTTCTTTTATTATGTATTTTTCTACTGTATGTATTTTCTATATGTATTTTTCTACAGTATTCATTTTTTCTACTTTACTTATGTTTCATCTATTGTGAGTATTTTTACTCTTTTATGCATACATATTTATCTTTTCTGCATATATATTTTTTAACTAATTTCTTTTAATACGAACACTCTTCGGGGGAATTGCTCGAAGATTTTTAGACATTTGTCCTTCGAGCATGTCAGAAAAGAGTGTTTATTTTGCATAGCTTGCCATCTCCCTCCTGATGAAGACGTGGTCCCTATGCCTTCTTCTTGTCATTTGCATCATATGTTTTAGTAATTTCCAATTTTAAATTTCTGGTTTCAATATTCTTCATGTTTTATATTATTTATATAGGCAAATCTTTCTTTAGCTGATTTTGCGCTGGCTAGGTTTCCTATAAAGTGTGTGTATTGTAGTTCCTATTTTCACACTGTATTGTATTTATTACTTTACATTTATATATATATTTTTGCTTTTTATATATATATATATATATATATATATATATATATATATATATATATATATATATATATATATATATATATATATATATATATATATATATATATATATATACTACTACTACTACATATATGAGGATTACTCTGAAATTTGAGATACGTGCTGGCGCAAATTTACAAAATAAAAATAATGGTTTAATTTTAAAGTACAAAGCATTTTAACACAGAAGACGATTTCTTACTGACTTACTTCAACTTGTTTAGCGTGGAATAAATTTTAAACAGAAGAGAAAATGGAGTCGCCCCGAGAACATTTTCGCGCTATGATTTTCTACGATTTCAAAGCAGGATTAAATCAAGAAGAATGTGTTCAACGGTTGCAATTAGCGTTTGGTGAGGAATCTCCAACTCGTGCAACTGTATTCAGATGGTTTAGAGAATTTAGAAGAGGTCGCAATTTTCTTCAGTATGAAGAACACACAGGAAGGCTGCCGTCGGCAGTAATCCCGGATAATGTGTCTGCCATACGAAAAATGTTAATGGATGATAATCGCTGTACCTATCAAATGATACATAAGGAACTTAACATTGGATCCGCAGCCATACACAAAATCATTAATTAAGAATTACATATGAAAAAAGTAGTTTGCCGTTGGGTTCCCCATAATCTAACATCAAAAAGAGGCGCGTGCCAGAATCAGTAAAGAAACTCTTAATATGCTGAATGATGGTGGCCACCGCATCATTTCTAAAATTGTAACTGGTGATGAAATGTTCATACCGTTTTTTGACGTTCCAACACGTCAAGAAAGCAAAGTATGGGTCTTTGAAGATGATCCCACGCCGACAATTGTGAAAAAACAACGCGTACTGAAAAAAGTGATGTATGCCGTTTTCTTCAGAAGTACGGGATGGGTCATAGCCATCAAGTTGGAAGGACAGAATCCAGTAACAGAAAACTGGTATATCACTCAATGTCTTCCAGAAATTCTACAAGAACTGAATGTTAGGAGACTAATGCTTCACCATGACAATGCATCTTCACATTCACCCGGATTAACAATTGAGTTTCTTAAACAAAAACAAATAAAAGTGATCGAACATCCGCAGTATTCACCTGATATAGCTATGTGCGATTTTTGGTCATTCTTTAATCTAAAAAAGAACTCATGTGGACGTTGTTTTCATTCAGAAGAAGAGATTGATGTGGCTATAAATGCATTTTTTCATCTATTCGAAGAAATGAATGGCTTGAGGCATTTAATCTGTGGAAAATTCGTCTACAAAAGTGCATTGTTGCTGGAGGAGACTACTTTGAACGCACCTAAAATTTTGTAAGTATAACTTTAAAAACCTAGTTGTATCTCAAAAATTTCAGAGTGACCCTCGTATATATATATATATATATATATATATATATATATATATATATATATATATATATATATATATATATATATATATATATATATATTAAAAATAATTTTCTAATGAGTTAAATTGGACCGTTAGATTGATTTTTTACTGTGTTTTATTTCTTTGTAACAGGCTATGAAGTAAATTTAAATGCTAACAAATAATTGAAGATAGTTCTTATTTTAGATGCGTTACAGTACTTCAGCATGCCTGTTAAAAGGCAAATTATTTTATTGAATATCAAATTTAAATATTTTATAGTGTATTACAAAGAATTTTTATTTATACTATAATTTTTATTTGTTCTAGGTAAGTGAAATGACTGCATGGAATATGACTACAAGCATGCATCATCTTTCTTTGGTATGTCTTAAAGGAATTACATTCAAATTAAAAAATTACATTACCTTTTTCTTAAACGTTTTGTATACCGTAGATAGGGACAATGACGTAGACGTGTCAGAATATCTAATGAAGACCGACTAAGCTTTAAATAACGGTTAGGCATTGTTACATGTCTACAACTTATTCCCAATCTTAAGCCTCCGTTTCAAGTCTCCAAAAGACAGTTCTATACCCTGAAAACCTTACACTTTTAGTAACTCTGCTGACTTCTGCTAATTTTGTTGTGTTTAACCCCCTCTGATCGGCCTACAACTCCCCAACCTTCTCGATTCAATAATTTCATTGAGACATTCACTCACCGAAACAATCCACTTGCGGATCCCGTTTCGTCTTCCCTTGAATTAGAGCTCTAATATCATTCGCTGCGGCTAAAGTGTAGTTTTCGATGTCAGTTTCAAAACTTGCCTACTGCGAAGTTTGAAAATGAGAAATATTTGCATTTGTAACTTTCTTTTATATTTTATGCAAAAGAAATTACTTATATCATTTTTTTAGAATACATGAGATATCTTTTAATTAATTTGGGCAGTATGTGTGCATGTGATTGCAATACTATGTATTTTGTAGTCACTTTCTTATTTTAAATTTTTAATTTGTATTAAGCTTTAAGAAATATCAATATTTTGCTATAATAATTTTACTCATATTTTGTTAATCTTCCGTAATTATCAATATTTTTGCTAATTAATTTGCGGTTTTATTTCTATTATATAATTGTCATTATTTAGGAATACAAACCTTGATATTTTTCCAAGATAAAATTATATTTTCCAGAAATTTCAAGGAAAGTTTATCAATTTATATTCCACTAAATATCTTAAATTTCTTTAATAAGGAATTTTCAATTCTTTGATAAATTTGTTGTTTTTATTCCATTCATTGAAATTTGTAAAAATTGTAGGGAAAGAACTATGTGAAGGAAATATTTTGCTTGTTATTTGCTATAGATGATTGAAATTATAAAAATTGTTATTTGATAGGTTATTATTAAACATTTTTATGATAGATAATAATGGAAATCTTTTCCGAGTAATGTATTGTTTGTAATAAAATATAATGAACTCACATGATATTGTTTCATTATAACATATAATAAAGAATTACCATTACACATCTATTTATTTTTAGGAAATCAATATGTTTTTGTAATTTGTTGAGCGTGATCAGCTTACTGTGTAACTTTTTGAATATTATTATAATTATTAATAAAATTAAATGTTTATTAATTCAACTAATGCGTAAACCACTTTGCTATATCAATCTTTAAATTGAAATATTTATTAGCTATTCACTAAAGTATATTAAACAAAATCTTATTAAAAAACAAGCATTTGCGTAGCATTAAATTATAGCATTTGTTATGAAGTTGATTTTATTTGTAAAATAGCACTATCGGCAACTAACAATCATGAGTTAAGGATTTCTATTAGCACAATAAGGTACGTTTTATTATAATCAACTGCTTCAGCTAAAAATTTTTAGATACTTAATTTGCTAGTAGCCCTAGAATAACGTAAGCTATGTTTATATGTGTCTATATATATATATATATATATATATATATATATATATATATATATATATATATATATATATATATATATATATATATATATGATATAAAATTAAACAAAACACCTTTTCACATTAAACGTACAGGTATTTCTGCTTGATAAAAAATTTGTTCCAGGTTATTAAAAGATGATTAACTTTATGCTATTATAATGTAATAACACAAAACCGAAATTCTGTTAAGAAATTAAAATTATAAAATGGTGTTTTTGGTAAAAGATAACTATACAATTTCAAGCATAGGCAGCTTTCAATTTAATTTTCCGTTTTCTGTTTTTCAGTCAACAACACAAACATAATTTTTTTACCTTTCAAAAGTTTTTTTAATTGATTTTGTATGCATAAAAATTTAATATTATTGCATTTTATTTCCTGAAGAGTATTATATTTTATAATTATCACTATTACTTTTCAAATAATATTATGTTAACAGTATTTTAAGTTAAATATTATTCTTAAATCCATTTGATATATATATTTATTTAAATTTTTGTTATGTCATTCAGCAATCCCAATAAATCATTTAAATGTTTAATTGATCACATCATTATACTATGCAGAGTACTGTCTCTAACCATTCAGTAAATATAAAACAGAATTTGTCTTATTTTATCAATTTAACATTGACGTAAACATGCATCTTGGTTGACAATTAGAAAGAGCTACTACTTTGATCAAAACCTTTCGTAAATTCTTAAGTAGCTATTAAGCTTGCTGTATAGCCCATTCTAAGACAAAACTTTGCAGGAATTCTTTAGAAGAATAATTAAATATATACTGTCTACCGTTCATACGAATTTTATCTTAAAGTTTAATTTTGGGTTAATTATAATTAAACTATAGTTTCCTTTATGTAAATCAAATAAAAAATTTCCTTACACTGATTATTTCCAAAAACTATTTTTTTATTGAATTTTGGAAATACTTAAAGATATTATAAGAACTATTAAAAATGTATTATAAAAAAATTTGGAAGTTGTTGTTTTTTAATATCAAATTTATACACTTTAATTGTGATAGCAAATACACATATTACTTTTTTATTTTGTAAATAGAGACAAAACTTTAAAACATGATTTTTATATAAATGAAATATAAATAAACGCAAAATAAAATGTGACATTAAATGATATGATTTACTTATCAAATTTCAGTAGCTTATGTATAAAATGCATTCATCTATTAGGAATTGTTGAAACAACGCTGAGGAAAGATTATAACAACTGTCCAAATTGACATGCTGATATCCATTAAGTCATGAATAAACTATTGTAACATGGAAAAATCTGTATAAGAGATAATGGATTTGCGCAATGAGAAGTAATGGGCTTAACAATTTGGAATTATTTAATACCAGAGATTCATTTCCATTCTTCATACATCCATGTTTGCATAATTTGTATGGAAGAGATTGATCTACTGATACAAAATTCAGTATTTAGTAGCCATATTCCTTATTAGATTTTAATTAATCATTAACAAATGCATAAAGCTTTATAGAAAAACCATCAACATTTTACGTTAGCAATATTTTATACTAAATGTAGCCGTCCTCAAGAATAATTGACCGTAGTAGTGAATTTAAAAAATAAATTAAATAATATATTGAATAAGTATTAATGTTTTATAAATTTGTGTGTAGTAAATACTTGATTCAGAAGTCAAAGTTGTTAATCTTTTTAATTTTTGATTTTTATAAATTTTAAGGACATGAACAGTTTCTTTTTAGTTAAGAGAGGATTGTTTTGGTGTAGAGTTTGCTTTTGTAAAATGATATCATGTGATTTCCGGATCAAATTCATAAACAAAAATTTTTAATTAAATGCAAAACATATTGATTATTTTAGTTTTTGTATTTGAAAATTAACTTTTTTGATTTCACTTCGATACCTATAACAATCAGCTTGCATTTAGTAACGTTAAAAAATATATAAGTTTAATTTTTAAAATGAAGTAAAAGAAATTATGATAGTATAAAATAATGTAATAAATAAAGTACAATATAACATCGCAAGCATATACTATAAAGTTTTATATTGATACTTTAACGAAGAAGACAATTATAACTTGTTACAAACCCACTTTTCTTGACAACATCAAGTCAATTCATAAATGTTTTTTTTTAATTCATAACAAAAAATTATACTAGGAATCTATTACTTCTATTCTTTTTCATTCTGCAGTGCAGCTATATCAACATACTTGTTTGTTTCCATATTGATATACAATTTTTTTAAAAAAATAATTATGTTATATAAATTGTTTTTAAAGCATTCATCTTAAGCAATTTTGTAAAATAAAACAATAATTTCATATTTAACATAATCAAGTATTTTTAATAAGTTAATATTTTGTATAAGTGTAGTAATTATTTATTTAACATATTAGTCAGTATGTAATTTAAGTTTTAATTAATTATTCAAAATGCAGAAAAAGAGATATTTTTTGTTTAAGAAAATTTTAGTTTAGAAGTTAAGGTTTTGGGCATTAGGGATTCGTTACAGTTTTTAATAGAGTTACAAATCAATACGAGAGATTCAACCTTTTTAAAAAAAACAGAATTTGCAATGTCTTCTTCTGAGTTACAATCTTACTCAATTTAAATAAATGCTGAAAATCTCTGTAATAATCAAATTATCAACAAAAGCATTTTGCTACCTTATATATTAACAATGCGTCATCGAAAAGGAAGTAAAAAGTATCTTTTAAAAATTAGCGTAAGAAAGGATTTCAATTGCATCTGTTCAGAAGCAAAAAACATGTATTTCATAAAAATCTGATCTTATTTATTTAAAACTAATTTTTTGTCAGAATTTTTTCATCTTTTTTTCAAAATTTATGTTATAAGAACAATTCTATAAAAAGAAAACTATATATGAGTTCGAACTGTTGTATATTTATTTTTAGCTGCATCAATATTAATCAGCAATTATTTAATTATTGAATTATTGTTAAGTGTGTGTGTTTGTATAAATATGGATCATTAATATATATAAATATGTAATTACATTTTGTTTTGTCATAGAAAATTCATTTACTTTTCTACTTTTATTCTTTCACAACTATTTCCACGTTACGTGGTTTACTACAACGTGTCTTTTCTGTTCTCCTTAAGAAAAACAGAATGATATCGGTACAAGAGGATGTGAATAAAACTTTATTGATAACTATATGCATTAAAGTCCTTGGCGTGGTTTCAAAAACAATGTACCACGTATGAAATTGTTATTGATGATTCACCTTTCATAGACATGAGAGGTTGTTTTATCTGAGAGATACATATCACGCCCTGTTCATTCTACCTTGAATTTGATTTGTATTCATGTAATATATACATTAAATGTGGACACACACACACTGGTTTAATTCCCGCATTTTCATTCTTACTAGTTCCTTTCACGCAGTCATTCGAAAGCAAAAAAACAATCTCAAACTTTTAAGACCCAGTAAAATCTCGTGCCATTTTTTAAAATATTTAATCGTTTGACCATTAAGTGGAAGATACTTAACAATAACTAGACTTTCCAGCTAGATCAATGAATGTGATAACTTTGGTTGAGGAATTATGGCATCGCTTTTTCGTAGAAAAATACCGTTTATAATTTTAAAAAAATGAGTTTTCTGTGACCATTCAAAGTGTGTATACATTTTGTGAGAATTATACATCCTTTAAATATTTATATATTTATATGTGAAGTATTTATCAAAATAATGAAAATACCTGTGTGCAAAAAGTGACATTTTTTGAATGTGATTTCTAAGACTTAAAATGCAATACTGGCAAAAAGATTTTTATAAATATAAATGTTTTTATATTCTGGTAGTATAGGATACATTTTTTTAATTTCTATAAGGCTTCATTCTTTTAAATGCGTAACATGTATAACACCTAAGATTTTCAAAGAAGCCAAATTTAATCTTTCATTTAGCTGAAATCATAGGACCAATACATCTCAACTTTTAAGCGTTCCTATATGTAAGGTGTCAAACTATACTACAAATACACACCGCTTGGCAAGGCAATCTCGGAAATGTAAAATAGTGGATTTAAAAGCAAAATCAGGGAAAGAGACTGATGGATATATAAGTGAATTGTGACGTCTAAAAAGTAAATAACTGTGCAAAAGTGAACAATGAGCTAAATCAACTTCTGCCGTGTAAACAATTACAGTTAGGATGTTTTTCATAAACTAAATATTTAAGGTAGAGCAACGATTCTCAAACCACTTTTCTCATATGTTAATGTTAAATGTGATCTACAGTGATGTCACTCCCAAAAAATCTGGTCTGTTGATAGCTAGAAAGGTAAAATTATCGGACCACTCGTCTTTTGTACTTCTTAATTCAATAGGGTGTGTGCACGTTTGGAGGACATATATACAAAAGAATAATCGAGATTGTCTCCTCTTAACTGTCAAGCATGAAAATGGAACTGTCATGATGTGGGCAGCAGTGTTATGGTGTTTGCTGGATCAATCGGACACTTGAAAAGAATAAAAATTCTGGAAAGTGTAGACAAATGTTAATTATCCTGATCCATCTTTTGATGAAAACTTTGTTTATTGCAGGAGAGGGGAAATTTTCTATGATAATAATGCACCTATCATTGCAGTGGGACTTCTACAATCAGAGTTTGCTGAACAATAGGAAGACGTTAAACATCCTCCTTGATCCACATATTCATCCGTCTTCAATATAATTGAAACTTTATAATTTATTTCTATATTCTCGTTTGTCATCTCAATAATATCACCATAATAAATGGTATTACATTCTTCTAAGCAAATAATTAAGCAGTATCTGTCGACCCCTAAATGAATCCAGGCTCTACTGCATACTGCATTCCAAAGGTAATATATATATATAGTTATGTATATATATATATATATATATATATATATATATATATATATATATATATATATATATATATATATATATATATATATATATATATATATATATATATATATATATATATATAGTATGTATGTATGCGTCAAAAGAGTAAAACACTTTGATTTTTTGAATAAGAGAAGATCTTTGTATTTTTACAAAATAAATTTACTACACCACTTATAAAAACTTATTTACAAACAGATCTATAACATGAAATAAAATATATCTGTAACATGAAATAAAAAACTTTGCTCTTATTACAATAAAAAATTAGTTTCAACCACATCATACTGTTAACAGAAAAACTGTTGTGTGAAAATAAGTAAAAGGAAACTTGTAAATAAGGAAAATAAAAGACTTGTAAATAAGAAATTATTTAGCTGTCTGCTTTAATTCAAAGATTCTATTTAACACTGTATCTTGTAAGTCTTGAATTTTGATTTCACACATTTTGTTGAAACACAATTCAAAGATTCTCTATGTTCGATCAATGATTCATATTGCTTGCCCCCGGTGAAAACACTCCAAACAATTACTGACCAAAATTTTCAAAAATATTGAGGTGTGTACTTTAGGAATCCATGACAAAATCCGAACATTATTTGTTTCAAACCAGTTCTTAGTTTCATTGTCCATGTGAATCGATTCTTCATCTTTTTGAATTATCCAATTTTTTCGCCTAGCGCAGCGTCATAGGGAAGAAACTTTGAATTTAAAATCTGGATGTAATCTGTATGTTTCTGTTTTCCATTCAGAAACACTAGTTTGGTCTTTTTACCATACCCAATAGATAATCCAAACCACTGAAATGCCTCCTACCAACTATCTCTCTTATAGATTAAGATTTTCCTTGTGTACCCAAACAATACCCATATTATTGACAACCATCTGGTCCAGCTAAATTGAATTTTTTTCATCAGAAAAAATAACTGAAGTCCATTCGAAGCTCCAAGGCAAACGTTCTTTTGCCTACTATATTCTGTGCTCAGTGTGCCTTTCGTTCCATTTAGGATCATGCTTTCTTTTCTTAAATATGAACGTTTCAAATCTTTTTACATAATAGTAAAGTTTTCTTCCGGTTACATGTGTGATTCCATCTTGGTCTTGTGCTTTTCCAGTATTTTTACTCGTTTTTCTAAGTTCTTTTAGTGATTTTCTTTTGACAAAGTGATGTTCATTTTTTGGATTTGCCAGTCTTTGCTTTCCTCTGACTCTTTGGAATTTTCAAGAGGTTAGAAACAGCGTTTGGGCTCATGTGTAGGTGCCTTGAAATTTCTTTTACACCTTATCCAGCATTTTATACCCCACAATTTGGATTTTTTGAAATTCACTTAAAGGTTTCCTTTTGTTCATTTTAACTGTAAAATTGAGGTTTATTTCAGCAAAATAAGTCTTTTGAAAGAAAAACAGTTGGAATATTTTTGCATGTGTCCTTCTATTTTTTTCTCGCAGTATATATATATATATATATATATATATATATATATATATATATATATATATATATATATATATATATATATATATATATATATATATATATATCTTACTAGCCTGCACTCGCAAGCCCTTGGTTTCTGAGAAGTTCTAAGTAATGATATTTATTGTTTTAACGATATTTGTGTTCAAAACGCATAATGAAATTAAGTTCCACGTATAAACAGAAGAAATAAATCAAATAATAAAATGATTGGAAATTCTCTTTACTAGGTTTTTAATACTAAAATCGGTAAATTTTTTCATCCGTATTCTGATGTATTTTTAGTTAGTTGTGTATTGATAAACTCAAAACCCGTTTATAGTATAATATGCAATATTTTTTAAAAATCAAAAAAGGTCAATATTTATTTTTTTAATTTCATTGGTTTTGAAATATTTAGAATGACAGATAGAAAATTATTAGATTCAAATTCCCTCCTTATCTCTAACAGTTATGGATAAATACACTTTTAAAAGCAGGAAATGAAACATATGCCTTCGTTCTCATATTAATCATTGGTCCGAAATTATAAACACTCGAGACATAAGTAACGAGCAGCAACAAAATGAAACATGGCTTATGTTTTAAGTTAGTCAGTCACTAGCATTCTGGTACAAAATTAAATTGTCAACGGTTGATATAGAAGAAAAAAATACTCGATGACATCTGCGTTTAATGAAAGGAAGTAACATAATTTCGAATATTAAATGAAGTAAACATTCAGAGAAATAATTCACAAAATAAACAGTTTCATATAATAAATAAATAATTTAGCTTACTGTTGCAATTATGAATACGTATGCATAAAGTATTTCAGTAAAAAAAAAAGAACACATAGAAATAATCTCATATATAATGCAACTCACTAGGGGAAATAATTTTAATCAGCATAATCGTTATCAGTATCACATAACACATTTTTATCATTAAATTTTTCAGTAATATTATCACTGAATGCAAATTAAGGCCTTGATATAGTGCTAAATGAATACACTAATTAACATAATTACTCAAATCGGAGATTGAGCTTTGCAAAGTATACTCTAACTTGCAAACAGACTATTGGGTTGAAGAGTTGCAATATTATGATTGCAACATTTTTGTCTAAAAACAAAGCTTTCACAATTCCTTCAATAAACTAATAAGACAATAAAACAGTAAGGAATGCCACTTTCTGCTAATTTCCAAGGTATGTTCAACTTATGATACTATTCTATCGATATATATTTTTTAAATTCCATCTAAAATATATGTTTGAAAAGTTTAAAACAATTCATATTTCAATGTTCTTTTAATATTTATTTACTTAAAACTATAAAGTATTATGTTTCAGCCAAATTTTAACAAAACATTTAAAATTATGATTTTTGTTGCAATTATCTATAAAACAGAAAATATCGATGCACACCAATATTCTTCAATCAATTGACAGTTCATATTAATATTATCAACTAATGCAACTCAAGATAATATTATTATCATAATAGTTTAATTAAATGTTGGAAATGTTTTACTAAGAACAAATTTAAATTGCAAGAGTCTTTTTTTTACATTTATCAATAAGATATTACTACTTGTTATATTGAAAATAAGACATATTTAAACACATATTTAAGCATTTTCCATGCATGTTTTTGAAACACATGACAAAGTATACTTTCACTTTTGTTATGCTTTCTTATGTTTCTTTATTTCTTAATAATATTATGTGCATGTTAAACAATATTTAAAATTTAGTGCATATTATTTAAAACCATTATACATAAGTTTCTAAAGCTAATATGATTAAAATATTTTGTCAATAAATTACCTTTAAAAGAACTTTTATTGAACTTTAAAAGAAATCTTTACTTTCTCATTGGGTATGGAATTAATGTAAATTTACATCGAAACTATTGAAAATGAAAAGTGAAGATAGGACACATAGTTTTCATGTCCATCCTGTCATCTGCGATTCGATGACTTTCCTTTTGAATCAGTATTAGTATAGCTGGTATAAAGGCATTATGCATTTTTGAGTATAATTTTCTATGCATTTAAAATTTCATAATCAAATCATTTTACAGAATAATTAAATCTTACGTAATTTACTTTTCAAAATTATTATAAATTTTGAATGGATTTTCAGATAAGAATTTCAATTGTAATTCAAAGAAAAAAATTCTTAATTCAAACAGAAAACTTTTTCATTATGATGTCAAATTATTTTTCGATCCTCAGTCTGACATTGATGACCTGGGTTATTTATCTATTTTAATATACATTTTTTAATATACATTTTTAAATATTCTTGCATAACTCTCTGATTTTAAAATTATTATAGTTCAGTTGCTTAGAAGTTCTGTGACAAATTCTAGAATAATGAAATGAAAAGACAGTTTTTCACTTCCCAAAAGACGCATAAAGCGGAATTTGTGGCTTGAATTTTATTCTTATTCTTTTGAAAAAAAAGCTCTTTTTTCAAATACTTCGCTTATCTTCAAAACATCTAACATTTCGATATTTCCATCCGACTTCACTTTTGCTTTCATATCAATATTTTGATATAAACTTGCAAACTTCCCTTCTTCCTTCACTATCAATTTTTCCCTGTATTTGTAATAAAAAGATTTAAATGATAAATCTTACACAAGTAGATTTATTAAAAAGATTGAATTAAGATTATATTTTTAAATTCATGTTTATATATTTGTGTATATAAGTTTTTAAAAATGAGCATTAAATATATCTTAAATTCAATGCCGAAAAACAGCTGAGGAAAATGTTTGCTTTGTTTGTTCTCAAATCTAATTAATTTCAATAATATTAATTAATATTTATAAACAAATGTCAGCAAATTCTCTTTTTTCTTTTTTCAACCGAAACATAAATCACTTAAAATTATTTTTAATATTACTGTCTTAAAGAGCTTAAAAACAATGACGACTCTCTATCCAATCAGTCACATTTGTAAATAATTCAAAAGAAGAAATTATTACATTTTTCAAAGATTCGAAATTAATATTATTCAAAATTGTTAATATGATAATAGTATAGTCTAATTAATTTAATAATGATTTAAAAATATTATATTATGATTAAAAATTTCAAATTATTATTATTCGCTTTTTTCTACTGCTTTGTATTCTGTTTTTCTCATCTCGTCTTATTTGAAGTGAAATTTTTCTTTCATCTCAACAAGAATTTCTTTATTAATCGATCACACCAATTCTAACAATATAAAGATACATTTAAATCACTTTTTTCTTCGAAATAAATTATTTTATTTTTGCAATGAAATTTTAACTTAAATACATGTTTCAGTTTCACTGAGAACATTTTGTAAATAATTGGATTCATTTTGAGAAATTTTCTGATTTTGTGGTTAATATTTTTTATAGAGAATAGTGTTTTATACCATGGTCTCCAAATTTAACTTTGAAATAATATATTGGAATCAAATGAATATCTGTGGATAAAATTAAGGGATTTTCTTATATAATTTAACGTAATTATTCCACTTCATTTTTCCATAAGAAATAAACTGCATAAGCATTTTTAATAGACATTTATTCCAATGTTTGCAAACGGGATTATAAATGATATTAATTTGTTCTATTATTTTGAAGTTAAGTTTTGTTTGTAAAAATATCCTGTAAATTACTAGTTTTATCGAGATAAGTGTATTGTTTGCTTAATGAAATTTTCTTTTTCACTTCATCCAGAACAAGTGTATGATCAAACTGCCATTCTTTTAATTCAAGAAATACATTTAATCATTCTAAGCAAGTTTCAGGTGTTGTTAATGTTAATTTAATTTAATTATTTATATAATGAAATTTTTTATCACAAAAAACTTGTTCTTCATTGCTAAATCTTTAAAGTAATACTTTCTCATGCAAACCTTTTCAAGCAGTTATTAATTTTCATTTTATTTTCTAATTGCCTAAGCTTCTTTTTCTTTTATTAATAATTGCCCGTGTTGATGAATAGCTGCATAAAATACGTAAGTTCAATATGTACATACTTTTCATATATTTTACAATTAGTCATTTAGCTTAAAATGTTTTATATTTATTCAAATATTTTTCTCATAATTGAATTGCATTAATTTTACATGTTTCAATTTATTATTATAAATTTTCAATTTATTTTAATAATAAAAAAATATTATAATAATTCTGTTGCTGTCTTTTTAAAGACTAAGCATTGCAGGAGTGTAATATTCAAATTTCATTTATTTAAAAATAAGCTATTTCAATGATTTTGAATGAAGTAAAATTGTATTGTGATTGTTAATTACATGAATATATTTGTTAATTATTGTTTAATTTATAATTATAACTATAAATTGTTAATTTTTTATTATAAAATTATAAGTGAATCGATAAAACAGTATATCACTCGAAAACTCATATACCTGTTCTCATATCAATCAAAACACAGTTTATACCGGATTTATTCTTTTAGAAATGTTTTTATAGAAGAATAATAATCAATAAATTGTGATAAGTCCAGTCTATTGATAATTTAAAGAAATTGTGATAAATCGCTTATCTTCTTAAATCTTTATAGCTTGAAATAAAAATTATTGTATTGCTCAAGTAAAACAATTTGAATTTTCTTTGGTTTGTTACTTTAAGATCACTTTTTGTCCTTAGGGTCTAAATAGAACCCAAATTTTGGTTTTATACATTCCTTACTACAATAAATGTGATTCAGTTGAAAACAGGAAATGTGAATTATTAAACTAAAAAGTAGAAATAGGTTTAATTTTCAAGGCAAAATAAGGTAGAAAACATATGAACACAAATTAAATAAATGAACTATTGGTTGAATGTTCACTCCTCTTTTTCCAGAAGGAAATAGAAGCGCTTCTATTAGATACGGGCTGGTTGATTTACATAATCTTTTTTTTTAATGGGCAATTTATCTTTTTCTTCTTTCATTCTTGAAAACCACCTAAATTTGCCTTATTTGTAACTTTAGAACTACTTATTTGAGATAAATCTCTCAGTTCAGTTTAACCTTTAAATAGTTTTATAAATTTGATTTGATTTCTTTATTCCTTCTTTATTATTTATGTGTCATTTGAAATGAATAAAAAATGAAATAAAATTCAGAGTTGAATTATTAGGTTAAGAATCTTAACTGCAACATAATTTTAAATTTGTTCTTTTATAACAAAAATATACATCTGAATTTTATAATATATTTATACATTAATATCTATGACTTTACCAATATAACATAAATATATCAATGATATCTGAATTTTTTTAAGCACTTGTATTGTTAAATATATTTATTTTTATATCATGCATAAAAGATGGTTTTAAAGTAATATCCTGGGTGATTTTTTAGTTAAAAACTGTACCTTTCTTCAAGAGATTTGTCTTACTAAAACTGTCTTTTTATCCTGGTTTAACTTGCTTGTATAATTCAGTGGAAGAAAATTATTAAGAATTAAAACTATTGGGAAATTGGAAGATCTATTTTTACTGATTTCATTTCTATAAAAAATTAAAACCAATTCTTAAACTCAACTATTTGATCTATTGAAGTAAATACATAATGTTTGTGAAACAACAAAAGATTTGGGAGAGAGTAAAATGTGAAATAGAGATGTAACAGAAGTGAAAACAAATTTCTGGTCAAACGAAAAATGATCATCTTCCAGTAATATCCCACAATACATTTCGTACTTTACTAATACCACAACTGTCGCTAAATGTGTCTCAAATAAATATTCAACATTGATAAGAATAGGCGTTAATAGCAATAGTGATAGTAATTGTTGTTGGGTGTGTGTAGCTTATACTAAGAATTATTTTAAAAATGAGTTCATAAAATATAAAATGAAAAATTATCAGCTTTCATTTTATACAAAATATTTTCACATAATTTTAATCATAATACTTCATTATAATTCATGACACGAAACTTCGTATCACTATTTTCCAGCAAAATTAGCACAAGAATCATAATTTTAAATTCTTCGTCAAGAATAATATTTACATTAAACTAGATATATATGACATTAATTACAATATAAGCACATATCTTTTTTTTTTTTTATCCTACGCCCGACCTTGGATTTTCAACCATCAGTCTCTGTCGGGCAGCCCAATACAATCTTGAGGTGAATGAAAAGTCATCTTCCGCAGAATTTCTATCTGCGACGTCCGAAAGTCCAGGGCAAGTGAAAAGGTGGTCACCAGTCATATCCTCTAGTCCGCAAAAAGGGCAGATTGGAGAGTCCCTCAAACCCAAACGGTGAAGGTGTTAAAAAAACAATAAGTTTTAGTTCGGTGAACTTGTCATTAGTAAAACCACCTGCATTCCAAAAAGTCATTTTAAGCTTGTCTTTAGCCATAGTCCGGGCCTTGAAAAAGACCTTTAAAAATACAACAGCAATATGATCCTGAAGCCGAAAGAACGTAGTAGGCTGCACGAAGCGACAGGAGTCAGTCGTTTAGTGAAAACAGAGGGCACCACGTGAAGGCGACTGACACCACCCCCTATAATTATCAATTTGATTTAATTAGACAAAAATTAATTTACAAACATTTAGACAAATTACCTTCAATATTTTATTTATGAATTTTAATGAATACTTCAAAACCAGAGAATAAATCATGATTGAAATTTCTTCATTGAATGTAATGAGAGTAGAGTTCATTTCCTTCGATACATAATTTTACTATTCAAAAACGAATTAGATGAAATATTAAACTTTCTTCTTCAAAATTACATGTAAGTAAGAAAAATATTTTTGTAACTATAAGAAACTAAAAAGAGTACAGTTTCTCTATTTATATTGCGTTAAGACGCCTCAAAGAAAGCTCCACAAAAGTTTTCTAGTCATGAAGTTTCATGTAGTAATCATTTGGACTGTTGCCAAGAAAAAAATTCTTGATAAGAAAATGCTGTCTTGGATTGTTCTTTCATGAAAGTTTTATCGGGTTTTTGTTAAATTACAAAATTTAGGATGGAAATGACAAATCGGAAGCAGAAATTGTTTTTCCCTTTTGTTTTTTATAAAATATCATATTTTTTACAATTATTTGATATTATATGCACAACGATTTGATGTTATTTCTTAAATTAATTTTTTTACAAAAATTTCAAAATAAAATCGTTAAATCATTGCAATTATTATTTTTTAATTTGTCAAAATGCAATGTTTTTGACTTTAATGATAAATTTAAATTTTCTTGTTATAGAAATTTACATAGCAAATTAATTTATTTAATTTGTAATATTTATCTCAACAATATTTTCTGAAAAAAAACTCTTTAAAAGTATATAATTCAGAACGAAATTAAGAAATTCCGTTTATTAAATATAGGTATTACATAAATCATTCTCATGCATATAAAATATAAAATCAATATAAATTTCTCCTAATCTGAGTATAAGATGTTTTTCATTAAAATATTAAAAACGTTATATTAGCTCCACTTTTTCACAACTTTATGATATCTTTAAGAAAATGTTATAGAAAATTGAATAAAAATAAAAAAATTGAAAAATATAAAACTCAAAAGAATATTAAACTATTAAATTTAAAACTGTAAGAGGAATTGTTTATTTTCATATTTCAAATTATTTATGCTTAGTATAAAGAATTTAGCAATACATTTAATTTATTAAAATATTAGTTTCATATAAATAAATAACACTTAAACAAAAGATACTATTATACATAACATGGGCCCGTGGTAGTGGTAGCCCAGTGGTTAGAGCATCGGCCCTTCCGTCCAGAAGGGTGGAGTTCCGTCCCCAATGCCGCCAAAGATCTACGGAGTACATGCGATGTACGTGCTCGTTACATCTGTGGAATAGAGACTCCTGGTCGGTCGTTAAACAGTTACCATGGTCTGGAGAAAATGTCCTCCCCCTCCAGATTAATATCAACATTGAGGGAGTATATCCTCTGGTACTGCCATCTAACGGAGGAGCTTACAACTATGTCATACTTTGCTCCACGAAGGTGAGAGTCACATTTTAACCTTCGTGGTGCTCTGGTTACATAAAAGAAGCACGCTATACTGACTTAAATTCGCATAGCCGACGGCATAACGAGTTTCGATTGCCCAAGTGTCATAAGCAACAACAACAACATACATAACATAATTAAATATTCAAAGTTACATACATTCTGCTTATAAAATCAAATGTTTCAATAATGAAATCAAAGTAAAATAATTAAAAATAAAAAGGATTAATACTAATTAATGAAATTGAAAACTAAAAATAAGGAATAAAATCTTTCAAAATATTTGGTTATGAGCTAAAATTTGATTGAATATCAAATTTTCATATAATTCTATTATATTGCTTTGGACAAAGATATCTTTTTTTAAAAAAAAAATCCACTAACGTTGCCTTTTTCAATGTACTTTGAAGATAATTTTTAAACAA
>CM075852.1:10029799-10124799 GCA_037975125.1 Latrodectus hesperus | reverse complement strand
TTTGAGCAATTCAATTTTACCAAATATAAACATAAATTCTAATATAAAGTTTATCTCAAATGTCTTAGTTTCAATGAAGAAAGCGTTAAAATATACCTTATAGTCTAAAAAATAATTTCATTAACAAGTGAAAATAATCCTTGATGAAAACGTGCATTCAAAATTTCATAAAATTATTATCTCTTTCAATTAAAACTTCCTTTTTAAAAAATAAGCCTGATTCATTATACACGACAAAAAAAATATAAAAAAATCTGATAATTTATCCTAAGTTCTTTTCAAGATTTCCAGATTTTGAAATAAAGATATACTTCCATAGATAAATTTAGATCGAAATGAAATTATATCTAAAAATAAAGTAAAATTTGAGTTTCTTTTCGCTTTTATGTTTTTAACAAAAACGACAGAAAAAAGCTAGAAATTTTCTTCCCTATAAAAGTTCTCGTGTTGTTTTTGGATGAATCTCAAAATAGATATTTCTTAGAATCAATATACGCTCATACATGTCTTTCCATAAAAATATTTTCAAGAAATTAAAAAATATAAAAAGGTGAAATTAGATAGCGAGAGTGAAAATACATTATTTTCACAAAAAAAAGAGTGACTACTCCCAAAAAAGACATCTGGTGCCATATTTTTAAAGTATTTTTCGTTAGATTCCTTAATTCTTTGAATAAATTTTGCTAAACTTTAATTCTCTTAAATGAACTAAAAAATACGAATTTTTGCTTCTTTTCTGCATTATTCTGTATTGACTTTTCTTCTAATATTTTTACATGACATTAAATGTTTAATCTCATTCAAATTTTCATTGCTATGAATTTTTTAGACTTTTATATCCATTTTATCGTTTTATAAAATATTGTTGAGAAGATAAGTTCATTTTATAGAGTTTCTAAAAAGTAAAACGACTTTTTTTTCAAATTAAAAAATGTATAGAAAAATATTTTCTAAAGAACTATCGTAAAGTAAATTGAATTAAAGAAAAGCTTAATGATTTTGTTGTTGAAATAAAAGGATTTTTATGATGCCCTGTTTTAAGACATGTAAAAAATTATTTTTGAATAGGATAATTATGACATTCATTCTAGAAATATTTGAAATACTCATTTGACTTTATTCATCATTATTTTAAACTAACGTTTTGACTCGTAGTATGCTTTAAAAGATACTTGGTTTATTTTGAAATTTATAAATTTCAGCTTAATCAAGTTAGAACTGTATATCTTGAGGGAAAACGTCTTATCAAATAAATAAACTGAATTAATAATCTTTTAATGTAGCGTATTGCTTGCATATGTTATATATTTCAAAAATAAAAATATTTTACTTACAATGAAATTTAAGATATTGGTATTTTTCTTAATGAAATATCACAACAACATCAATGAGTTTGTTTCACTGAATTTTTTGGTATTTCCACACATTTTGTTTGAACGGTTACTCTATACAGCTGATCATAAACCAATTATTTTTCAAATTATTAGATTAATATTAATATATAGTAACTTTATGTTTTTCTTATATTAATTAATTTAAATGATATTCACAAAGCCTAGTTAAAATTCATAACTGGTATGACTTTATATAAAATTTCGTTAACAACTACAATTCAATTTTCACCAAAGTAAATCCAAATTTTTGAAATATCTTGATACATTTTAATTTTAGACTATATTTTTGCGTATTAAATTCTAAATTGAATTTCGAAGCAGAAATATAAATGTAAGATTCTATTTGATCAATTTATAATTTTACAATAAATTAGCAAGTTTTAAAAGTAACGAATATTTTATAAGATTCAGGGGGATTACCAAACTTCCCAATTAAATTCTTCATTCGCACAATTTATGACTTCATAGAATTGAATACTCCCAGGAATGTTAAATCTAATCATGCCAGGGAAAATATCTTGGCGCAGTTATCGACAGATTTGGTGCACAGAATAAGTGATACACCACTCCTTCTGCATCTCTGAAATTTATAAGCTCTCTGTTTTAACATATAATTTTATTTACAGTAATTTTTTAAAAAGTCATGAAAAATTATATACATATATATGCATATGTACTTAAACATTTTCACAAAAAATTAAAAAATGTAATTCATTTAATGGATATAAATTATACTTTTCCATGTAATATATTCATTAAAAATAATTTTTTATACAGTTAATAATTTTCTACTATAATATTTTATCAAATATCGAAATTAAGAAAATTAAGTTGATTATTTGAAAACAAATTATTAATAAATATTGGTCTGTTCAAAACACTTTTTATATCATACCAAGTAATTAATATTCTATAGAATAAATTCTTAATATTCAATAGAAATATACAGTACAACACATTAAAACACTTTGTTACATATGAATGTTGTGAGACTTTAAATTAGAATCTTTCATTATTATTTACAGTTTATTAAATAAGGTATTACAGGAATCCTTATATGATTATATTGAGATGAAAAAAAAATAGTCACCTATATTTTAAAAACTATAAGAAGAATACTAAATATACATAATAAAAGAAGAAACTTTTATTATGTATATTTAGAAGCACAAAGAATATAGTAAAATAGTATCAAATGATAATAAAAATAGGAATTAAGTATTATCCACTTTTTCAAAGTCAGGCTATTGAAAATAGCTTAAAGATACATTTCTCTAAGACGTTATAGTAATCATAATTACTTTCTAACTGCATGTGAAATAGTTAACGTAGTTGAAGTTATAGTTAGTGTTTTCAAATTAGAAAATTTAAATATATTTTGGGAAAGACACAGAGTATATTTTGAATAGAGTTCTTCATCGACTTATATTATGGTTATCGTAAAATGTACTTTTCAATCATATAACTTATTTTCACAATAAGACTTTATATATATATATATATATATATATATATATATATATATATATATATATATATATATATATATATATATATATATATATATATATATATATATATATATATATATATATATATATATATATATATATATATATATATATATATATATATAATAAATTATACGTCAGAATATATTATGAAAAAAAACAAACATTTATATTCATTCAATAGATCTAAACAACTTTCCCTCGAAGCTCACTTTCTCTCAAACTTTTAACTGCATGTGCTATACAAACTACACCTGTTTTTTAACATTATTACAAACAATACCTGTTTTTATTTATATGAATGTGTATGTCTAATTGACTGTGAGTCAGAATGTGCATTTTTATATGTACTAATATTGATAGATGGATAATGTGAGAATTGACAAATAAAGAATTTCAATAATCTATACGAAACTTACTAAAATCAGATAATAAAAATTACAAATACTTAATGATAAATAGTATAAACTATCTACCAATAAGTATTTAGACATATGTGGAAATAAGGATGTCTAGAGTCCTGATTTATGGCATTGATTATGTACTTCATTATACTCATGTAAAATGACACGAAATTCAGGGCTGTTTTTATTTCGGGAAATGCATCATTGTTGGATATCATTTATCCTTAAGGGACATATCAAGTGAGTTAAGCATTACAAAAATTGACAGAGAACTTTTTGATTACGAAGTGAAAAGCGAGTGCTGATTGTCAGAATGCGATGAATAATTCAGCAAACCCCTGAACCTAAGAGACAAAGACTGATGAGAGCAGTCCAAATAAATTTGAAAAATCTCCATTACATTGATGGCCCAGATAATTCAGGATATCCAATCAACATGTGACGGGGTTTTTTGAAGATGTACCATTCGCAAGAAAGCATATTTGCTTAGTTTCACTGGACGTGCAGCTTCCTGCTGTGCTCAGTTTCGGTGGTGCGTGTCACGTCGAAACTGGAACAAATCTGAGTGGAAACAGGTTCGCTACAATGATAAATCCATGTTTCAAACTTAGCCACCAAAGACTGAATGTGGCAAATGGTTGGAGAAAAATTTTTCCCAGAACGAATACAGTAAAGATTACCGGAGGAGGAATTATAGTCGCAGGATGTTTTCGAGATATATTATTTGACACTTGAACCTGATTCATAGTAGGCTGAATGTTCGTCTCTTACTTCCCTATTCTAGATAAATAAGCGCTTTCTACGCAAGGACAATTTTCAAGATAGATCATTGTTATTTCCTGGATGACAGCACCATTCGTCATGTCGGAACATCCACCATTATTGGATCACTGGTGTGATTGCACCGATTGAATAGGCCTGCCCACAATCCAAGATTCAATCCTATAAAGCACCTCAAGAATGAGTCAGGTCGCAAAATTAAGCGGTACATCAGCCGTACTGCATCATCTTCAAATCAAATGGAAGAAAATATCACAGTCCATGATCCAAAAATTTGTGGAATGCATGTCAGGAAAAAAGCTGTATTTCCCTTCATGGAGTCTACCTCATATTGAATATGAATAAATTGTGTTTATGTTTTCGTCACAGGTATCTAAATACTTCTTACTAATCTATATATACATACATATACATACATATATATGATATACATACATACATATATATATATATATATATATATATATATATATATATATATATATATATATATATATATATATATATATATATATATATATATATATATACATATATACATACATACCCGCGCCGAGTGCCATCGGGTGCACAGCAGACATGACTTCTATTGTTCATATTTTGGAGTGTTTAAATTTTGACACAAACAAAGTCCTGCGGAACTGTTATCTTTTTTGGACATTTTGTATTCATGGGCTCTCTGTCTGCTTTATAGTCCCGAGATTAGTTACAATTTACAAATATATATATATATATATATATATATATATATATATATATATATATATATATATATATATATATATACATGGGGAGTGCGAAAGATGATTGGTCAGATTACTTTGCTTTCATCAATCGACTGCGTTTTGTAATGGTGACACTACTTCAGACAATTTTTGGCATTAACATCTGCTTTTCAAAAGGTTAGAGAATGACTGCTCTGCCGTAAATCCATAAATATTCAATTTATGAAGTAACATTCTAACAGCAATCAATGGTACTGTAGAATGAAGAAGCAGGTTGAGCTCTGCGATCTCATTAGCTGCTTTTTTTCTTTCTTTTTAGTCATTCGCTTCTATACGCATTTGCCTCTTTCACTGTGATTCTCTTTCCCCCCAGACACAATTTTTCCTTGCGGACTTTACTCTCCCTTCCATTTTTTAAAATTATATGTTTCCTTTTCCATTTTTATACATTTTTCCAGAAATTAAAATTATACCAATAAGTAATACTTTTTAAAAAATCCTCTTATCACAATCATGTAAATTCTAAAGTCCGTTGTGCTTTCATTCAAACAAACAAGCAGGATTTATTGCTTAAACTTTTAAAATTTTTATTTTTCTTATTTTGGAAATTAGTAATTTTTGAGCAAAAATTTTATTTCTTTTGTAAATGATGTCTTCAGTCAATATAGTAGCTAAACTTTGAGATTAAAACAACAATTGAACGAAACTTTTATCAGGAAGAATTCACTTGTGACAAAAGTTTAAGTTGAATAATGTAGAAAAGTCAGTATGGTTGCCTTTATGAGCATATATATATCTAAATATTAATTATAATTTCTCACATAAATGATGAACATAAAGAAATATTTTACTGATTTAACTAGTGTAAGAATTTAAGACAGTCGTCTATACTTACGTTTTCTTAAATCGCTTGGCAATTTAAGGTACTTAAACTTTAAATAAATATTTTATATAACAATATATATATATATATATATATATATATATATATATATATATATATATATATATATATATATATATATATATATATATATATATATATATATATATATATATATATATATATATATATATATATATATATATATATATATATATATATATATATATATATATATATATATATATATATATATATATATATATATTACGATGATTTGCTCTTTAGTTTGGATTACAAATTATATTGCGATTTTTAATATTTTTTTATCGTAAATCTATTTCGATATTTTTTTATTTCTTTCCTGATTTTGGAATGATATTTGAGAAAAAATCTTGTATTTCCTCTTTCTGTATATTAATGCATTATATGTTCAGTATTAAATAATAATAATAAATATAATGCTCAAAGTTTAAATCTCATCCAAAATGTATAATTATGCTGTCCTTATGTACTTTAAGCGCAATGAACAAATTCATTAATCTTCGATAATTCCAAAAGGAGTGAATATTTTAGTATCTTCTTTGTAAAATCAGTCTTTGTCACACTTTCTGCTTATGGGGAACAAAAGATAATCAACATATGCCGCAATAGCAGCTTTGTTAACAATTTCTCCAGCAAATTTTTCTCTTGGGAACCTCTTTAAGCAATATTGTTCAGCACCGCCTTTCTTTCTGATTCTGAGTGTTATCTCTTTAGTACAAGTTTGGAAGCTGTCTGGTTAAGTAACGAACAGAGTAAATTATGCTACTAAATGTGCTTAGAAGCTTATTTTGTTTAAATAATAGTTAAATGTAGTTAAAAAACACGATTCTTTATCTAACTAATTTCTTAGTTTTATTATGGCAATTTAGTATGGTGCAATTTATTAGCTCGCAAAGAATTTTTTCATGGTATTAGTAGTTTTTGTTAGAGGTATTTCATTTTTCCTTTTAATAAAAGTTTGTGTATTTGTGAATCTTCGAATTGAGAGAGAGAGAGAGAGACAATGTATTTATATATTATGAGTATAGTTTAAATATGAAATTGTAAAACTGAAACATTTAAATTTAATTGTATTGAAATGATAGTCTAAGTGAGTTACAAAAAAATGTTCCTTTCGGATAAAATGTGAGATAAATATAAATACAAAAAATTTAACATTAGATGGAGTCAAGTGTATGAAAATAATAAAGCAGTTTTCCGCCTGGATTATGAATTCGGCAGTACGTCTGCAAATAGCATTTCAATGTCTTTTTGAGTAATTGCGGTGCACTTCAATAATATTGCATTTTAAACACATTGCATTCATTTCAGTTATATTTTTATAAATAAATTCATTTTAATTATAAATAAACGGAAACTTTCCAATTTACTTTTAAATAAACAGTTTATATGGCTATGAACAGCTTAATTTTGTTTAATTAAGACCAAAATGAAATAAAATTAGTATACATATTTCTCTGTATACCTTTTTTAAATTATAATTTACTAAACTTTTAGTTGTACACAGTTCAGTGTAACTTTTAAATATACAAAACAGAATATTTCAAATTTGAACCACTCGATTTACTTGAAAGGAAATTATAATTCATAAATTTCATCACTTTTCTGTCCTTTATATTATCTTCGTTTTTCTTCACGAAATGCAACTTTGATTATGTTTTGCGTTAAAAAATTAGATATGACTCACTATACGGCATGCTTCTGCTATTGTTTTCTTAATGCATCATTAAAGCCTTTAATGGTGTTATTCTAAATTTTATTTTGTAAATTATTAAGATATCGAGAAATAAAAATCCTATGATTTTATTGTTTAATAATCTACACGTGAGCAAATTAATATTAATCCACTTCTTTCAAAATTATTACTTCTTTATAAATCATTTAGAAATACCACGTTTATTTTTATTATATCAATATTGTAAGTATTTGTATGTTCTCCCATAATTGTTAATTGAAATCATTAAAATTCAAAATAATTTTAATAGCCCTGATTTAAGCTATTAAATTTTTTTAATTTAACTGACTTTTTAATTTAACTGGAATGGGTTTATCGTTAAATCTCAGTTATTATCTGGTTAAACGAATAGTAATAGTTTAAATTTAATCTAAATGTGTAAAAATTCTCTACTGCATTAATAACATGCAAAAGTATTGACAAATAATATTGCAAATAGATGAGTTCAATCATTATGTGCAAGTGAAGTATATCGATTTTTGCAAACATCTAATTATTATTTGTTTAAATTTTTCATTTAATATTTTTTGTTAATAAAACACGCGCAAACATAAACATGATTTAAAAATATTTTCTCCTTTAATTTTGCTCTAATTTATAATATAATTTGCTTGTTCTAAAAAATTTAATTAAACTTACTCGTTAAATATTCTAAAAAAATATTTTTGGTGAAGGCATTAAATTGAAGTTATATTTTTAAATGATATATGAAGAAACAAATGAATGAACAAATTATTTAAAAGAAAATAAAATAGTTAGAACTTTAAAGAAAGAAATTGTTTGAAAATAAGATATTTTAAATTCAATAAAATTGTTTGCTTAGTGAAATGAGACTTTTGCAATGTTGTTGTTGTTGTCGTGTGCCATCGAGGCTGGCATTATGGGGTGCGCTGCTCCACTTTTCTCACTGAGCCATATTTTGGTGTGGAGTCCGACTTCATCAGTTCACAGGAAAGGACAAAGACAGGATAGATAGAGGAATAAAGTACATCCATACCCGAGCTGAGACTCGAACCCAGGACCTCCCTATCCGCAATCAGGCTCGCTGACCGCTAGACAAGTTGGATGGCTGACGTTTGCAATAAAATCCATGAATGTGTAACTTTGGCACTTTAAAATAAAAGGACAGTAACAAATATTATTTTTATACACTAGAAATAACATTCCATTTAATTGAAACTAAAATAATTTGTTTTAAATCATATAAAAAGATTTTTTAATTGGAATGAATGATTTTATTTTAACTGCTATTTCTTGCCAAGGCATAGCGAGCTTGGCTTGTCCAAGTGTCATAAGCAACAACAACAAACTGCTTTTCAGATATATTAAAATACTTCTTTTCTCTCTATTTAAAATTCACTTTCTTTCATATGTCATGTAAAATGAGCACACATATTCCAAAAATTTGGAAAATTATAGTTCAGGATACCTCTTGGCGAAAAATGGCAATTTTTAACGCCAAACTTGTTTTTATAAGTGTTTAAAGAAAATAAATAATGTTTAAATTATTATAAAAAGATACAAAGTTTTAAAAATTACACAAAGTTTAAAACTTTAAGAAGAAAAAAATTATCACCATATTCAACAACATTCAACCCAGCGCCAAATTGGTGAAAAAACAATGGGCGAACTAAAGTTTAGGCCACTCTAAAAAGCAACCATATATATCCAATTATGAATATATATTAATAATCAAATAATCATGAATAAGAAAAATAGAGCAGTATAAAATTATTTTTATTTTGTATTCAACATTAGTAAAATAATTGAGCTTTTCTTTATTGTATACAATAATGAAGCGAAAAAAATTTTACCCAAAGATTTTCAGAAGATTTTCCATTTCTATAAACTGAAGTAATAAATACATTTCGTAAATGTATTGATTACATAAAAGTATAAAACTACATAAATACATAAAAGCTAAAAAAAATAATCTTCAAACAGAAAAAATTAAATCAGGTGCTTTCTTATTATTCTTAAAAATACAGAATTTTTATCATTTCAGAAATAATATAATTGAATCTTTAATATAATGATTACATCAATACTGTTTGTTTATGCGAAACATTATAATATAATATTGTTAAAAATATTAAAATTTTTAACACATATTAAAATTTAACTTTTTTATTTCACTATCGATGGGGCCCATTTTAATTTGGCTGTCGTTTCAATTATAGAGCCATTTTTGTGTGAGCCATGTTATTTTATTATTACATTTTATAAAAAATAGAATAGACCTGGGACTAGAAGCTATTCTTTCTGAAGAGGATTATGGTGACCTATGGATCTTGTCTGACAGCCGTAATTCTCTCCACCATCTTAGTAATTGGCTTCTTGTAGGCGACAAGATCAGCAACTCTATCCTGCTTAAATTAAAACTCATTTCACTTAATCATGATGTTCACTTGCAATGTATACCTTCACATGTGAATCTCCACGGGAATGAAATGGCCGATAATCTTGCTAAGGAGGGTTGCAGGATTTCAAATACTCCCTCTTCCACACTTACTTTTCTGGAGTTATACTCCCGGGAAAAATCAAAAATCTCGGAGGAGTGGAAAACACCCCCCACCCATAATTGGTACAAGGGATCAAAACCGGGTTTGTCCCTTGATCTCCCGTGTGACAGACGTACCCAGACTGTTCTCTCAAGACTTGCTAGCGGTCATATTAAGTGCCTCACTTTCAACGAGGGCAGGAAAACTTTCGTCACCTGCACCAAGTGCCAAAATCATCAGGCTTCTCCTGAGCATCTTTTGGATTGCATGGGTCTCTCTAGGGAGGATCTCTTTAGCAATCCTCTTTTAGTCTTCGACTTCCTTACAGTCAACGAACTCGTGGATCTAGTCTGACTCCGTCAGACATGGAAGATAAGCAACAACAACAACAACAAAATAGAAAAGTATTTAAAATATTTGTGAACATAAGATTGGATAGCAAACAAGACGTGTAGTTCATTATTTTCAATTATCACTTCATTTGTTATTTTTTCAAAATTAATTGGCAACAACAAAGAAAAACGTTTCAAAAAAGACAATTTCATCTATTGGGTCATGAAGAAATCCAGCGGTAGTAAAAGAAAGAAAATTAGGACAGAAGTGGATCCTAATTTCGATATCAGCTACTTTTTAACAGTGTACAGTGAAAGTTGTATTTTTTAAATTTATTTACATGTCAGAGTGGATGCACGAGAGAGATTTTCTTCCTCGCGACGAATAAGGAATGCAATCAACAGTTTATAAAACATTTTCTGCAAAAGAATTCCTCTAATGTTGCTGAAAGATCTTACAAGTATTTTTAATGTATTCGGCAGCTTCATCCAAATCATATTCTATGAATCTCATCGCGGTTGAAAAGTAAGAGCGCGTTATTCAGAGAGAAATATTCCGTATTCAAGTATTGTTGAACTATTGATAAGGATTGTTGTGTGTTTCTGCGTTCTCCATAAACACTTTTCAGTTCATGGAAGTTTCTTGCATTTGTTTCGAATGTAATAAGTGAATACAACCCATGATCCATGAAAATCCACCCTACAAAGCAAAAATGGGCAGCTAATGATTTAAAAAGTACAAAATTTACCATTAATTAGCTGTATAGTATGAAATATTTTTCTTTTACCACGTCCCATTATCGTTCGAAGAATAAAAAAGAGTATTTTTATTTTAAAGTACTCAATTTTTTATATTTTCCAAGTAATTTCTATATTTTCTGATATTATTTGCTCAAACATGGAATTTTAAGTATTTTTAAAATTTTGATATTTTACTTAGATTTTTCCAAAGTGATAAAAAGTTTCCTGTTTTGTGAATAGCTTACACACTTACTTCATAGTACAAAAGTATGAAAAATGAATACTAAAATATTCGCGATTTATATATAGAAAAATTATAGAAATATCTGTAGCTGTAAAGACAATAAATTTACTACAAATTTAGCAAAATACATATAAGCAATAAGAATATTGTTAAATTAAGGAGCATTATTTTGTTCTTTATATTATTATTATTTTGAAACGTAGATTTTTATAAAAATCCTTTTTCTACTATCAAAATGTAAGTAAATTCAATGCCATTATAATATTTCAAATTCAATATTCAACTAACAAATATCTAACAAATTTAAATATTATTTGGCTTAAAATGATTACATTTAAGAACAATGTAAAATCACGCTTAAGAAGAAAATTATATAAATAAGTAATTAAGAATGAAAAACATTTCAACAATATAAATTTATATTTACCATTAACTGCGTAAATAAAATTTAAAATTTGGGAAATATTTATCAAATACTCATTAAAGCAGTATATGGTATGTCCACTAAAGTCCCTTGCCACCCTCTTAACTTCGGAATGACTGCTACTATGTTTATAAAAGTGGTGTCTAGGTATAGCAAAGTAGCCATGCGTTATGAATGAAACAGACTTCTGCGCCACCTGGTGAAAAACTGTGGTTATTATTCCCATCTCGAAAACGAAACAAAATAGAGAGAAAAAGTGACTTACAAAGTTGTAGAGCATCCTCGATTTAGTATGAAAAGATACCTTGTAGACATTAATGTGAAAAATACGCACATTTGTTGTTTCGTGCTGTGACGTGACAAAATGATCTAAGAAAGAAAAAAAAGTAAATAGTTATAACAATATACTTTATGTAAGATGTTCAAACTTCTCACCGTCAGCTGCAATGCATTTTTGGATCCTCGCTTGAAGATTACGTTGCACACGTTGGAAACACGCGACCGTAATGTGTCGTTTAAGATCCTGCAATTTTTGTGGAGGAGTCGCATACACCTGCTGTTTTAAGTATCCCCACAGGAAAAAGTCCAGTGGAGTCAGATCAGAAGAACGTGGAGCCCACTCTTCAAAACCACCATACCCTAGTATTTGGTTGCTAAATTCCTTGACGATGTACTACTTCACTGGCGATGTCTTTTGAGCAGGCTCGCCGTCATGTTGAAACCATAGATTCTTAAGATTAAACAACGGCAGGTTCTCCACAAAATCGAGTATTACCTTCTGAATTAATTGTAAATATCGGGCACCCGTTAACGTGCCATTGTAAAATATTGGGCTTATCAGCTTGTTATTGTAAATTGCGCACCAAACGTTAATAGCATACCGCATTTGATGTCGAACATCGAGGATAGGATATTCCAGCGCCCAGTAATGGGTGCTTTGCCTATTGTACATGCCATTCCGTGAAAAGCATGCCTCATCCGTCCACATTATATCTGCCAAGAATCTTGGCTGGACCCGTATCTGATGCATGTTGAAGTTGCACCATGCATAGCGTCACTCGGCATCCCCGACCACTAAAACTTGTTCAGGCGTTGGTCGGTATGGATAAGCACCTGATTCGCTTAGGATTTTCCAAACCGGACTTTTGGAGAAACCACAGTGTTGACTGATCTCTCTTACGCTGCATTTCGGATATGCGAGGGCCTATGCTAATGCCTCATCCGGTTGAACTTGCCATCCTACCTTAGCTGGTCTGCCAGATAGAGGTCGACTAGCAACGCAATTTGTCTCCCTTAAATGTTTTACAACAGTTAGGATGGTTTGATGAGAAGGATGCGGGCCTGCACGGAAACGTTGGCGGTACAACCTTGCTGCTGACAATGCCTTGCGTCGACATTCACCGTACAGTAAAATCATCTCACAATACTCAGCTTTGGAATACTCAGCCATGACCATGAGGATCAACATACTACAGCCCCAAGAAGATGTCTCTTTTATAGTTGTCTCAGGTGAAAAGGCGTGACGTTTTTTACGTATTTGCATATTGCATTCAAATTGTTGGAATTATTTTTAATACTTCCGTTCTTTCCATTTCGAAATAAAAGTGAAAAATGTAATCACAGAAATGTAAATCGTTTTTTCAAATATACATACGTACCATGTGCCACGTCACAACACGAAACAACAAATGCGCGTTTTAACAGTTGTATTCTTCACATTAATGCCTAAAAGGTATCTTTTCGTACTAAATCAAAAATACTCTACAATTTTGTAAGTCAATTTTTTTACCTATCTCGTTCCGTTTTAAAAATACGAATGCTAACTCCACATGTTTCCACCAGGTGGCGCAGTAGGTGGTTTCATTCAGTAGCGCATGGCTATTTTACTATAACTAGGCACCACTTTTATGAGTATAGCAGCAGTCGTTCCGAAGTTAAGAGGGTGGCAAGAGACTTTAGGGGACATACTGTATAAACACTGAATAATAATATATCATTTACAAAATTTAAATATGTATTAATATCATTATTTTTTATTTGAATTGATATAATATAAGCAGTACCACATTTGTTAACATACTTTTGGGAAATTTTAGGAAAACTATTTAATTTTTATTAGAATCCGAGAGAATAAACAATTACAATAGAACAAAATAAAGGAAAGAATATCAAGATGTTAAATCCATCTTTTTCTGAACAAAAATGTAAACTCAGAAATGTTTATCAGCAACTTAACATTAGAAAATTTCAGAAGGGTTTTTTTTTCTTTTTTTAAATGTACCCATTAAACAATTTATTTATTTATTTGTCATCCTTTTTGAACTGAGATGATAAAATGAACTTAAAACTGTGCATAAGAAAAAAATTATTTATATTTCTAATAATTATTTAGATTATTAGAAATCTAAATAAATGACAATTTATTTAGAGAATCTAAGATTATTTACATTCCCTAAATAAATTTATTATTATACCATTGTACCAGTCTGTTTTTCAGCAACGCTAGTATTTTTAGAATATAAACTCAAAAACAAAATATAATCACCATTGTTAATGCTAGAATTATTAAAAAATGTTCCAATGTATTAACAACAGGTTGTATCAGCCAGTGTATTAACAACACTGCTTATTTCCTGGTTTCAATTGAATTTCCTAAAATAATCTTTCAAGAAAAAGTAAACTTAGCAGTTGTCTTAATGTTATGTGATTTTACCTTTGAAGTGTTTGCAATTTAATCGAAATTAAGACTCAGAATATCTAATTGAATTCTTAAGTAATGACAGCCTTCAGATATTAATTAATACATTTTGTAAAATTTCTAGTTTAATGTTCTTAAAACCATTTCAGCAGTTAAAAGCTTTCATTTGTGATCTTGAATTTTTCATCGAGAAAAATTATTTTCTTGAGTTGAAATCATACCAAAACCTTTTTACTTGATTTTAAAAATAAATAATAAACGGAGGAAAATCATTATGCTCTATCTCTATTACAGATATTATTACAAACCTTTCTTTTAAGAAATTTTCATAAGTACATTCTTGTTTAAATGTATATTGAAACAAGTAAGTTAAATACTAATTTTATCATTAACATTGTATCTTAATTATCAATGGTAAATGAAATAATAGATTTTTTTAAAAAAACTATTCTGTGTAGTTAAGATTAAATTAAAATTTATTCACCCCTCTTGAAACATACATTATGAAAAATAAAAAAAATTAAAAACTGAAAATTATTTTATGGGAATTACGTTTATGTTACTTCTCTCTCAAATATTTGCAATGAGGAAATTGATGCAGTACAGTTTCGTTTTGTAATCAGTGATTAATTAGTATTAAAAGAAATTTCTTTTTTATCCTTAAAAAAATTAAATAAATTAATTTAAATAAATTGTCTTTTAATAAATTACATTATGCTTAAATACCTTGCAACCTAGTGAGAAATTGATTGTTATGATGAAAAATATGTAGTAATATCCTTTCCATATCTATTAAATAATCCTATATTGCTTACACAACTTAAATCGAAATGTTGCTTACTTATGTATAAATATTAAATATAAATGAGCACAAAGGCTAAGAGAAACTGAAAAAGGATAAATTCAATTTGATGTTCAATTTCAAACATTCATTTCTAACCCTTCTCATATACTTCAATTTGGATTTAATATACTAAACATTAGAATCTTAAACAATTATTCATTATTGAAATAATTTATTTCTCGAATTAAAAACACAACTTTAAGAAACTCGTACATTATGTAGTTTCCTTTAATACGGTACACTAGCAATGTCAAAGAAACATTTTAAATTGAAATAAGCTCGATTTCTTAAGCCTCGCGAAAGAAACACGAGAAGTGAAAATTTAATCAGTTTATAGAAAGGAGCGTATCAACTCCCAAGAAATTGAAAAGGGGATTCAAAATCGAAAATTGTGTTTCAATTGGATCTTATGAACTGAAGAAGAGCTTCTTCAGTAAAAATACTTTTATAGCTTAGCTACTTGAAATTTCTTATTTTCCTATAAGCATTTCCATGTAAAAAGAATTTAAGAAACGTTTTATAAGAAAACTCTCTTTATGTTTTATAAATCGTTACATAACATTAACATACAACATAATACTTTTCATTTTAATATAAAGTACATCTAGTGACAATTAAAGCAGAACAAATATGTATAAATTCATTAGAATATATATATAAACGATATTTCTCGAAAAGTAGTTGAATCTATTTATAACTTTTAATGTAATTAAATATAACGTGTGAAAAATAATAAAATGTTAACTAAAATATAAGTTTGAAGCAAATTTGCAAGCTATAAAAATAATAATCGGATATTTAAAATTCATTTTTAAATCATATAGTAGTATTTAAATTTTAATAATTATTAATAAATTAGCAAAGCAATATCTCTATCATATGATTATATTCGAATTCATTAATGCTTCACTGACTCCTAGATAAGCAATCACATTTCACATAGGAATTATTCAGGTCTTCAGGAAACTATTTAAAATTAATAAGCCAGGAAAAATAAACGGGCATACTAACTTTTAAATAAAACCAATTAAATTCCAAGGATAAAAGAAAGCATCAATAAATAAACGATTAAGCTTCAAATTAACTTTTAATTAATGCCTACCATGCGAATAATCAGTGACATTAATGATTTCATAATACCTCAATATATGTCTTCAAATCATAATCAATGATAAAACAGTTATTACAGCAGATATAAATATTTAATTATGCAGGAGTAAAATTAATAATTCACTGGTCCAAAAATTTCTTTAGTGGTACTAAGAAGAACTTAAGTATTAGGTTGGGGAATAAGTTTGTAGCGTTTTTACCAAAGACATTTATTTAAACAAAAAACAATAATTATATCCATAAGTTAATCAATTATATATTCACCGTTGCTGTTTACAACCTCTTCCCACATCTCGATCGATTTGTTGATGCCGTTCCGCCAAAAGTCACCTGATCTGGTGTCAAAGATGTTGTGGAACCAGTTTTTAAAGACCTCTTGGTGCACTGGGAAATGCTCGAAAAGAATGCCACAGTCAAAAAGGAGTTCTACATTGCCCAGCCACACCGTGTGAATGAAGCTATTCGATTGAAAAGACCTGATCGACATGGTCAAACCATACTCCTTCACGACAATGCCAGGCCGCATGTTGCACAACCGTCTAAGTCATACTCCAAGAGCTCGAATGGGAGGTTCTTCAGCATCCGCCGTACAGCCGGATCTTTTTTTCCGCTCCTTCTCAAATTATATGAAGAGCGTTACCTTCTATAGCAAAGAGATTCTTAAAAATTGGCTCAACAACCTCTTTGACACCAGACCAGGTGATTTTTGGCGGAAGGCATCAACAAATGGGTTGAGAGGTGGGAAGAGGTTGTAAGCGGCAAAGACGAATATATAATTGATTAACTTATTGATATAATTATTGTTTTTTGTTTAAAAAAGTTGTTGGTAAAAACGTTACAAACTTATTACTTCACCTAATAATTCAAAAACAATGATTATGAAAATCTAAGATAAATAAAAAATATTATTATATAACAATTTTTTAGAATACGAATGTCCAAATCTGTGATGTAAATGAAGCAGGTGCTCAATCATTTAAAGTATTGATTGAAATTATTGTAAGACAGTCATCTCAATAGCTATTAAAGAAAATTAAAATACGCTCATTAACTAAAAAACAGGTTGATTTAAAATGTTATTCATTTAAATGCCTGGTAAGAAGAGTGTAACAAAATTGTTTTGGTAAAAGAATCATTCAAAATAAACTATTTCAGTTATAAATTATGGTTATGATTCTCAAGTTATAGGTCGAAATTTGTTGAAAAAAAAGAATTACCACTATCTATAAACATACCCTATTTCTCTAGTTTCATTACCTTGTTCATTAATAGGCCTAAAATCATTGCAATTATAAAATAACTAAATTACAAGTAATAGAGACAGGTATGGCTACATTTCAAATGACTACAAGGTGCAATTTATATTTTTATAAAAGCGCATAGTTTGATGAGGTCGATGTACTCAAAATTTTCTTCCATGTTTAAACAGGAATAAAATGCGCAAAGCTTTTGGAGTGTTACATCTCAAGGAGTCTAACATGTTACTGAAATTTCCTGAAGAAAAATACGATAATTCGACTTCAGCTACAATAGAGAATCTATGAAATCCTTATTCCAGATCCTTCTTGTCTCGAGTTAAAGCATTCTATTCTAGACGATAGAGTGGCATTATTAAGGATTCCGGTGCTTCATTGATTCTAGCTTTAGTTCGTTATGATTGCTTTAAATGTCACAGACAATTCAATCGCTCTAACTTTATCATGTGAATTATCTGTTGGTGGAATATATGCAATTATTATTTCATAATTTGGTTCCATCCTCGTCATTAAACCACAAGTAATTTAAAGTTCTTAACGTATATTATTTTAATTATATTTAATCACTGACGAGAAATCTATAATTTTATTTCTCTAAATTATAAGAAATTTTTTGAAAGTTTTAGATTGCAATAATTTTAAAATTAAAGTAATTAATTAAAATTAAACTTTTCACAAAAAATTTTTAGTAAAATATTTAAAATATATATTAAAATATTATAACTAAATTATTTAAAATCTTTTTTACTTTATATTTTAGAAATAATAAGGAAATATTTCCATCCTCCTATTTATAGAAGCAACCATTATAATTAAAGTAAAAATAATTACTGTAATAATAAATATATTATAAGAAACGTGAATATTATAGTGAAAATATAAAATGAATTAAATTTTTTTCATGAAAATATTCAAAAAACAATTTTAATGATTTAACCTTTGATTTATTCAGATCGTGGCATTTATGGATTAATAGCCGATTAGGAAATAAAATGAGCAAAACAAATCTTCGTCAAAATTTTCTGAGAATTATTTCTTAAAGGAAACATTTCAGCTTCGAGAAATGAGCCTTAAGTTAAAGTTTATTCCTGCAAGAATATTTAAGCATTTCTAATTAGAAGCTCATAAAAATAAAAAAAAAATATGAGAAATTGACTAAAAAGATAATTTTCCAGAATTTTAATTATATATGCTTATGTTATATTATTTAATTCATATACATACTCATGGTTTGGTCACTAAAAAAGACATGTGCTTCACAAATGAAATCAACAATGTCTACGACTGAAAGACGTTTCTGTACGATAAAAATGATAATCTGTTAAAAGTATTTTTATAAAATAATGTGGCAATTACAATACTTTAAATGGATTTAAGCAAAGAAATTATACTTCAGGTTTCTCATACAGGAATTACATTCGAAAATATTTCCTTGGTAAAAATTTTTTCAATATTTTATGTAAGAATGAAAACTTTTATCAGTATATTCTGACTTTGATAGAGGTCAAATTGCAATTTTGTTGGTGGTTTGCTGCTCGCGTTGTTAGCAAACTCATGACTGCACGCAGAATACAGAATTAATGTGTTCCGGTGGTTATATGGAACACCATAATAGATATCATCTCCCCACTGTTTCTAGCTATTGAAAAGACAGATATAATGTCTGGATGGTTTTATTAGATCCTAAAAGCACGTCACGAGCTCTAAATAAAAATATATTCTATGTTGTAAACGTTCCTGATAACTAACGTCAACAAGCAACGTTTGCGACATAGTTAGTTTGGCAATAGTTGCTTTGGTTTCTGTTGAACCATATCACAATTTACTTTTAGAGATGGGATCCAAATATCTAATGCTTTCTATAATTTGAATGAATCTGGGGCAAAAATGATGTTATTTTGTGTTTTGAGTGTACTGCTTAGCTTTTTCTAATGAATGAACCCCTTATTGTTTAAGCATCATTATTTTCATATCCATATGTGGTGGCATTGAATCGAATGCCTACCACTAACGTGCATTCAACATCGTCATGCTGACCAGTCAGATAAAGCGATAAAATTATGCCACACAATTTCGATCACCTGTTGATTGCACTGATAATACTTTCAACAATTGCCTTTATATTCTCTGTAATTTATTGTGTCTTATAAAACGCTTTTTAGCGAGAGGTTATGTTCTGTTACGTGTTACCGGTATTGAAACACCTTTGCTACAGAATATGTTCGGTGGCTATGCTGCTCGGTAAGTTTTTTTTTTTTTTTGTAAATCACTCGTCAATTGAAGATATCTAGTCAATGAAAGCTGATTATGTAATTCCTTATCTTACTAAAGTTACTATGGTATATTAATTGTGGCCTGATGTTGAAACTGATTAGAAAAAAATTACCTCTATTCGTCAATTAATCTCTTCAATCTTCGTCAATCTTCTTTAAGACCATATTACACCCATGGTAACTGCTCAACGATCTACCACAGGATTTTTTATTCCACAGATTTAACGAGAACATCACTTAAGTTACAGGCTTAAATTCTTAGAAAATAATTTATAAGAAGGAAATAATTTGTATTTTTCAATAAAGTAAATTGTGATCCATGTAGATAGAATCCAAAAAGGAAATTTTATTTCTTTGATTGTTATCTAGCAAATTCTTTTAACTGAAATATTTTAGATTAATAACTTTTAATATTTTAAATTTTTGCACGTGAAATCCTCTTGCTGATTTTAATGTTGAGGATTTATTTTTGATGTATTTGATTTTATTCATTTACGAAATTTATCCACAAAAACTTTGCAAAATATATGTTCCTTAGACTAATTTGTTTCTCTCATTCAGCTGGCATTAACTCACAATGCTTTGTATAATCCTCAACATTTCTAATGATGTTTTTGTATGATCTCAAATGCATACAAATTTATTTTCAGAGATAATTCAATTATGACTTATTGTACTATCTGAAGTTGTTTGCTGTCATCAGCCTGATTATAAACATTTTACCTAATTTTTCTCAAAAAATACACTTCATATCCAAATAAAATTATTATTTTTAGAGAATGCAAAACATCCACTTAAAATATCTGCAAAATTCTGAATGTCAAAAAATGATTATTTTTTATATTTAATATAATAACAAGATCAAAATGCACATCTTTTCACCAATATCATTTTATATTAACAGTATTATTTACCAGCTGCTATATGGTTTTCCTTATCAAAAGTAAAACAAACATATAACATTCCTTGAAATTGCAATTAACAACTTGTTCTGGCTTTTATTTTTTTACTTTTTTAACAATATATAATCTTAAAAACAACGGCTTTAATATTTACACAACAATATCATAAATAAGTTAAATTTTCTAATTACTTAAAATGAAAAATATTATCTGTGTAATTTGAAAACTCTTGAAATTCTTGCATTGAAAAAATTTTAATTAACTGATTATGGTAACGTACTCTGTGTATACGCGTATATCGACAGGCCAACATTTTCAGTGATATTATATTGTAATGGCAAACACCACGTTCGCCTTAAATTAGCCCAGAATGAACAAGATCAAACAAATCATTACTATCTTTTATATAAAATACATTACAAATTTTATATATTCTTAAATGTGTCAGCAAATTGGTATAGTTATTTTGAAGGAAAAATTTAATTCTTCTTAATACCAATTTTTCTAAATTATTGCTTTGATGCAATATTTTAGAACATGTAAGTAAATTATCTTTTTTGTGATTATTTCATTTAAATTAATGTTTGTCTATATAATTATTCAAAGACAATATTCACTTTTATATTCTTATGCAGTATTTTCCTCGTGAAACTTTAATACATAAAATTAGAGACAAATGATTTTGAAAACATGTTATATCCTTTAAGCTTTCCATCAATATGATGTTTACAAACTTGTCCATTTCCTCTTTTCTAAAATTAATGTTTTTAATTTGTGATTTAATATTAAAATGTGCTTTAATTTTAAAAGAAGTAATATATAATTTATGAAACCTGTGTTTTGCTATTTAAAACTCAAAATCGTAAAATAGTTAAGTTGCTATTTCTAAAATATCATCTATAATACCATTTTAAATGTTTCAGTAGAAAAATTAAACTAATAAATACTACAACTTATAGCTTTCATTAGATTTTTAACTTACAAATATTTTCCAATAAATTACTACTATCGAAAAATGAATAAGAGTCATTAATCTAGATTCAGTAGAATATTGACATAGTCATTTCGAATCAAATTGATTAAAGCTATGAATGTTTACAAAGCATACAAGTACTGCAACTTGTCAGTGCTTTGCAGAATTTCAGATAATAAATAGTAAGATCAATTGTTGACTTCTGCAATCAAAATTGGTTTATCGTTAAAAGACTGTGTTACTTAGGGGATAAATTATAATTACGTACTTTTTAACTACTAATTTCTATAATTGTTTCATTTTGATAAATAAAAGATGAATTTCATGTTGGAGGTAAACTGAAAGAAAGAGATATATCATTTACTCTAATGATATTCAATGTCTATATCAACAATTTGTTAGATTGAATAATATTTTATAATTATTTTCATCTGAAATAATTAATTACTTCCCCATAATTTATAATACACGTCATTTTAAAAGTTAAATTTTTTTAAATATTCAAATTTACATTCGACTCTACAAAAGACAAATATAAGCAATTTCTTTATTTTTTATTTTTTGAGTTAATTCATTAAGATAGTATCTTTAAACTAATTTATTAATATTGTTAACAGTATTGTTATATTTACCATCTTGGGAAATTAAATTCTCTAATTAATGTGATAAAATTTAACGCAAAAACCATTTATTATTATACATATTTAAAACTAAACCTTATTTAAAAATACTCTCAAATGCTTTATTGTAACTATTAACAGTAAATAACTTGCCCTCTAACAATCATGAAATTGTAGTTGCTTAACAATAATAGAAGTGCTTTTAGACACATATAATAAAGACAAATATATATATATATATATATATATATATATATATATATATATATATATATATATATATATATATATATATATATATATATATATATATATATATATATATATATATATATATATATATATATATACTAAGTAAACAGTGTACTTAGAAGAGTTTTGTTGTAAATTTTCAATTAATTTAAATACTCAATATGTTATTTTATTAATTTGAATACATATAATTTAAATAAATAAACATGTAATCTAAAATTAGTTCCGAGTAATTGAAAGTAAAATTCTTATCAATATATCTTTGATTTACAATGTACATAGAGACAAGGTAAAATTTAAATGTTGATATATTTCTTCTCTATTCAATTTTCTTTCAAGCTTCAAAATATTCTACAATATATACCAGTCAGTGCAGAATATTGCACTCAAAATTTGAAGGTAAACAGTTATTTATTCAATTTCTTTCAAACTCATATTTTTCTTAATAAGCCTGAATAAAGGCATGCATCAGAATTTTCTCTATTTAGCCTTCTAAATTTTCTGAAATCTTCTAATAATTTTAAAAGCTCTTTTAAAATTTTACGAAAATATTTCGATATAGTAAATTAAATTAGATGGATAAAAACCGAAATTGGAAGCAGATTTATTGATGGAAATATTTTTTCGAATTTCTAACTTAATAATATTTCACATTTTTCTCTACCATGAAATATATTATAGTGAAAGTACTCTTCATTTATTATATTATGTGTTTTATGAAAATACTAATGAAGATTTATGAGTTTTTATATATTTTTAAATTTCACTTTAGAGCTCTTAAAATCAATATCTGAATGCATATTTTTAACACTATATATGTATATATATATATATATATATATACATGCAAGATGTAAGATGTAGGACGTATCATCAAAAGTTTAGGTAAGTTTTGCATTTTCACATGTGACTATTTCAAAAGCTTAGAGTGAATGTTGATTAACTGATAAAATGTAAAATCGTAGATAGGGATGTGGCTGGAGAAATAATTTGACAGAACGGGATCATGGACGACTAACAAGAATTCTTTAATGAGAAACTCAGATTGCTGCAGATTCCAGAGATATGATATCAACAAGTGCCAGCGTGCAAATTGTTCAGTGTATCATCATTGATAATGTGCGTTCGGAGCTAGAGACACACATGTGTACCATTGAAGACGAATAAGATTGAAATTTCATTCTTCGACTGTACATACTAATAAAGCAAATCCACTGCCTGCAAAAAAGTTTCCTGTTCTGATGATATCTCTGCGGTATCAAGTTGATGGACGTATAAAGGTATGGAAAATATCTCATAATTTTGTGGACCAAGCATAACAATAGGACATTCTGTAAACTAGTGAAGCATTTATGATTACATGATGGGTGTGCAGATTGCATGATATGTAGTTTACGATAATGCTAGAGGAAAGTCTGACATGTTACAAATACGTAAGCCTACAGTCATATAGCCATTCTGGTTAATTTGGAATTTCGATTAATTTGAAGAAATCAAATAGGAGAATACAACACCACAAACGTTACTTCAAATCGGCTCCAGAAACACTCTTCCGGTTTTATACACTTTCATTGCCATCTCAATACCTTGACTTGAATAGGTGATTCATAAGATAGAATTCGGAAAATATCTCCAATAAGTATGCTTGGGCCTTTTTTAAATAATACCAAGTGACATCAAATGAGACGATTGCTGGCAGATGTCGCCAAGCATATATGCAAACATTATGAAACCGTGATTCATGATTTTTTTTATAGTTTGACCTTTGATATTCACGTTTAGTTTACATTTGGACGAGTTTCAGCGTGCATTATGTCTTTTACTATGTTGAAAATGTCGAATGTTATGCCTTCCGACCACGATTTGCGGCAGCATTAGTTTCTTGTTACCATCTGAAGACAAATGCTGTCGAATTGCATCGAATGCTTGTAGAAGAATACAGTGGCAATGCTCTGAGCCGTGCGCAGTACTACAAGTGGTTTGAAAAGTTTCAAAATGGTAATTTCGATGTGAGAAACGAGGAGCGTGACAGACCAGCAAAAAAGTTTGAAGATGCTGAATTGCAAGCATTACTCGATGAAGATGAAGGCCAAACTCAAGAACATATTACAGAACAATTGAATGTTGACCAGAGCACTGTTTCCCGTCGTCTCAAAGCAATGGGCAACATAATAAAGGTTGGTAGATGGGTACCACACGAGCTAACGCAACGTCAGTAGGAAAACTGAAAAACCGTGTGCGAAATGTTGCTTGCCTGGTACAAACACAAGCCATAACTCCAGCGTATTGTGACTGGCAATGAAAATGGATTTATTTTGAGAATCTCAAGCGTAATCGATCATATGTTGACCCCAGACAGCCGTCCAAATCGACCGCAAGGAAGAATCGGTTCGGCCGCAAGACAATGCTGTGTATTTTCTGGAATCAAAAGTGGCCAATCTATTTTGATCTTCTTAAACCCGGCGAAACCGTTAATACTGATCTCTACAAGCAATAATTACTTGATTTGAACGATGCTATACTCGTAAAACGCGAGCAGTACAAGAAACGGCGACTCAAAGTGACCTAATGTCCTTGATGACAACACACCTAGCCACCGTGTTAAACCGACCAAGGACATCGTTAAGGCGTTCGGTTGGGAGCCCTTAGCACATGCGGCTTATTCTCTAGACTTGGCTCTTTCCGATTACCATCTATTTGCATCATTGGGACACGCATTAGCTGACCAGCGTTTCACTTCTTACGAAAACGTCAAATCTTGGCTTGATGACTGGCTGGCCTCAAAAGTCCGATCATTTTTTGGCGTGGTATTCACAAATTGCCCAAAATATGGGAAAATGTGTAGCTAGCGATGGATATTATTTCGAATAAAGAAGTATTAACAGTTTTTGCAAATTTATTGTTTTTTTTAAAATCGTCTCATTTCATAAACATACACCTGGTTTGTGTATTGGCTATACTCCCTTCTCAAAATTTGGGTAGGAATCATAGGTAAGTAATAAAACCTTATCTTCTAATTTAATACCTTAACCAAAACGAGTATTTGATTTTTCTGAAATATACACTGTTAGATAGTTATGTGTAATGAATAAATTATTTTGCTTATTGTAGCAAAAACTGGTGAATACGTATACACCAAGTATTTCAGTAAAAAAATAGAATATATGGTAATAATCTCATATAGTATGCAACTCACAAGGGAAAAAATTTTTTTAATCAGCCTAATTGATATCAGATCAAATGGGAGATTAAAAACATTTTGAGCTATATCCAAAGCGTATACCAAATTACATACTAACTATTGAGTTAAAATTTAATAATAATAAAGCATTATTTCAATCTTACCAGCAGTTCTATACTTCTTAAATAATATGAAATAAAATTAACGTGTTTTTAAGAGAATAAAATACAAATAATTTCATTAGGTCTCTTACAAATTTTCATTTACTGCAAATATTGAATATGCGGTTCACTTCACTGAAAATAGCATTCTTGTAAACCCTTAGTGATCAAATACCAGCAAATCAATTGATTTAACTTGAAACTAAAGTAAATGATAAAGACATGGTCCTTGTGATTTTTACTAATTTTCAAATTTTTATCTTATATGTATTAACATTTTTCAAATCATTTATTATCTTATTTATGTTCTTGGTGCATCGATTTTTAGCTACTTCTGTGCTGCTTGGGTTTCCAGATCTATTATTATTTTTGCATTTTATTTATATTTAATAAATTTTCATATATTTTAAATGTATTTGTATTTTTCACTTATTATATATACTGCGTGAAAAAAAGTAGAAGGACACTAGGTATTTTTCTAATAAAAGAACTTTGAATTTTTACAAAATAATTTTACTACAGCACTTTTAAAAACTTATTTCTAATCAGATAACTATACCTCTAACATGAACTAGAAAAAACTACTTGCTTCATACAATAATATATTATTTTCAATCTCATCATACTGTGTGAAAAAAGTAGAACAGTTATACTAAATATTGAAAATAAAAGTTTTGTTGATAAGGAAATTTTCTGCTACATGCTTTAATTTCTTCAAAGACTTTATTTGCCATTGAATCGTAAGTCTTGAATTTAAGTTTGACAAAAATTGTCCGGAACACACTTCAAAGCTTCTCAAAGTTTGATCAACGGTTCATATAGCTTCCCTCTGCCGTTAACACGCCGAAGAGTTTCTGAGTACATATTTTTGACAATAATGAGATCTGTACTTTTAGCAGTCTATGGCGAAACCCGAACATTATTTATTTCACACAAATTTTTAATGTCATTTGTCATGTGAATTAATGTTCCATATTGATCCAACTTTTTTTTCTCTGCCTGCTCAGTGACAAGAGGATGTAGCACTCTCTTCACTTTTCTGTCTTCCATCCAGAAGCACTAGATTAGTCTTTCCACCTTACCCAACAATTATCCAAACCATTAAACTGCCTCCTCCTATATGTCTGGTAGAATAAGTTTCTTCTTGTGTACCCATACAATAAGGCCAATAATATTGATAACCGTTTGTGTCATCTAAATTGTAATTTTTTCATCAGTCCATTCGGATAGAGGCATGTGTTCCTTGTCCTACAGTCGCCGGTGCTAAATGTGCCTCTTGTTCTATTTGAAATAGTGCTTTCTTTTCTTGAATGTAAAGGTATCCGATCTGTTTATTTAGTTGTAAAGTGTTATTCTAGTTTCATGTGTGATTCAAGCTTAGTCTTGTGCTTTTCCCATGCCTTGTGTTTTTAGATCTATAAAGCATTTCCTTTAATCATGTGGTGCCAATTTTTTAGGTCTGCCAGTCTTTGCTTTTCTCTGACACTTTTGATTTTCCAAGAAGTTAGAAACAGTCTTTGAACTGATGAGTAGGGGTCTTGCAATTTCTTTTACACTTTTGTTTACATCTTTACATGACACAATTTGACCTTTTTGAAATATACTTAAAAGTTCCCCCCCCAGGTATTTTAACTGTACAAAAATCGAGGATTTTTTTCAACAAAATATATCTTTTGTAAGAAATATAGTTTAAAATAACAATGTTTTCCAAATATAAAACTGCTCCAGGTTCTAAAATGAGAATATTTTTGTAGGTGTCCTTCCATTTTTTTCACAGACCAAAAATCTTTAAGTACTATTTTATAATATTTTCTTAGTGGTAAATAAAAAACATACATATATGCTATATATATATATAGGTATATATATTTATGTATGTCATATATATACATAAATAGATATATATATACATATCATATACGCTATATATATATAAAGCATATATATATATATATATATGAGTATCATATATATATATATATATATATATATATATATATATATATATATATATATATATATATATATATATATATATATATATATATATATATATATATATATATATATATATATATATATATATATTATTTACAATTATTACTGAAAACCTAAAATCAAAATCTTGATAAACTCTTCTTCTGTGTGTCATAAGAAAGGTCACATTTGAACAGGTTTAAGTGTATTCAAATATTTTTATATTATTTTTAAATTTAAAAGAAATTGATTAAATATATTTTAATGAGTATCACGAAAATTTTATTACCTTCATTGAAATAAAAATAATATTTCGGCAACAAAAGAGGAATTTATTTTCTTGATTCTTAAACGTTAGTTTTTCTTGATACTGCAATCATTTATTTGTCTTAAAACTTGTGACACACACAAGAATTTAATGTAGATTACTGAGCTAAATTTTATTTTTTATCTTATCCCAAACTTATATAGCATGGTATGTGTTTATATTTAAAATTTATCACTAACTTTATTAACAACTAAGTTTTTATTTTAAAATAATTTATATACGTTAAATGTACTTCACACATTTAGAAATCAATGTTAATTGTTTCTCATTTATATCATGATGGATATTCCCATTCAATTTTCATCAATTAGTTTAATTTCTAGCTTTCAAATATAGTTCCGTTTGTACAAGAAATGTTGTTTATTATAGTATCACCATTTAAGCTGATGGATTGAATGATTTAGTCCAACATTTTGTCTATATTGACAGTTAAAATATCTGATGTTTGGAACCTTTCTCGAATGTGAAAGGGATTTATTCCAAAGATTGCTAGTTACAATTACAAGTTGGGAATCTTCCTGAAATATTTCAGAGAATCAAAGAGATATGCATTTGTATCATTGTTTGTGATAATTCTCTTTCGATATATATATATATATATATATATATACATATATATATATATATATATATATATATATATATAATTTTATTTCTTGAGTGAATGATAGAATTTATAAAATAAAGTACATAGTGCATTATGATTAAAGTAACCTAAATTTTAATATATTAAATATTACAAAACTTACGCTTATATAAATTTTTTACATACTTAAAGTGATTATAGAGTTTAGTTTTGATCATTTTAACTTATAAAAATATTTACAGAACAATGATAAATATACTAACTCATAAGAAAAGATAAACTAACTTATTTTTTATATTTTAGAATAAAATTAATAATCAGAACTGCAATGCATTTATTAAAAATATTTTTTTATTTCAAGATAAGATAAAAATTATTAATTTGAAAAAGAGCAATTTCAGCCCACTCTGAAACTTTATATACTTGAAGCAATAGCAACATCTTAAACTGTAGAGAGCACTGTCCACCTTCCGCTGTTCTTTTAAATTAATGTTCTCAGAGAGTTTATTACTGCTCGTCCTAGTTATCTCTTTGTTCTATCGTTCCAAATAACTTTGGTCTTATTTATCTTCAGCGCTTTGTTTTATTCTTGTTTTTCTTATCAAATAATTTCTTTCTTCTTTCATTACTATATAAAAATGTATATAGCTAAAAATTAATTTTCATCATATGAAAGGACTTAATTCCCTTTTTCTTATTTTTTCTAAAATGTATCCGTTGATTAAATTAAGGAAGAGGATATGTTTGTGGTTATTTTTAACTAAATTATAAATAAGTTATACTCTATTGAAGATGTTATTACCAATAACGAATCTCAAAATAACTGACTGATATTTATGATTATCAAAAATAGTTAATTTTAATAACTGAAATAATTTGACTAAATATTTTTAATTATTTTTACTAAGCTAAAGAAACTACTTAAAGCTGAATAAACAATTCAAGGCCTGTAATGATTCTTAAAAATGTAGGATGCATTGTGAATGTAACAACTCTGTAAAAAAAAATTCGTCTCACCATAAAAATCAATTCAAACTATGCATAAAATCTCATTTTTAGGCTAATTTTTCAAAAGTTCATTTCTATCGCTTTGAAGTTTATAAATTCAGCCAGTCAACAAATAGTTTCAAAACCATAACTTTTTTGCACTAATTTTTCAAAAGTTCATTTCTATCGCTTTGAAGTTTATAAATGCAGCCAGTCAACAAATATTTTCAAGACCATGACTTTTTTGCTCTAATTTTTCATAAGTTCATTTCTATCGCTTTGAAGTTTATAAATTCAGGCAGGCATCAAATATTTTTAAGACCATGACATTTTACGCTAATTTTTCAATAGCTCATTTCTATCGCATTGAATTTCATAAATTCAGCCAGTAAACTTAGGTTTTTTAAACTTGTTCAAAAAAAGGCAATTATATTTGAGATTTGAACCTTTCTTTCCAAATGAATTTATATTTTTTTAAGTTTTTAGCATTATTTTCAAACCATACTTTTTAAATTATTTAATATTTTTCATTTATTGAATTTAAAATATTTAAAAAATTAATAATTCTCTTTTTCACTTAAATGATATCTGTGATTTTTTTATTTATTTTTATGATTTTACCTAAGATATATTTCATTTAAAGAACTGATGACAATATAGTAAATTTGAGATAAAAATTTTTAAAAATTATTCATCATTTTTTTTTTTTTTTTGCTTAGGACTACTTGACTACAAAATAAAACAGAAGCAGTAAGAGAAATTGTTATTTATAAAATAAAGAGAAAGGAATCACATGTATATTTATAAACAAAACAAACCCATACATGTATTTTAATAAGGAAACAAATCCAAAGCGGACTTAAGTAGTATATTGATATATCTGCGTGATGATATATTAGCAATAAAATAAACAGACTTAGTAAAATTAATATTTCTAGCCTTGAATCCATAAACTAGGATTTTATAGTAAATAAATTGTTTTAGAAAAAAACTGATTTATTATATCTGTATCATTTATTTTCTTACAAAACTTCTTACATTTATTTTTGTTAATGTTTCATTGTTGTTTGCTATTCCTACTTAGATTTAGTAACAGATATTAATAGCAAACTCTTGTTTTACTTAGGAATTATAAAAATCCGATATAATATCAATATTTTTGTTTAAATATTAATGTTTTAAAGTAGCACAAAATAATTTCTTTTTGAGGCTTTTCTTTTTAAATAGATTAAAATTTAAATGAAACATCTCCATTCAATTCTCTTAAGCCACACATATAGACTTAAGCCAAAAAAGTACTACACAAACATGATATTATTGATGATTATTGATAGGATATTTGTAAACTTTTAAAATCCCTAGTAAAAACTATCAGTTCATAAATAAAATTCGCACACTTTGAATAAATTATAATTTATAGAAATTTTGATTCGTTAACATTTTCAAATATATAAGTATTTATTATGTATGTATTGTAAATGCAGTTCTGATTTTTAATGTTTAGTAATGTGTTTCAGCTCCTGATTAATAAAAAACGGATGAAATATTTGATAAAATAGTAACAAAGTTTTTCTGCTCAATTATTGCTGGGGAAGTGCACGATATACAATTTGTTATTGTTTTTATTTAGTTTTTCAATTGAAATTCAATCTGATTTTAGGTGTCTCTAATTTAATATTTCAAAACATAAAAAATAAAATTGCACATATAAAGACTATAGGAACTCCTTTATGAAGAATTCTCTAATGTTATTTAAAATGATTTTTGTCAAATATATAATAGTAAATAAGCTTCTAAAAAATAACAGCAAAATAAATGAATAAAAAAGTCAGTGTACAGTTACTGATGTTTGGTATTATATAACATTCAATAATTAAAAGTAATTTCTTAGCTCATTAGTCCAATAAGAAAATTTGATTATATTTTTTTCTTTTTAAGTTAAATAAAAAAATATTCAATTATTTGTTTCTGCACTTTAATATAAAATTTACATTATTCCTTATTAAATTCAATTGATTTATTCGGTCTTAAATTCAAAGAAATTACGACTAATTGTGAATATTTAATGTTTTTAAAAGAAAACATGCTGTCCATTTGGAATTATATGGTTATAAAAAATTATATAAATTTTAAAGATCGTCGAAATGTAATAATTATACAAATATAACTTTACATTCTAGTTATCAATTAAATTATGAATTAGTATTTATGAGATTTCTAGCAAAATCTTACTTAAATCTACTAAAGTTTATATATTATAAAATTTCCTTAAAAAAATGGCTTTTTTTTAAAAAAAAAAATTTGCTTGAAAAAAAAAGACATACCTGAATAAAAACTATAACATTTCCTCTAAGGATTTGAGAATTTAGTTGGTTCTTCATTCGCCTACAAATGGAAAAATAAAATGAAATTAAACCCCTCCTTAATGAGAATAATGCAGTGTGCCCCCTGGAATTGACATTAACGCTGCTGTTGTTGGCATTTCCCAGAATTCCCCACTGTCTCGGACTCCAGTGTTAATGGAAATGTATTTTGCGTAAATGACATCACACAGTGTTGAAGCCTATCTCTCTCAGGCAGAATGAGTCCAATTACCAACAATGTTAAATAGGGTTATTAGGTAGGGAATTTACAGCTGCGAGAATGGAAAATAATTTTACCGTTATGGTAAAACATCTTCACGGCATTATTGTATTTTTAATATGAAAACTGAATAGCTGGTGAAATTTTATTAAAGATCGAACTAACATGAAAAATTAAAAGATAACAATTTAAAAAAATATTCGTCTAGCTGTAACTTTTAAAATATTTTTATTTTAAGATATTTCAAATTATTTTGCAAAATGTGATTTAAAAAAACATAATTTTATCGCCCAATTAGGAAATAATATTTAGTATGTTAAAACTGGATGTATTAGGGTAAAAATTTAACGCAAACTTCATTTTTTTAAATTCAGAAATTGAAGATTCTTGTATTTATTAAACTGAAAAATATGCGTGATATTTTTATATGAAAGTTACATGATTTCAAATACTATTATGAGACAAATGGGATCAAGCATTACACTATGAATCTGGATTAGCCGTTATAACCGTATGTTATTTAAAATCTTTTCAAAATATATATACAATAAACAAAAGATTTTCAATTTTATTTTGATATTGCCTTACTTCGCTCTGTTTAATAATTATTATGATCTATTACCATTTTATATTCAATATACTATATACTCCTATATACTTTTTATCCTATCTGCCATTTTATATTCTCATTTACTGAGTTTCATTTTTTTTCTACACAAACCAACTATTATAATTTTTTGTCATTATAGAATTCTAAAAAACATAAATACAATTTCCTTTAAAAAAAACCAAAGGATTTATATAGTAAAGTAAAATAAATAATTTTTTTTTTTTACATTAACTATGCTACTAAGTTTTATCAAAAGATTTAAGTTAAAAACAGAAAATAATTGATACAAATGAATAATCATTTAGTAATAGTCTTACGTTTTTTTTATATATATTCTATAAAGATATCTTTCAAATAATAATTTTTATGAAACTTTAGCTTTAATCAATGTTTCATCTCACTTCAATATACTACTGTATTTCTATTTATTTGTCAGAGATAATATGATTAACAAATCCCATGCAAAAATTTAAGCAAAATTTCGCTCATTCTACTTTTTATTATTAGGCCGACCGATGGCTGAGTCCAGACTCCAGAGCTGTGGGTTCGGGCTCGAATACCGGTTCCGTCATGGATGTTACTTTCTTTCTCTGTTCTCTCTGTGTTTCTCTGTCCTTTCTTTCTGTGATGATGCATAAATGTGGCCCACCCTATAAACGGGTTTGTGGTGGTATGGCGCGGGCAACGCTACTCGCCTCCGTGACTTGGTTCACAGGTTCCTGCTGGGTAGCAACAAATGAGTATCAGTTTCTGGCCTTGTTGTGGCATAGGGTTCGTCACACAAGTGACCGCCGTAGGAAAAATAACTTTTTATTATTATTATTATTTTAATATCCATTTGAAAGTTATTCTATGTTATCATTTAAAACAGGAATTTCAAATGAAATCTATCGCTGCTTGAAGACAGTATATTAATAATTAATTTAACTAAAGAAATTCATGGCATTTTATTGGCAAAAAAGGAAATGATTAATGGAAAATGTAGCATTTTTTTAATCTTCATCGGCATCTAACATACTTTGTTAACCAATCTCCAACAATCCAGTCTCTGTGTGTTTAAATTCAGGGCTTTCAGAAGCTAAAAACTCCTTGAGTGCTTGGCGCAAGTCCGTTTATTGCTTTGCAATACGTTTATTTATAGCATGTTCTATCACTTGGTGCAGATGTTAATAAACCTTCTTTGAAGTCGTGAATAAAAAATCGCCGAAAGATTCCGAGGGCATGTCCATTCATCTTTGCTACTGCATGAATTAGAAATGAAAGTAGACGTATAATTTGCCGTTTTTTAAAATCTGGTATTCCTTTTCTTTGCCGATAGATTTTGAGCTATGTGGTAAACTAAACTGCATACTTTTTTCCAATTTTCAAAGGACATAAATTATATATTTATTCTCTATTTATTGAATGGCAAAAACTACTTTATTCTATACCTTGAAATTATCGAATTTTGAAGATAGCTTCAAATTTAATGTTTCCTTATAAAATTCTTTTTTTCGATAACACATGAAAAATACTTTTCACAATAGAATTTTATCACAAATCAGTTATTTTAAATATATATATATATATATATATATATATATATATATATATATATATATATATGATATATATATATATATATACTATTTAAATTTTAATAATTAGGCATAAGTAACATTCTACATTATTTGACATACATACATACATTCATTAGTTTCTAGAATCAATTTTTGTCATTAGAAAAAGAAAATGGCACTTTTTTTAAAAAAATTGGTTCTAGTGTGCACTACTTTAAATAAATTACATTTCTTTGAAAGAAATGCTTTGAAATAAAAATCAATCAATTTTTAAGATTTTATTTATAACATTAACTGCCCTCATACACCATTAAATTAAAGTTATAATTTGAACTCATGTTCTTGTGTGAAAATATTTTCAGTCTTCAAGTAAAATATACAAAACTATTGATAAATGAAGTGGATCAACTAGGTTGTTTCACAGAATAATTATCTGAAAATGAAAGTATTGTTTCACACGCAAAAGTTATTATTATTCGCGTTTGAAGGTAAATTGCATGCTGTCACGAGAAATTTTAAAAGACAGAGGGGAGCTATTCTTTCGGAATAAAAATGTTTTAGAAATATAAAATCAATTTTTATGCGAAACTATAATGGTTTTCAAAGAAATAAAAAAACAATATTAATTACCTTCATTATAAACAAGTTCTTTTATACATTGAGTAGTTAGATAGAACTTCCACTATAATCTTTAAACAGATATGAGTACCGCCCAACTTGTCTAGTATTCAGCGTACCTGACTGTGGACAAGGAGGTCCTGAATTCGAATCCCGGTTCGGGCATGGATGTCCTTTCTCTCTCAATCTATACTGTCTTTGTCCTTTCCTTGTATGAATGAGGTGTGAATGGTTACCTACCCTATAAACGGGTACCTAAGGCATGTGTGTAGAGCAAAGTCGTACTTTCACCTTCATGGTGCTCTGATTAAAACGAAAGACGTTCCCAATTGACTTAAATTCGCGTAGCCAAGGCATAGCGAGCTTGGCTTGTCCAAGTGTCATTAGTAACAACAACACAGATATGAGTTTCCTTTTTTAAAAAAAATGTAAGTTTTGATATATTATGACATCATCATAGACTTCAATTAAGAAATATATGATATTTTTTGTAAAAAAATATTAAGCAAATGAATTACATGAAAAGTATTTCAAAATGAAAAATTGAGAGTACAGTTTGAAAGACATAAATGTACTAATTAAAATAACTATCAACAGTATCCTCGATTGCCGTTAGTGTGATTTTGTGTTAGATTTTCTTAAATCTCAGTACGGATATTTTCTCAATAAACCAAACAAAACATGATATATATTAATAATTAATTAGAAATTAATAATAAACTGCAGGATGTCTAAAAAATTTGCATTATATTTACTTTAGGCGGAAAAAATTTAAAAGAAAATTTTAATATATATTCACCCAAATAAATGTTTGTTCTATTTTGCTGATATTTACATTCCTTTTTATAATTTATATTTAATTTATTTATTCATTTTCATGTTTAATATATGTGATTTAGTTATTTCCTAATGAAATAGACTACGGTGTATTTAAAGAGATAGAGACTTATTTCTACGAAGGGAGGTATATATATATATATATATATATATATATATATATATACATATATATATATATATATATATATATATATATATATATATATATATATATATATATATATATATATATATATATATATATATATATATATATATATATATATATATAAAGAATTCAAAAAATATGTATTTGACACATTTTCCATCTATTAAAATATGCAGAAACAGTCAATATTCTTTGCAGTTTTTACAATAAATATTTTGATATGAATACCTTTGGGAATGCATTCTTTTTTGACAATTCTGAATTTGGAATAACACGCTCACGTATGCCCATTCGAGAAAAATTATTTCCTTCTTTTCTGAAAATTTATTGAATATCCATGCTCATATTTTGGCAGCTGAGTCCTAAAATTTTTCATTTTACAAAAACTTTAGTTCTGAGTTTTTTTCTTTTTCCTTGGAAACGTAGTCATCTTGAAAGCACTTTGTCTTCGAGAAATCAATTGATCGCGAATTTTCGAACAAAAGTTTGATGAAATGGTCCTTTTTATTAGAATAGTCTCAGAACATAGTTCTTTTATAGAAAAAAAAGGAATCCCTGATTCAAAACCTTCTAAAAAATTTCCTGAGAAAGAAATATCCTGACAATTTTTGTACGTGAAAAACTGCAATTAGTGTTTATTAATATGATAAGCTCTTTACAGAAAAATTTTTAAAATGTAAAAAAAATAAAGAATTAGTTCTGATTTAAAAATGTTGACAAAAATATATTAAGTCTCTAGAATAAGTTATATCAGATTGCGCATTACAGTGAGGATATTTTTGCGATTTTAAAAATCTCTAGGTATTGCAGGTATTGGTGCTTTCTTTATTTTAATATATATATATATATATATATATATATATATATATATATATATATATATATATATATATATATATATATATATATATATATATATATATATATATATATATGTATGTATGTATGTATGTATGTGTGTGTGTGTGTGTGTGTGTGTGTGTGTGTGTGTGTGTGTGTGTGTGTGTGTGTGTGTGTGTGTGTGTGTGTGTGTGTGCATGTGTGTGTGTGTGTGTGTGTATATTAGTTTTACTGTCAATAGAAGGTTTGATTATTCGGTATCAAATCTGTGACTTATTCTGTTCTTAATGCGGGTCTACTTTTCTAGTGGTCAGCATGTGTGATTGTGGGTAGGGAGGTCCTGGGTTTGAATCCCGGTTCTGGCATGGATGTACTTTCTCTCTCTATCTATCCTTTGTCTTTTCCTTGTATGAATGGGTTGTGAATGGTTGTCTATCCTATAAACGGGTCCCTATGGCATGTGTATATTGAGGAAGTCGGACTCTACACCTGAATGTGGTTCAGTTGGAAAAGTGGAGCAGCGCACCCCATAATGCCAGCCTGGTTGGCACACACGACAACAACAACATTCTATTTTTAATGAATATTTTTTTGTTCTTGTACATAACTACACATTCTGCAATTCAACAACTTAATGACTTTAGTGGTAATTACACTTTACACCACTTCGTATCACTAGGCTTAGTGAAAATAAATTTTATAAATCAATTTAGTTTCTGATTCACAGATACTTTTCTTCTGTTTATTTGTGAAACAGAAATATGCTAATTTAATAAACAATATATATTATTTTAAAGGTTCATCACTTTATTCGCCGCCCATCTTGTCTAGTGGTCAGTGTGCCTGACTGCGGATAGGGATTTCCTGGTTTCGAATCCCGGTTCGGGCATGGATGTACTTTCACTCTCTATCTATCCTGTCATTGTCCCTTCCTTGTATGAATGAAATGTGAATGGTTGCCTACCCTATAAACGGGTACCTATGGCATGTGTGTACTGAAGAAGTCGGACTCCACACCAAATATTGTTCAGTTAGAAAAGTGGAGCAGCGCACCCCATATTATCAGCCTAGCTGGCACACGACAACAACAACATCACTTCATCTCATCAAAAGTGATGCACTATAACACTATTTGCTTACAGTTTAATATAGGAATAGCATTGAAGGATCATTTCTTCAGTAATTTTATTTTAAACAGTTTATTTTATTAAACTATTTGAGTGAAAATTATTTTCCAGTATTTTAAGGCATCTATGAAACATCAAGGTATAAAACAGAGAGAGAAGTTGTTTTGGTATATAAATAAAATTTCTAACATTTATTGGGAAAAAAAATTCTGTTGAATGTTAGAAACTTCCTCCAATTCACTACATAACCACTTCCTGCATTCAAACATTTTGGTATCTGGTTGCGAACTTCAAAACTCTGATGTTATATTCTCCAACCGACAGATCAAAATCAAAATACCCACGATATTTTGCTGTTCTTCCCCCCTTCCCAAGTGATTATATATCAGAAATTTATTCAGTTTTGATAAAAGATTTTAAAAGATTGCAGTATTTAATTGGGCGAAAATTTCTTGCGGAAAGATTCGGACTATCAAAACTTTTATTTCCAAATTTATAAAATATTTCTTTAATTATAGTAACAAAACAAATACTGACGAAAGTTGTGAGGAAATTTTGTTTCCCCAGAAAGCTTTCATTTCCTGTTTTGTGAAACTCAACGTAATTTTCTTAGGCTCTAACCAAGAAACTTACCCTAAACGTTTATATGAAAATCTCCTTGAATTATTGTGTTTTTTTTATAAAAAAGGCAATGGTTATTAGATACAACAAACTAACAAAACATGATTTTAATATAGTAATTTTTAGGATCCTTGATCTGATATTACAAAATTTTGAATTCTACAAATTATTCTGTAAAGAGGTGTTAAGTAAACTTCAGTTACGTATCAAAAATGTATTTTTCCAGTATGTACTACATTTTTCATATTTATTACTTTATGGTCTTTTATTTTGGGGTGATCCTAGTTAGTAAATATTAAAAGAATCTTAATTTTCAGTTTTTTTTATTATTATTATAATTTTTTTATTTTATAATATTTTCATTTTTTTCACTTTAGCTTCTGAAAGAAAAATTAATATCAACTTTGGAATGAAATTGCTATATGGTGTGTTACATTTTATTGAAATGTGTAAAGTATAAAACTATCATATAATATTTAGTACGGTAACAAAGATGGAAATAAATAATTTTATTGTTAAAAATCACTTTAACGACAGTGTACAAACAATGGTTACTTTAAGTTACAGGTACACTCTATAAGTAAAGGATTTTGAAATATTAACTCACACCTTAGGCAGTTTAATTAGCTTAGTTTTATATCAACCATGGTATAAATTAAGCATAATTACAAATATTAATTATAGTTTTAATTTTTTAATTTAAAATTCATGTTTCATAATAAAATTATTAACACAAAGATAAATTTGTGGTAAATTTGTTTTGTAATAATAATTCGAAAAAAAAATCAATCGAAAGCTTATTTTTTTTAATTTTACTTCTCTTCTAATTAAATCATGTTTGCTCGGAAAAAAATTAAATTTTATTATTATCAAAAAGCTTATAAAGCAAATTCCACATTAAATATTACGCATTAATAGAAATTTAAATAGAACCACAATCCGCTTCATTCATCAATTTCTTTTCTTTCAACGTAAGAGGAAGGCAAAAAGTCTTAATATATGAAAGTACCGATTGCGATTACGATCTAGATCAAAAAGTGAGCAGAGATTTATGCCATCCTCTTTGACTCTTGTAATCACCCACATATGCAGGTGATCCATAACTTTGGATGGATACCACTTGCATTACTGACGTGTCTGACCCAACTTGTATTTAATGATCGATGGTGTGATTGATCAGATGTGCGTCCGATAAGCTTTCTGCTTTCTTTCACGGATTCATTTCAGCAAAACCTGGGGGAGAAAGAGCAAAATATTTTTCAAAACTGCACAAAGTAATGTTATCTGTATTTGTGTTCGAAAAAAGTCAAAATTATATTATTCGAATTTTTTTTAAATACAATAGTCACTTTATTGATTCTGTTGATTTTTGTTTTTTACATAAAATGTATATCATTATCTTATGAAGATGTTTAACAAATTTAATTCCCTGCGTTTGATAAGCTGTTGAATGCTTTTATTATCATATTCAAATTTTTATTAAGTTCCATCAAGAATATTAAAAATTGTTTTAAATGAATAAATAATACAAACCTATTAGAAGTTTAAAGTATTTGAATCTCTTCATTTGTGTGCTGTCTATGAAATAATTTTAAAATATTCATTTTAAATGATTTTTTTTATTTCTAAGAAAAATAACAATGCAATCAATCCATAATCTTTAGTTAAAATTTTAAGTGTATTGATAGTGAAAATATTTGTATTATAAAATTTAAAATTAGTGTAAGTATAATATAATTTCAAAGAGATTTCTTGATAAATATGGAATCCTTTGTTTTGATTACAGTGTTGCCAAGTTGAGTTTTTGTTGCTTTTCGGGTTTTCTGTTGTCAATTTTTTTCTATTTGACGTTATTACTGCATCGTATATATGGCTTTTTAAGTGGCAACATCGTTTGAATTACTTGACAACGAAAACCAGTCGTTAAGATCGCCAATTCGAGGAAATATCCTACAACTTCCTAAAAACTAAAAAAAAAAATTAAATGCAAATGCAGATATTTTAGAGAGGCATATATCTCTTATATAATCTTGTAATCTTATATATTGTTCTCTTATATTTCTAATGATATTATTAAGCAAAGTAAATGAACGTGCAGCATTGCATTTTAATGATGTTGATTAAATGTACTAAAAAATACTGTTTAATATTCATTGTTTCGTTGGTCAGGATGTGACTTGGGAAAAATTGTTTGCTGTGTAACAACATCATAAAAATCTACCAAAATGAATTAAGTTCAATAATCTAAAACACATTTTAAGCACATATCCGATAACATTAAAAGCCAAAAAAAATTATATTATGCTTAAAAAAGACACTATAATCTGCAATGTCTTTTTTAAATATTTGATTAACTAGATAGGAAAATTAGTATCTAATCACGATAGCACTTTATTCATAAATTGTAAGTTGTAGTCATAAATAATGCATGAATAAGGTTCTCTTCTGTTTAGTACATGCCTCCATTATGAAAAATAATTTCGATTTTAAAATTTAAAAACCCACTTTGCCTATTAGTAGTTCTTAAAGGTTTTAGGTTCGAAACGAGAGATTTTTTATAGATGAGAAATAGGTGTTGCTCTTCTGCTTTCGATATGCATAACTGTTGGAATGCGAGCTTGGCAGATTTTTAACCTTTCAACACGTGCATGTAACTCGCAACCTGTGTCGGCTTTCTTCCCTGTATATTCATAAAATTCCTGCATACACTTTCTTTCCAACCCTAGATATAATTTATTTCCTAAATACACTTCCTTTCCTACCCTAGGTATAATTTATTTCCTAAATACACTTCCTTTCCTACCCTAGGTATAATTTATTTCCTAAATACACTTCCTTTCCTACCCTAGGTATAATTTATTTCCTAAATACACTTCCTTTCCTACCCTAGGTATAATTTATTTCCTAAATACACTTCCTTTCCTACCCTAGGTATAATTTATTTCCTAAATACACTTCCTTTCCTACCCTAGGTATAATTTATTTCCTAAATACACTTCCTTTCCTACCCTAGGTATAATTTATTTCCTAAATACACTTCCTTTCCTACCCTAGGTATAATTTATTTCCTAAATACACTTCCTTTCCTACCCTAGGTATAATTTATTTCCTAAATACACTTCCTTTCCTACCCTAGGTATAATTTATTTCCTAAATACACTTCCTTTCCTACCCTAGGTATAATTTATTTCCTAAATACACTTCCTTTCCTACCCTAGGTATCTAGGGTAGGAAAGGTTCGATTTGATTTATTTATTTCAATCAGCAAAAGTAGAAATTATCGCCATATCGCCACGCGTTTCGTCACACAATTTATTGTAGATCAAACATAGCTCAGATTTTCTGTGAGAGTTAAAATATAAATCTTCAATAATAAGATAAAATATTTCAAATATTGACTTTCAAAGAAAAAGTATTTTACTTACATTTTTTTTTTGACATATTAACGTTAGTTATGTGTTTTCCTTAGTTTTTAAGCTTTAATACTTCTAAATTGTAGTAGGAAACTCCATTTATTTCCTAAATACACTTCCTTTCCTACCCTAGGTATAATTTATTTCCTAAATACACTTCCTTTCCTACCCTAGGTATAATTTATTTCCTAAATACACTTCCTTTCCTACCCTAGGTATAATTTATTTCCTAAATACACTTCCTTTCCTACCCTAGGTATAATTTATTTCCTAAATACACTTCCTTTCCTACCCTAGGTATAATTTATTTCCTAAATACACTTCCTTTCCTACCCTAGATATAATTTATTTCCTAAATACACTTCCTTTCCTACCCTAGATATAATTTATTTCCTAAATACACTTCCTTTCCTACCCTAGGTATAATTTATTCCCTACATACACTTTCTTTCCAGCCCTAGATATAATTTATTCCCTAAATACACTTTCTTTATAGCCATAGATATAATTTATTCTCTTCATACACTTTCTTTACTACCCTAAATATAATTCATTCCTTAAATACACTTTCTTTCTCTATTCCTAGATATAATTTATTTCCTACATACACTTTCTATCCTATCCTAGATATAATTTATTACCTACATACACTTTCTTTCCTACTCCAGTTATAATTTATTCCCTATATACACACACATCTTTAATACTACATTATAATAACCATAGGGTGTCTGCTACTTTAGGTCAACCCTTAAAATTTATGTTAATTGTATTTTTTATTTTTCACTCTTTAACGTTGAATTATTTTGATATATATTTCCATAATTTTCTGTTTCTATAATGTGTGCTAATAATAAAATGATTTATGAATACATAGTTCCTAAAAATTTAAATATATAAAGAAATAAATAAAATTTGGAATTTTCACTTCCTTCACTTTTTAAAACAAAATAATTGAAGACAAATATCTTCGGAAATTGTGAGTTTGAAACCACAATCTTTTTGTGCTATATTTAACAAATAAACCGCCCCTATATTTCAAATATGCAAAGTTTCAAATGAACAGCAAGCTCAGTAAAAAAGCGAGCTTTTACGTAACCATGATATCTATCATATATGGATCTGAACGAAATTTTATGCAAACAGAGGCCAAAGAAAGAAACGCGTTGACTTAGAAACAAGAAACATGTGATTCGAAAACAGGAATTTGAATTGCAAATTATTCTCTTCTCGTGAAAGTAAATTTATTTTACACTTTCAGGGATGGATTTTCTATTTCCTCTTGATGGGGAAGACTTTTACAATTCATGTTTCCTTATCTTCATTGATTTTGTTACAAAATAGAAAAATAAACACTAAACTATTGAAGATTAAACTTTAAAATAAATAACTAGTGTTTGCCATAAAATTAAATTTTTCCCTCTACACATTTAATTTTTTTTTATTATTTCTAATCGAGAAAATTTTCTCTCCTTTTCTTGCTTCCTTAGAAATACCATGTCCCAGAATCACATAAGCAATTTTGATAAATCATTAATCTTGTCATCAGATGAACAATAAAATGACTGCAGAAATTTAATGCCAAAGTATTTCCTATGACAAATAAAATTTTCGATCAAACAGTTAAAAATTTATTAAGTAAAAATATAGAATATTCGAAGTTATATAGAATGTTTGAAAAAATAAATTCCAGAAAATAAATTTAAAAACAAACAAAATAATGAATTAATGAAAATTTAAATTAAGTCATATGTTTATTATTTTGTTTTAATTTAACCATTATATTAATAATATTTAATTTATTTTAAAATATTTTTGAGATAAAAATAATGTAATTAGGTATTAAATTAATTACATAATTTTTTGATTTTAGTTTATCCAATTAAAATAATTTGATATTTAATTGGAAAGAATATTCAACTTAATTCTGAAAGAAATGTATTATGTGACTGAATTTAAAGAAAATAAAAAACTGGGGACCTGTGGATTAAAGTGAATTCAAATATTAAAATTGTACAAGCACATGCACTAAGATGGATAAGACTTCTGAGGTTAGAACGAAAACTACATTCAGAAACATAGTTAAATAAGATCGAATCTGAATTCTGTGGAATACTATTTATATTGAACCTCTAATGTAGAAATTAAATTAATCAATAAAATTAATCAAAAAAATTATCTGATACAGCACTTTTACCTGCCAAATTTGTGACAAAACACTAATCCTTCATTTAATTCGGCATCATGATAAACATTGAAACAGAAATAGTCAGTAAAAGATTGAGTGTTTTAGAATTAACTCAAAATTTAAAATTAATATAAAACTTGTAAATTAACTTCAAATCCTATAGTAGCTGATCGTAGCATGAAACGTACTAAGCTTTCACCCAGCAGTTCAACAACGTTATCAAATAAAATGGAAACAAAAAGCAATAGAAGTTTTTCATGCGCTAAAATGAATTAAACTGTGTGAATATAAAAGTAGTGTTGAAATGCAGTATGATGTGAATTAAAATTAAATTTAAAATATAAAGATTGTAAAATTATTTTTTAACTATATATATATATATATATATATATATATATATATATATATATATATATATATATATATATATATATATATATATATTATAAGCAAGCTGATAATATATATTTAAACTGGAACATATTTTTTCTTGATTTTTCTTTCTTAATATATCTTATATGTTACATGTTACTAATATTTAGAAATACTGAAATATATGTATCAAAATATTTCAGCCGTTATGTCTATAATGAATTTGAGAATTCTTTTTTTTCTAACTAATAATTTAAGTTTAAGAATTTAAAAATTACATAATAGTTTTTAAATTCTTTTGGTAATTTTTTAGAGTGTTATGTATATTTCAGATATTAGATTTCAGAAGCTTCCAGCAAATTCTGATATATTCTAAGTTGGTGCATAAACTACAGATTTAGATTCAGTGAAAAAAACCACGTTTTCAGATCTCAAAAAATATTCTAACCTCTTTTCATATGTTTTGTAAAAGCTGTGCGTTTATTGCGTTTCCCTCCTAATCCTGAACTGCGTGAGCCAAAAGACGCAGAATGAATTCTGAGCGATAAGAATGCTTTCTAAAGAAGTATGTATAACACTTCGCCACAGATATTTTGGAGAATGGGAGTCCACGTTTTTTTCCTAATCCTAAGCTATTTCTTGTGTGAGAAAAAACACTCTTTCAAAAAATATAACAATAAAGATCAGCAAAATACTTCCCTTTCTGATAGAATAAATATATTGATTGAGTACTTCAATATTGATATAACAAAAAAAATATTTAAATTCAGCTAAAATAATATGTGTGCCAATTATCTCTATAGTTTACCTTGATGCATATTCACAAACTAAGCCCATATTTCTAATGTATTAAGTTTCTAAGCATGTTTGATGCACGATGAATGAATTTTTGGGGCATACACTTTATAAATTGAGAACGCAATGACCTGGTTGGTTAGGGTATCGTTCTTGTTATCGGAAAGTGCAATCGCAACTGAACCGAAGATCCGTCGAGTTCACTAATGGGAGCTGGAGAACGATAAATAGCTCATGGTTGCAATGTCCTCCAAGATAAATGATATTCTGGGGATGGCAAGTCAAGTATTGGGGAGTCTTCTGCTTAGTCCCTGCTTCTAAATTATGAAATCTCTCATGCAGCTGCTTCCTCTCAACAGATAGAGTCCAACACGGGGATATGTAAAGGGAGATATTCTAATGCACAAACAACATAACACTTATATAGTGATTTGTTTTTATAAGAATAATAACTATTAGATATAATAATAAATATTGTATCTATGTTTATCTTAATAATATTATTAATGATATAAAATCTAAGAAAGTCTCTCTTTCAGTTATATTTCAATATATTTTTAATAATCATTTATTTAATGCTGTTATATCAGTTAATTTTGATTTTAGATTCAAAGAAATAAAAATATAATTAAATAAATCAAGTCTGCTCTAAATATTATAAAATACAGAATTTCTCTGCTGTGGTTCTTTATTATGAAATTTACTGATTTATATGTCGGTCATTAAATCTCAAATGCTGAAGAAATTAACACAGTATTTGATGAATTTCCTGATATATCATACGTTGACTCACAAGGTCATTTGGCACGCGTTTTGAAATTAGAGTTATAGAGGATAACTCATAAAAGAGATAAAATAAAGGTTGTGAAAAAATATTTGTAACGGACAATATGTTGCGACACTAAAATTACTGATGTGTATTGAATATTTTTCTTCTAATATATTTTTTTTAAAAATGCAAAGATACTTCATAAGTGCGATTAGATTTAGATTTAAAATTGGGATAGTTCCAAAAGAACCTAGCATCGCGACAATAAGTCTATTGTACTATACCCCTCAGAAAGCCCTATTTGGAAAGACCAGTGGCTGAAGCAAAGTTCAACAGACGTTTTACAGGAATTTCCTGCAACATCAAAGGTTCAATCAAATGCTGACCCAGGTGTTCAAATCTACGTGCAGAAAAGGTTTCACATTCACATAAGATGTGTATTGAAGTTTCTTCTATATAATGGCAACCTCAACAAGTGGGATCATCTAAAACTCCCATTATAGTGAGATGTCTTTTAAGGTGGCAGTGTCCTGTAAGTAGTCCCACTGCTTTCCTTAGACTGCTTCTATTGAGCTTTAATAATTCTTGTTGCCTTTTGCTAGGGCACGTGCTATTTAATAGCCTTGCTTGTCTTTGATCATTGGCATTGTACCAGTTCATAAACTGTTGTTTTCTGAAGAGATCAAAGACATTCTTTCTGATCAATTCTTTTGAAATACCTAGCACTGCTTCAGGACCAAAAACGTCTGTTGTTGATCCAGTCCTTGCTAGCTCATAAGCTAATTCATTGCCAGGAACACCAGAGTGCCCAGGCACCCACATTAAAGTGGTTGTGTTACTATTATTAGCTAATTTACACAGAGTGAGATAACATTCTCAGACAAGAACAGAAGTTATAGTAGATTTCTGTAGAGCTAGTAATGCAGCTTGATTGTCAGAGCAGATGATTATTCTTTTACGAGAATAATTTCTGTCCAAGCATATTCAACTGCACATAAGAATGGCAAAGACTTCTGCTTGAAATACAGTTGTATATTTACCCAAAGGGAATGATAACTTTGTGCCATCAGCTGGACAATAAATACCATCCCCAGTATTGGAATTCATTTTTGAGTCATCAGTATACCATTAAATACAGCTTTCACTGATAACAACATTATGCCAGTCTTCTCTCAAAGGAAATTTGATTGTATAAGGCTTATCAAAAGCATACTTAACATCAGTCGGCATACTTATAAAAGGATGACTAGTTACGTTAGCATTGAGGTTTCCACAGTATAAAAATCTAGAGTAGACCTTCCACTGACCTGTATTTTTAAGCCTGTTCATGCTAAGTATTGCTTCTGCTTCAATGCGCATATAAAGAGGATGCATACCAAGCAGAAGCTCCAGTGTAGATGTGGGAGTTGTACGAATACACCCAGAGATAGCTACACAAAGCATCCTTTGAAATTTTGTTAATTCTGCTTTAGCAGTTTCGTTTTTGATTTTAGACCACCAGACCACTGAGCCATAGGTAATGATGGGACAAATAATCATAGCGTAAATCCAATGAATAACTTTGGGATTTAGGCTCCAAGTTCTTCCAAATGCATTTCTACAAGACCAGAAAGTTTTTTTTTTTGCTCTTTCAATACAAAAGTTGAAAGGCTTGTTCCAACTTAAGTTCATGTCAAAAAATACTCCTAGGAATTTAACTTCTTTGGAGCAAGTTAATTCTTGACCAAAAAAAGTGATCTTTTTCAGATTAAGATTCTTTTTCTTTGTGAAGGCTACCATAGTGGTTTTTTGAGGATTTACAGAAAGGCCTTTTTTTACACCAAATCTCAACTTGTTTGGGGGTGCCGGACATGATGCTGGAAATCGTTTCACCAAACTTATTCCTGACAATTATAACTAAATCATCTGCATATCCAATGGTGGTTATGCCTGGTTTTTTAACACCTCTAAAAGGGAGTCTACAACATAGCACCATACGATGGGTGAAAGAACCCCTTCCTGTGGAAAACCAGCTTTGGCCTTCTATATCTAAGAAAACAGCTAAAGCAAGTTACTTAGCCTTAAAGTTCTTCTCCAAAATGAAGGATAGGTTGTAGATCGCACTATAAGTGGATCTACCAGGTTGATATGCATATTGAGAGTCAGAAAGTGATTTTTCCACTAAGTAAACTTCTCTAATATATTTGTCTCTCAACTTTTGAATTGCCTTTAGAAGAAAGGGTGTTAAGCTGATAGGTCTAAAAGATTTAGCTTCATAGTAATTATCTTTCCCTATTTTAAGAATAAAAATGACTTTTGTATGCCTCCAGGCAATAGGTATCCGCCCAAAAGCTATGCTTGCCCTAAAGATTCTACAGAGGATTGGAGCAATGCACTGGACTCCCTCAATAAGCAAAGCCGGTACAATTACATCCATTCCCGGTGATTTAAAAGGTTTAAAGGACATTATTGCCCATTTTGTGCGATCATAAGTTATGACTTTTTTGGCAACATTCCATTTACTTCCACCACAATTTGATGTAGAGAGTGTAAAATTAGGAGTACCATTTATTTTGTTGGAACCTGGAAAGTGAACTCTGAACAGTTCCGCCAGTATCTCTCTCCCAGATTCTGAAAACTTACCATTTGGCAATTTAAGAGTGTAGACAGCAGTATCTGTCTTTAGACATTATTTTAACGAGTCTTGCAGTTGCAGACACAGTTTTAATGTCAGTGCAGTAATTTTGCCAAGAATTCTTTTTAGAATTCCTGATAGTTTTATTATACATGGTAAGTGCCAATTTATATTTCTGCCACTCACCATTCTTTTTGGCTCTATTAAAGAGCATTCTACATTGTCTTCGCAATTTACTTAACTCTTCAGACCACCAAGGAACTAACCTTGGAGAGCAAGTATTGCTGACATCACAATTTTGATAGTATACTTGGAGAATGGCATGTTGCACGTGATCAACGGCCAGCTCCAAATCTGCTACCGAAGATAACTTACTGAAGTCGCCTTCCTTGATAAGATATTCTAGATCTTTTTTGTAGGAACCCCAGTTGGTTACTTCATAAGTTCGATTGATATGAATTATTAGTTGCATTTAATTTAATAAGATATTTTCAGAATCCGAATTATAGTTTTAAAACACATTTTTGCGCAGGTTCCTATTTTATGCTATCAATTTAAGAAAAAGTGATCTGGCAATTTTCATACGTCTGTTAAAATAACTCCAAAAGTACTTCAAAGAAGGACTTCTATAATGGCTTCAAAGAACAAAGATAATGACTTCAAAGAAACATCGTCAATAGTTTAAAATTCTTCTCCAAATTTTAAGAATAAAAGATATATTTAATTCTCTGAATGAAGAATTTATGTTACCATATATGACAAAAATACTTTTTTTTTTGGCAAAATGAATCATTCGTAGTAACAGACTCAAAGTATTTCAGCAAGCAAAAACTTAACTATCCTTATTTGAAATTATTTATATAAGCACAGTTTGTTTTAAAGTATTTAAATATGCTATCACAATTGTAAAGATTAAATCGAATTTACTGAAATCATTTGGAATATGAAGTTTACACACATACTTTCAAATTTTTAAACAATAGTATTTTGATTCTTATAACTTTAAGTGAAAACATAGTCATTTAAAATTATTCTAAAGAAAATCTTAGATAACTAACATAATTGGATAACTAACTAATATATATATATATATATATATATATATATATATATATATATATATATATATATATATATATATATATATATATATATATATATATATATTGAAGAAAAATTCAAACAACCAAAAAACTAAAACAAAATTGGTTCTATCAAAGACACTGACACATTAAATGAATAAGCAATAGAAAAGTTGAAAATATTTAATAATATAAAAAACAACAAATCGTTGTAGGCAATTAAATCGACTCAATCTGAGAAATATGGTTCTTCTATAAGTATGAGACAAAAACACACACATGAATTAACTAAACTATTTAAACAACATAAATTGAGACAAGAATCAGCTTTCAGGTTGAAACAACTGATTGATAATTTTCACACACATACACACACACACACACACACACACATATATATATATATATATATATATATATATATATATATATAATTTATTTATATATATATATATATATATATATATATATATATATATATATATATATATATATATATATATATATATAATTTATATATATATATATATATATATATATATATATATATATATATATATAATTTATTTATATATATATATATATATATATATATATATATATATATATATATATATATATATATATATATATATATATATATATATATATATATATATATATATATATATATATATATATATATATATATATATATATATATATATATATATATATATATATATATATATATATATATATATATATATATATATAAGAAATTGAACATTTCTATTATTTGTGTTAATTCTATTTCTACAATAAATATCCCTCTTAAATCAATATATATTTCAACACGAATTTCTTTGTAGGTAGAGACAATCTATAATGAACAATAATCATTCATCTTTTCATAAGTCAATTATTCTCAATGAATACTTTTCGCTGAATCGTCATTTCTGGTCTCATTTTTATCATCAAAACCATTTTTCTCGTATAATTTAAGAGATGTTCTTTCATTATTTAATCTTCAATTCTTAGAGACTTGGAAGAAAGTTATAGAATGTTCTAAGTATTATTTCTTAGTAATGAATCGTTAAACGAAATGATTTTCAATATATAATCCAGCTTTGACAAGTTGCTTTCACATCATGGATTCATTTGGAGTAATAATTTCAATTGAAATTTAAGGTTTATGATTATCAATCATTACAAATAACCGCAATATACTAATTTAAGGGCATTTTCAGGTTGTAAAGATAATTTTTTAATAGGCGTAAAAGAGAAAGATTTTACGGAATGTTAATAGTATCAAAATTTGAGAAAAATATTTATTATATTATAATTAGTATTATTATTTCTGAAACTGTAAAAATCTATCTCAAACAATATTTTAACTGCGTAACGAATTTGAATATTTAAATATGTTCCTTCACCATTCACTTTTTTCAAACATATGTATTCTATTTTAAAAAGGAAAACTCACGTATCAAAAACTCTTCACTTTATGGCATTTTCCAATTACATTTTGGAAGTTCATAATTTGACAAATACAAGGAAAATATCAAACTTTTAATATTTAGTATAAATAAAAATTTGTAATTATATTTACATTATTAATTTAAATCTATCCTAAAATATTATCGCTAGCTTTTTCAATAAACTTTTCAAAATCATAGTACTTATTTTTTTCACCTCTCATAAGAAATATTTTTAAAAATTAAAAAGATTTTATTTATAAAAATACATTACAGCTTTATTATAGATTCAAATTACTTATTCTATAAATTTATTATTTTATTTTATGTACATTTTTATGCACGTTCTGCTGTAATTGTATTCTCTAATAGATGTCATACTTTTAAATTTAACTTTCACATATTTTCGTTGACTCTTTCTATATTTGGTTGATTCTGTTCTCATATCATTGCATAAATAATATTATTGAAAATCATTGATTTCATTCACAATCAATTAATAAGTAAACTGAGAGAATGATTTAAATTTTGAATATGATTAATGAAATTTGACATTTTTAAAAAAAAGTCATACTATTTTTTAAATTTATTTTATCAATTTATATTTTCAAACTTTAAATTTTATTAATTGAACTGAAATATTGATTTTAAAATAAATAAAGCATTTAATTCTAAGATGCAAATAAATACATAAAAAGGATAGCAGACCAGATCCATTAGTTTTCTTCTAGCCAAAGCTTCTAGTGGGAAACGTATGCAATACTCATTGTATAAAAATTGTAGTATGAATAATAACGATATTTATAGAATTTACTTATCTCTCTGCTGGAAACTATATTTAGCGCCAAGAAATAAGGTCTCAGGAACAGATCAACTAAACGGAAATCTTATAAGGTGTTGAATACTTGAAGATTCCTTTTCAAAATTATTAACTATTGAAGTCGAGATTTCATTCTTCCATGTTGAAACGTCTAATCACTGTCATACTGGGAAAGCTTTAATGAGCTACACAAACGGCAATAGACTAAAGCAATTTTAAAAAACAAAAAAAGGGTAATTACTAGTATTTTTACTAAATTTACAATATGGAAATGCAAAAGAAGGAGGATTTGATATCATAAATATTTTTTGTTTCTACCAGCTGTTACACATGTATGATAATTTTAAAAGTTCCTGGAGAAAACCGCACAAGTGTGGTTTTCTCCCAATTTTTAAATATTGTATAAATTAATTACAGTTATTAATTACTGTTAATTACTATCGTTCTGTTATTTTTGTTACGTCTATTAAATCTATATCATCGTGCCATAAGCAATTTTAGAGTATATATATATATATATATATATATAAGTAATTTTACTGTAAAATTGTTGAACCAGATTTAAATTAGTTACAAACTCTACGGTAAAATTTCAGAATGAAGCATAAATTTTACTTTAAATTAGATAGAGACGAACATTCTGATTTAAATTCCATGCAGTCTTTTTCAGTTTAATTCGGAACAAAAATTCGCCTGACTAATAGAATACAGCTTTTGTTAATAAAAGCTGTTTTAAAAGAAAATTTAATTTCGGTTTCTTCAAATGCAACTAATTAAAAGAAAAACCAGGTTTTTTTATAAATTTACACGTTTTATTAGTTATAAACGATATATTATATATAACTTTATAAAATAAAAGGACTAACTATTTAATCAATTATATGATTTGGTACCTGGTTTCCAGAAAATAGATAAATAAAATAATTTTTAAACTAGACTCAAATCATGCGCATATTTTACATATAAAACAATTATTATGAAAAATATATCAATTATACTTCATGCTACGAACAAAAGATATATATTTATCAGCAAATAGTAGAAGTGTATATATATATATATATACACACATTCCAAATAAATATTTTCTGAAGAAGATTTATTTAACGTATTTACTGAGTTATATAAATATAAATAAATATGTGCATACTTTTTAGTAAGTTATATATTTTGTATCTATAATATAATTAGTATAGAAGCAGCATATGGAAGTTTCTAATATTTTGACAAATAAAAATAAAATCATAATTAAATTATTAAATTTGAAGCAAATTTTACAAATTGATTTTCTTAAAAAGGAAAATGAACATTTCATATTATACGAAGAAATTATTTTTCATGAAATTGCAAACTTGTAATAAAATTAGTTTGTAAATTTATAAATAGTTTAATATTGGCGTAAATTATAAATCGCGAATAAAAAAATGTAATGCAAAATATTACTGAGTGAATTTTAAAAATGAGTACATACTATAAGTTACTGTTTACATTAAAAAGAAATTTAAAAAATAGGAAAAATCCATCCTTAATTAACAAATACTTTTCTTCCAAATCCCAAAATTAAGTTTTAGAATCTTATTTAATCCCGTAGTATATCACTGAAATAGTAAAATATAGATAATTATCTTCCTTCTAGTCTTTCAGAATGTGCTTTATATAAAAAGAAAAAATAAACTTCACTTTTAAGATAGTCAGCCAAACTTTGAAGCTTTTACCACTCTTTACGGTCGATAGCATTTGCTTTTGGAGCGCCACATGACGGTATGGTAATCGAATTTTCTCATTGGTTCCATTGGGTTGCTGCCGCAAGACATCGGTTATTGGTTTTCCTTCCTTTTCTTAACCAGAAACTTTCATCAGTCCCAACAGAAATGTGATTGTCTTCCCCCGAAGATAATCAGTACTGAAAATATGTTGATATTAAATACTTTACTAAATATGAGAGTTTTTAAGTCTATTACACCTTTCCGATATATCATGTCTGACATTTTATCGATAAGTATCTGAAAGTATATATATCATACGAGATGTATATGGTGCCTTCAAGAGGCACCATAAGAAAATAAAAAAAATAATTATCCTTTTGCTCTGCTATACGTAATGGTTAGCTTGTGCTTGTTAAATTATCAAAATTATCTTTTTTTTATTTTTTAAGAATAGGAAACATATATATATTTATTTACGGATCCTTTTCAAGATAAATTATGGAAAATGACAGAATAAATGCTGCAATTTTTTTAAAATTTATTACAAAAATTCAAAATTTATTCCCTTGAATTTAAAAGTTGTATTTGATTCTTCAGTATTCCTTACAAAGTTGATTCTTTATGACCATAATTTCTAAATCTAATTAGAATATGTGATTTCTAATTCTAAAATTAAGTTTACAGTCATGCTTAGGTAAGAATTTTTAATTAATCTTTGATTTTATATATTAAGTATCTATATGTTATACAAAAATTGCATTTACGTACGATTTGAATAACTTTTACATAACTTTATATTAATGGAATCTTTATGTATTGTTCCGAAAGTCCTTTAAACTGTTATTAAAAATAAAAAACAAAACAAATGTGATGGCTGAGTTTCACCAAAGATAAGAAGGAAAAAATAATTTTCTTAATATAAATCGACATTTATTACTCCTCTCTATCAAATGCTTCAAAACAACTTTGAATGTAATCCTGCAGATTTACGCTTGAATGACATCACCCCATGTAAAATCAGATTGTTCAAACCCCGTATATTATAAACTTCAAGAGTATGTACCGATTAGACTCTTTAGTTTATGAATCTATAATTAGCAGATGCAAACGGTACCCTTCAATGAAAGGTAACATAATTCATGTTATAAGTACAAAGACAGACATCGGAGCTGCTCCAATAAACAGCCCTCAGTTTTCTCGAAGATAGATCAAAAAGAAAAAATTGCACGGTACAGCATACTCTTTACTTAATAAATACTAATAAATACATAAAATTAAAATAAATCAGCTTTTCAAGCAGAAGCAATAGTCATTCAATTATGGAATTATATTGTTCATTTGCCCTTAACATATACAACTTTAAAATATGGAGTGATAGTAATTTTAAAATTCAAGCAATGAATATCCCAGATGATACATATTCATTAATACATAAAATATAAGTCATTAATTCATAAAAAATCTATATCAAGTAAATCAACGACCTTGAAAAAAAGAAGAGAAAGAAAGTCTGTACTATCTTACAAAGAGAGCAGTAAAAACCAATCTTTCCTCAAATAATGATCATCTCATGGCCAAAACCTCACCTGAAAAATTTCCTTTAACAATCTACGTTTAATCAATGGCTAATTTACAAGTGCACTGCAAAATAAGGATGATAGTTTGACACTTTTCTACCAAAATTATCAACCTTTTATTTTATAGTCTCTGATTTCACTGCCAGCCGCTGTCCATTCGTCTAACATTTTAAAATATTTGTAGATGTGAAATCTTATGTTCATGAGGTAAGGAAGATTCATCAATGCACTAGGTCATAGATTGCACCATCACAACCAACAACCACCTAAGAACCTTATTAGACATCTCATCTAATCAACACCTTCAGTTTTGTACAAGTCATACACCTACCAACATCGTAAAAATAATATAATAAAGTCCTCCATGGACCTTGACTGTTAGTCCATGGAGGACCAATAGTCAATGGACCTCCATGGACCAGGAAAAGGACCATGATTAATTGGAATTGTGTATAAAGGTTTCCAACTTCCAAGATAGACATGAAATTTCAATGGACTCCAACAACTAACCTTCACTCAGCTATCATATCATATAATAAATTATCAATTGATAAGTTAATTTTTATTATCTTCTTTATTTTAAAATAATCAAAGAAAAATTCAACTATATACAAAACTATTCATCATTAATTATTTGTAGGTAACTATCAGATTATAACTATCTATATCAGTCATTAATTTAGTCAATTGACTAAATGCAATACTTTAGTTGTTTCATCATTTGCTATACGCTCAAGACTATTATTCATTCTTCATTTTCTGATATTATGTTCTAATTGAAGTTGGTAATTTTTATTGGTCAATGTATGTTTTTGTGATGTGGTATGCATTCTCTATAGGAAATGTTCTTTGCTAACCAGATGATCAGGATCAGCATATGCTTGCTAACTCAGGATACATAACCAAATATTTTCCTTGTCAGTCACATGTCCATTGTAAAAAAATTCCTTCCTAATTTGTATTACATTTACATTCAACTACATATCTATTGAACTGTATTAAATAAACTGCTTCAGTTTTTAATTATCCTGATACAAGCTCCTGTAAATGCTGTCTTCTTAAAATTTTTCATGCATCATTTTCATACAGTTTCAAAAAAACTTATTTTACAAAGACAAAAAAGGAAGTATAAGCATACCCTTCCAAGAGAATATCGAAAAAATAAGGTTATACAAATTTGTAACCAGAGAAAAAATAATTAGATGTTAAATTTTATATGTAAGCTTTACGAAAAATCAAAACGAGTAAAATTGATTTTATTCTTTTAAATAAGCTAGAATTGGATATCCACACACACAAACACACAAGTTATTAAAAAAATACAAAATTTATTTAGTCAAGGAAAATAAAACAATAGGATCGAGCCATGAAGTACGCAAAGAAAGTTGTATTTACGCGAGTTCAACCCACTAGAGTTTGTTGATAAATTTTTTGTACAAAATTACACTTAATAAGATGTATGAGAGGAAAAAGATTTGCTGAATTTATAGATTATTTTTACATGGTTAATACTCATATATTTCTTGAGATTTTGTTCTTTGATTTTGGCCCTGAAGATTGAAAAAGAACTCAATACATTGAAAAAAAAACTTATGCATCAATTCTTATATAAAAAGCAGTTTTAGAAAAAAAAATATTTTTTCGATTTATTTAAATTATTACTTTATTTTTATGCATGATTTCGTTTTATGATATAGAAAATAAAACTAATGATTTACTCTAAATTATTTGCCATTAAATTTAATGTCAACATTTACACATCTTTTTTTTCATAGATTTATATGATATTTTATGTGTTGTAATAGCATTTCTACCCTACATGTTATTTTATTGCTAATCCTTCAATAATTTTATAGAAAACTCCGAATAATAATAATTATTATTTCTTTCATAAATGTTAAATCTCAGATGAAAGAGAGCATAATGCTGTAGAATAAATCAACTCAAAATGTTATATTTTAATCTTTAAATCCATGTTTTGTAAAATTATCAAGTAATCAATATTTTGAAGACATTTATAGAGTTAAATCAATTAAATGTTATTTTCATTAGAATTATATGTTATTTTCAAATTTATTTGAAATGCATAGCGAATGAAAAAATATATTTTCAAAACACTAATGATATTTTACTCATAAAATATCTTCAGATGTAAACATATTTGTTCTAATCTATTTTGAAATAAAATTTCCAAGTATGGTGATTAAAGAATAAATCTGATATTTCTGACTATCATTTCATTAATTAAATTATATTTTTTATTCGGTATTTAAAAATAAGTAACCCTTTATTTTATTTTAATGGGTATAAAACTCAGTATTTTATAATTCTATATAATTATTAATAAGCAATTAAAAATTAATTTTAATAAAAAGATGTGAAGTTTACTTTCTAGTTTTTTCTTTTCTAAAATTATTATTATTTTTCTATAATTGACTTATAAAATTTAAAGTTTATATATTTCAGTTATGATAACTTAGCTGTGTAAATCTGAAAACACATGAAAATTATTTATTTTAAATTCTTTTATAAGTTTATTTTTTTAAATTCATTTTATAACTCAATTGAAAGATAATCATTTGTTGGCGCTTCTATGTATAATTACAAACAACAGTAAATCTTCTTCTTCTTCGAGTTGGGTTTGTATGTCATTGAGCACCTCTGCTTTTATCAGCATTTTGTACTGTTAACTCCAAACCCAATGTTTCTTAGTTCCATTTGCTCGGATCACCCACTTTATTAATAAAGTCTGATAACCTTTTAATGGAATATAGGTGTAACTCTCTAATATGGATGATGCCTAAAGAGGTTAATCTAGGGAGGGCAAGAGCCTCGCATTCATAAATGATATGCTTGGCCGTTTCCTCTTGCATATGACATTTCCTGCAGATAGGGTCTTGCTGAAACAGTCCCATTTTATGGAGATGTTTTCTGAAATAGTAGTGCCCAGTTATGAAGCCTACGATTAAACGTATCTTCTGCCTAGAGCATCTTAGAATTTCATAGGAAATCCTCGCTGATGATCTACAGATCATACTTTTAGCGTGGGTTTGACCAGGAGATTTGAGCCAAGCTTCATACATCTTCCGTTTTTCCCATCTAAGAACATTGGTTTTTGCGGTCTTCAAATTGATCCCACAAAAAGGTTCTGGACCAATGGGAACAAAAGACGATCCTTGTTTAGCAAGCTCATCAGCCCTTTCATTACCATCGATGCCTTTGTGCCCTGGCACCCATACAAGGATCACCCTGTTTCTAGTTGCCAGTTCTGTAAGAAGGTTTCTACACTCCAGAATCATAACAACAGTAAAAGAATTATATGTCTATAATAAATATATTTGAGATTAAACGTGTAGTTACTCATTTAAAAAAATTAAGATTATTGTAATAATTTCATTAATGACAAACATTTATGTAATCTTATAAATTTATATATTCATTTCCTATATTTTAGTCTTTCACTCCATTTTTCAAAAAAATTATAAGCATTTTTGTGTTTCTCCCGTGTTTAATCGTAATTGTTACAATTTTAAAAATGCCCAATTTTAAATTAAACTTGTACAGTGAAAGAATAACTTTCTTGAAATTGCTTTTACTTGAACTGATGATCTGACGGGAAATCGGTGGATGTCTAAATATGTAATAACAAGTTAAAAAAGATGTTATTTATGATCCTGTGTCCTGAACATCTTCTTTTATTTTATTATTAATAGAAATGTATTATTAATCAAATATGTTAAATATAATAATAAAATAAACTTATGTAGTTAAAATTTAATAGTAACATGATAGTCAAAATTTTAGATTTTTAATGAAATATTTTGCAAATTATGGAAATAAAAATTCTATCATAACTTAGTTTTTCAAAGCAAATCATAAATATTAAATAAAAGTATAAAAACATCTTTCTTTCTGTCCCTTTTTAATTTTTTTTTCGTTTTTTCATTCCATCAAATTTTTAAATTTTCTAAACAAAAATTAAAACCTTGATTTTTTTTTACTGAAATTTTAATGAAATTTATTTAATCATTTCTTAAACTTGTTTTTCATAATTCCGTTATAGAACTGAAAAAGTCACTGCAAAATTTTATATTCTAAAAATTAAAGTTTTTAAAATTCAGTTAAGTGATTATAATAATTTAAATATTCTTATACCATATTCAATAGATCAACTTAAATATTATCTGTTTTAATGGAAACGTTTTTAACAAAATCTTTTTTTTAAAATTGATTCATCAGTGTAGAATTGTTTTCGACGAAAAATTGAGAATAATTTTACCAAAGGTAAGACATTTTTTCATATTTTATATACAGTATAGGATCCATTATCCGGCAACCTCGGGACCGAGCCTATTCCGGTTTCTGGAATTTTCCGGTTTTCGGATCGCTGCCGAATATTTCAATAACCATTTGCAAAAAATCGCGACACCTCTTCTCCATCCATGAAGTAATTTGTGGGAGGAAAAGTAATAAAATTATGTTAATATTTTTAATGAAAAATACACACACACACACATCTATAATAAAATAACCTAAAATTTGCAAAGTAAGATTATTGCTTATTGATGCAAATATATCGCTATTTTTTTGTTTTAAATGCTTTGGTTTTTCTGACAGTAAAGTTTCTTGTATTTTATATACAGACATAATATCATGTTCCTTAAAATATTATTTTTGTCCCATTCCGCTGATAAGTTCTTTCATTAGTTCCAGACAACGGTCAATAGAAACGTCTTCCGTATTTTCTGTTTCCTCTGCATCGGTATCCTCAGAACTTGAAGAATCAGTGTCTTTCCTGTTAAGCACTTCGCTGACGATCTCCTCATCAGTTAACTGAAGTCCAGTCGGAGCATTTTTGTCAGCATTTAAGGAATCTTGTATAGGTTTTTCATCGATTATTTCCTCACTAGAAATGCTTTTGGCATATTCTAACAATTATTGAAAAATTCTTGAAAAATGCCGGTTTTTGGAAAGCAGGATAATGGATCCTATACTGTACCATAAAATTAGATTTCATCTGTGGTCTTTATTTCCCTCACTAACAACTGATTGGAAATTTGATTTAATACATCAAATCATTTTTAAGAGAATAATATTTCAATTTATAATATTTAAAAAATTTATTAGAGAAATCTAATTTTGGTAAATGTTATTGAAAATAAGTAATTTTTCATATAGAAATTTCACTGCCTCAGACAATGTCTTACAATCTTTTACAGCTCGCAGTATATGGATCTTATATATGAACAGAAAACAACCACTAGCGGTGAAGGAATACAGTTGGGTCATTTTTGTTCATATCATTAACGTGTCTCTAGCAATCATTTTTTAGGCACAACCTGGATCTAGACATCTTTGTTATGAATTTTGTGTATTGAAATAATCTTGATTCTCTGAATAAAAGACGAGGCATTCAGTTTGGATAACATTTATCTGTTAAAAATGTTTATTCAATTCACATAGAACTATTGCATTAGGAGTTGCTATGTGAGGATTGTTTCCTAGTATCATATTTTTATTTTTTTTAATTTTGTATTCAATTTCCAGTTAAGCCATCTAAAATCAAATTACACAAAGCAAAATTCAACCTCATAAGGAAACAATGTAAAGTAGAAAAAAATTTTATTCGAAATATAATTAATAAAATTAAAAAAGATACATTTCACACTTTTCAATAGTTTAATGCTTAAAGATATGAAAAAGGTTCAAATATCAATTCTATTTATATTTGTATACACCTTACTTTTTATAATGATGTCAAATGACATTATAGAAAAAAACCTCATTAATAAATTTTAATTAATTGAAATGAATACAAAATTTAAAAAGATAAATTTATATTTGTAAACAAACAAAAGTATTTTTACAAAAACAAAAGATAAAATACTTTGCAAAGTTAATATGTATTACTTTAATACTTTATAAGCCAAAAGACCATCATTTATTTTCAGTAAGTTATGTTAACAAAAACTTGCATTATTTCATACTTATTATGTGGAATATTATTTTTATTTCCATGCTTCTTAACAATAGTCTTACATAATGTATTCACTATCTCAATATACAAATTTTAAGTATGGAAAATTCAGAAATAAAATAAACAAAATAGACTTTTTACGACATCATTTTACAAAAAAAATGATAAAATTGTTTTAAAAATTATTAAGAAAATTTCTTAAGAGAAAATAAAATTGATCAGCATTTTCTCTAATTTTTTTTCGGAAAACAAAAATATCTCCCTGTGCACCAAGGAATACCACACAGGGCCCGAAGGTACAACAAATGTACTACGAAACAAATCCAAATAATACATGAGATGAAAAAAAATAATAATAAAAGAAAGCAGAAAAAAAATAGATATAAAAAATCTCTAATATTCATTTAAAAAATAGCTTGATGAGGCGGAAAATAACTATAAATTCTAAGCTGAATGGAACACCTGGTTTTACTCAATTGATTTTAAAATCCACAAATTGAAGAAAAAGATGTATCTTAAGTTCTATAAACTGAAAATTCATTTATATGTTTTATAAGTAAAAAATTTCCAAAATTTACCTTCGACATTTACTGAGAAAACCTATTTAGCGCAATTTTCTACTGTTTCTAGTTTTTGTTAAAATTGTAATCATTAATTAACAACACGATTAACAAAGAAAGAATAGGAAAATTGCTGATTTAAGAATTTGAATGTACGTATCTATCTATCTATCTATCTATCTATATATATATATATATATATATATATATATATATATATATATATATATATATATATATATATATATATATATATATATATATATATATATATATATATATGAGGTAAGCTGGTGTATTTAGTACCCCTGGCGATCAATTGAGCAGAGAATTATATAACAAATTATATGTTCACTTATTAAAGGGTGCTTCAAATATTTTAGGAATGTTGAATAAAGTATACGGAAGTGAAACATTGTTGAGAACGCAAGCTTACTGAATGGCGTCGTCGTTTCAGAGAAGGCAAAGAAAGCGTTGATGACGACGAACGTTGCAACTACCCCGCGACATCGTCACAGAACATCAAATAGGTATCCACGGCGATGCGTGCGAACAGGCAGCAAGCAATTTGCCAATTAGCAGAACCAATTGGAATTTCAAGAGATCACGTGCCAGCGTATACTGACTAAGTATCTTAACATGCATCGGGTGCAAATACATCATTTCAGCATATTAAACGTAGATCAAAAGATATTTTGAATGGAAATAGTAGGAGACTTCATCTCGGCTGTTGACAAAGATCCTTCCCCACTTAGCAGAAATGTTACTGGAAAAGAGAAATGGTGTTTTTTTACGACCCACTAACCAAGAGAGCATCGATAAAATGGAAACCACCACGATCTCCATAGAAGCAGAACTCCTTCCAAGATCTCTCTAAAGAAAAAATCATATTAGAGATATTCTTCGACATCCAGAACATTGTGCATTTGTAATTTATCCCAAAGAACAAAGAACTCTACCCTGCGTCATTTGCGTGATTCAATCAGGAAGAAGAAACTGAAAATGTAGACCGTCATGGGTGCTGTTGCAAGACAACGCTCTTGCTCACCGATCCCTATGCGTTAATGACTTTCTTTCGAAAACGAATGTTTTACTCCATCCTTCTTAATCAACTGATGTCGCACCTTGCAATTTCTTCCAACTTCTTGAACTGGCAAGATCTTTAATTTCTATCTTCAGATGAAGTTAAATGTACATCGCCAGATGAATTGGACATATGCAAAAATCGATTTCAAACATGCTTCGATGAACTTTACAGGTCCTGGAAAAGTTTGTTGTTGCAACAAGGATTTTGTTTTGAAGGAGGATGTGTTTCTGCAACTTAATTTATAATATTTTCTACATTATAGACTTAGTCCTGGACTTATGAATCCTATCTCATATCTAAATCTATCTATCTATATGTGTGTGTGTGTATTGATAGATAGATATAGATAGACAGATAGATATAAATATCGGTTTAATAATGAGTTTTAAAAGTCCGTTACTTCTGCGTAGTTCTGGTAACAGTATTCACAATGTGAAAAATTTGATTTTTGATAAGTGTTTCACTTATTTATTACCTTTTTCCGCTTAATAATATAATTTTTTCATGAATTAAACATCTATATATTGTTAATTTATATCTTATTCATTGTTTTCGCTAAAAATTAAATAAATGCCAAATATACTTTTGCATTTAATAAATAAATAACAAACACATTGCGGCTATAATGTAGTTGTTACATTCGTGATAAGGCATATTTTTGTTAATGCTTCCATTAGAACCTTTTAACTGAATAGAAATTTTGACTGATTTTAAATTTAAGTAATAGATAAAATATTAATTAATTACATTTTACACTATTTTAAAAATATTTTGTTGCAATGTATGTGATGCAGTTAAATGCTTATCTTTTGTAAAAGAATCTTTTAAATTTTAAAGCAGTTTTTTATAATGCGATTGTTATGTATCCCTTTTCTTTAATATTTAAAATACTGAGTTCATTTGAAGATTATTAAATCATCCAAACTTTTTTAAATTATCTTGATTTGAAATTCTATATACACTACTGGCCATTAAAATTGCTACACCAGGAAAGCGGCACACCACACACGTGAAATTTGCATGACAGGTAGAACTTGCTGTGATATGCAAATGATTGGATTTTCTGCTCATTCATACAAAGCAGGCGACATTAGCGACATCTACAATGTGTATAAAACCAGAGATTTGACAGCAGATTTCTCATACTCAATTTCCGTTTCAACGTTGTTTTCGGCAAAGAAAGTTGTTGTAATGTCTCGTGTAAGAAGAAGAAATGCCTATCAGCACGTGTCTGACTTTGATCGATTAAGGATTATAGCCTACCGCGATTGCGATTTATCGTACCGCAATATTGCTGCTCGCGTCGGTCGAGACCCCATGACTGTTAGCAGAATATGGAATCGATGGGTTCAGGACAATCATACGGAACGTCATGCAGGATCTCAGCGACCCCCATCACTAACAGCAGAGAAGACAGACATCTTATCCGCATGGTCACAAGGGATCGTACAGCCACGTCACGAACCCTGAGTTGAGAAATGGAGTCACTTGCAAGGCAACAAGTTTCTGCTCGAACAGTTCGACGGCGTTTGCAGAAGCATGGGTTGTCTGCACGGCGACCATGGCTTCGGCTACCCGCCTGACGCTGCGTCACAGACAGGAGCGCCTTCAATGGTGTGATCAGCGAAGAACCTGGACGCGGGAATGGCATCACGTCATCTTTACAGATGAATCTCGGTTCTGTGTACGGGACCATGATGGCCGCATCCTGGTTTACAGGCATCGTGGAGAACCTGCTTTGCCAGCTTGCATTAGACATTGTCATATCTGCTGGAGTGATGGTATGAGGTACCATTGGATACACGTCTGGATCACCTCCTGTTCGCATTACCGGCACTTTGAACAGCAACCGTTACATTTCCGATGTGTTAAGGCCCGTGGCTCTGCCCTATCTTCGAGGTCTCCCTAATGATTTGTTTCAACAGGATAATGCACGACCGCATGTTGCCCGTACTGTTCTGAACATCCTTGATACAGAACAGGTTCGAATGTTATCCTGGCCAGCACGTTCTCCTGATCTGTCACCCATTGAGAACGTGTGGTCAATAGTTGTCGAGCGATTGGCACACCATCACTCACCATCCACTACTGTCGATGAACTGTGGAATAGTGTTGAAGCTGCGTGGACTGAGATCCCCGTACATGCCATACAATCTCTGTTTGACTCCATGCCTAGGCGGATAAATGCTGCTATTGCAACCAGAGGAGGCTGCTCTGGGTACTGATTTCTCAAGATCTATACATCCTAATTTCCTGTAAATCTAATCACTTAAAAAGCAGGCTAGGAGAGAAAGAGCCACACCACTTCCTTAATAGGTAATGAAAACACGATAGGTGAATCCGCTGAATCTGGGTCGAAAGCATGAGACACATTTTCTTTTTTAATTCTAATTAAGGAACCACCTCGCAGTAATAAAAACTATGGACGTGTTCTTTCCACTATAATGTATGTGCCCAATAAATATCATTCTGTTATTTGCATTCCTTCTTGGTGTAGCAATTTTAATGGCCAGTAGTGTATATTACTATTACATTTTAAAAATTTCACAATCTTTTCCCTTCCAGAAATTTTATTTTTTTTAATATTATTTTTACATTTTAGACTATTTTTGAAAAAAACTTTTCTTTTTATAAAGTAAAATTGTCGTAATAGTTTGTAATTCATGCCATTAAATATCAAATACTTTTAGCCACAATTGAAAAAAATTTCTAACAAAAATTAATTCCTCTATGATTTTAAAACATAATTGAATTTTTTTTGCAAATATATATGAATAAAAATGTTATAGACAAACTCAGAAACTATGGTTAGGAAATTATCCTTTTCTTTTATGTTTTTGTTCTGAAAAAATTCCATTTTAATATTAAATTTGTTGACTCAATGTGTGTAATCTTCAAAAAAATACAAAACTTTTGCAAGACAAACAGCTTGAATATATATAAATTCTATTAAACAGACCTTATAACATTTCATATCTTTACATTTTAGAAAAGTGCTATGAATTTATTGTTAAAATAATACAAAGAATTGAACGATACTGTTCATTTATTCTAACTGTCTTTATATTCAATGCCCAAGTAGAATGAAATACATCCAAACGTTCCAGGAATAATTTAAAAATCCTTTTATATTGTAGTTAAAATTCCATTACGCAAAATAACTTTTCAGTTGGTTGCTTTAATGGGTTTTTTATGGAAAATAATGCATTACGCTTTTAAAATGTGTAGTTTCTGTGATTCGCAAGCAATATAAAATTGATACACGATTTAAATATGTTTTTTATTTATGTTTTCCAACTGACGATTAAATCAGTAAATGTCACTGAACTTAAAGCATCTTATGGAGAAATGTAATAAAACTCTATGTTCAGATTCAAGTTACGAATGATAGTAAAGTACTGTAAATGTAACACAGGAACACTTAATAAATATTCTTTCAAAACGTTTAATTAAGGTTATGAAAGGTTATTATTAGCTAATAACAGTTTCTGAAGACGAAAGGGAGTAAAAAAGGGAATTTAAAATATAATGTAATTAAATAATAATAAAATTAAATTTCAGTTTAAATATATTGTGCTGTAATGTCTTTTTATTCTTATAAGTTGTTATTGTTGTTGTTACTTATAACTCTTGAACAAGCCAAGGTCGCTAGCCGAAGGCTATGAGAAATTAAGTCTGAAAGATGCATCTTTTTTTTAATCAGAGCACAACTAAAGTGAAAGTTCAGCTTTTTGCTGTAAGACTCCTCCGATAGATGGCACCACTAGAGGATCAATTTTGACTTTGATCTGGAGGGAGAAGAAATAATCGTTTAAGTAGAACCGTTAAAAGAAATGCAGGGAAATACATTATTTGTATATTTTTGCTCATATATAACTGCTGAGTTTTTAATCGGTAATTACCCTTCAATCCGGTTTTGCACATAAAAATTAATCCAACCAAGACTTACAGCGTAACATGGATTCTGAACTATTACAAATGTTCATGTCGAATTGAAAATCTGACCATAATCATTTCATTTGAGGATTGTCTTGTCTTGTCTTCTTGTTCTTATGCTACAGTGGCGCTTGAGTTCTCGAATTGAAGACTAGACTGCTAAATAATCAACTAACATTTCTTTATAGAACTGTCAAAATTAACTGTGCCAACTGGTGATAGAAATTTTACATGATAATGGGTACCACGATTGAATATTTCTTATTCGTTTAAATTTTTCCGTGTCAGATAGTGTGTTATGGAGTGATATAAATGGCTATTAAATTACTTTTCCTTTAATAGTAGTATTGAAACTGAAGTTGAATTGCTTAATCTTTTGGTGAATCAAAACAAAAATCCATTTTTACCAATCCATTTCGTTTAAATTGCGGATACTGAGAAGCACTTAGCACCGATTCAACTAAGCAATTCTAGCGAAACGTTATGTTATATAGATCATATGCTCTACCGCTTCGTCTAAAATTTAGCTTACAATCGGACGAATAAGTGGTGCTGTACTTATTAAGAGTGCATTCAAGTGAATGCCTCATAATTATGCAGAAATTGAACTTGTAGTGAACCTGTAATATGTGTAAGATGGAAAAGAAATAACCTGTAAAAGAAGGAATCTGTATTTTCTCTGAATGAGAACTACGAGCTGGCAGCATTTCATAGTTATCGATGAATAAAAAAACTAGGGTAATGTACCTGTGTCAATAAATGTAGCTAAAGTCATAAAACAAAAGACTGAAGAAACTGGTTCTCTGGATGTTGCACCTGGGAAGAAGACGGCGGCCAGAGTTTGTAATTCCAGGTTTCCTCCTTTGCGATATGAGAATAGGTCCAGCTATTTATAAAAGCCTTTCGGTAGGGAATTACTCAATTGTTATTGGATTTTCAACAGCGTTTAGTTGTCAATAATGTCAAAAATACAAAAAATTGTTGAAAGATAATTTACTTTGAAATGTTTTTTTTTTTTTAGAGAATAGCATTTTAATCAGATGTATATATCTTCATAAATGTTTCTTTATGAAATTAAAAAAGCATAGAATATTAAATATAATTGTTTTAAGATGAGAACTTAAAACAGTTTTATTTAATATTCTACGCTTTAGTGAAAAGAATAAAAAGTAAAATACAATATCATTTTCAATATCAGAAAGAAATTGTCGAATTTTAAAAATGATTATAGATTGATTTCTATTGATCATGTTTTAAGTTAACATCTTACTATACAAGATCTTGTTATACAAAGTTGTATTGTAAAAATCTATATTATAAAAATGTTGTGTTATAAAAATTCAAAATATTTCAAATTTGTTAGCTATTGCTGAAAAACAGCCATATACTTGATAAGGATATTACTCAAATGTCCGAATATATTGGAACAAGCTATGTGCAAATTCAAAAATTCTTTTTTATCCTGATCTTTTCATTTTAAAACATATAGTACGAAAAAAAATAAAAACTTACAAAATATATTTCTAGTATAAAAACCCTAATTTTTTATTATAAATTCCTAAAAAGACTTTCATATAAAATTTTAAGTGAAACAAGTATTATTATTTGATTGTTGATTTATATTACATAATATAGTTGTTTTTTAAATTACTTTATCATTTTTCATATTGTTTGATCATGGAAATATATATGAAATCTGAAATAACTTTAATTTCAAGTATTTGTGTAACTTCACAAAAAGAGCAGACATTTGATAGGAATGATAAAAAGAGAATGAATGTGGAAAACTATGTTAAACTCGTTTTGTGTCGCTTCTTAACGATGTTATTAAATTATTTTTAAATAAGTGAATGTTTATAAATTGCTTCTATGGATTTATTTACTCAACTTCGATAAGATTTAAGAAAGATTTATTAATTTCGTTCAAAGAATCAATAAACTCTTAAAATACGTACTGCTATTTTCGGAAGATTTTAGATTTCAATAAAAAATTTAAAAGAATTCTTGCTTTACAGCCCAGATTCAAGGCCTAAACTAGAAATATAGATGCTGTAGTTAGTATCTGAGCAATGCCATCTGAAGTTGTTACTTGTGTGTTTATAAAATATACTATATCGTTCCTTTAGGAGAGCGAAATAAGTTCATTCCGTTCTAAGCAAACGCTTATAAAAAATTACGTTTGCTTTGGAAAACACAAATACATTGCTCTGAAAACGCTTATGTGAATTTTTATATTACATTTTTCTATCAGTAAATAAATGAGAGTGAAAAGAAACGCTGTTCCCGCTATCTTCTGTTCAAGAATAACATCAGTAAACTCATATTCAGAGGCACGATTATAAACTAATACTGCGTTATTTTTTTTGTCAATTAATGAAATATTAAATATTGGTTGCTATGGAAAAATTATTTTTCAAAAATATAACAATTTATTAAATTTTTTGTAGTCGATAATATTTTAAGTATTTGTTATACATATCTATAATACAGAACTGGGTAACAAACTAATCTATTAGGTTGGTGCGTATGAAATGTCGGATTCTCTTTACATGCGGACGTTTTCCTCCCTGTTTTCGTTATACTTTTGTATTTGGCATAACCTCATTCATACTCGTATTGTCCATTGCCAGAGACTCATTTCAGCAAAATAGGTTTTCTCGAAGGTCTTCCCTTTTTTATTTCTTTTGAGTTTATTGCCGATATGAATTCTGCCGACATTCGCGTCATTTTCTTATATGAGTACAAACTTGGTAATAGTGCTGCAAAAGCTGCACGCAACATAAACCAAGCGTTTGGGGAGAATACGGTTAACGATCGGAAAGTGCAGCGTTGGTTCGAAAAATTTCGGACTGGCGATTTTTCACTGCAAAATGAGCCGCGCGGAAGACCCAAAACGTCTGTGAAGAATGATGACCTGAAGGCTCTAGTGGAAGCGGATCCAGCCGTATCCACGAGGGAACTTGCTATCAGGATGAAAGTTGACCATACAACGATATTGAGACACCTTTCTGAGATTGGCAAGGTTAAGAAGATGGACAAGTGGGTACCGCACGCACTGACAGAGCGAAATAAGCTGGATCGGTTAAACGTATGCTCATCATTGCGGCATCCACCCTATTCACCGGATCTCTTGCCGACCGATTTTCATTTTTTCAAGCATTTAGAGCTGTTTTTAAGGGGCAAACACTATGAAAATGAAGACAGTCTAAAAAACTCGATATCAGAGTTTATTAATTCTAAAGACAAAAATTTTTTTAAGACAGGCATCTACGCTTTAAAATCTCGTTGGGAGAAGTGTATTGAAGCGAATGGAGCATACTTTGATTGAATAAACAGCTTTTGAAGAAAGATATGCAGTTTTATACAATCACTTAAGAATCCGACATTTCATACGCACCAACCTAATACAACCGCTTATAAAATAAAAATAATTTGAATTTTAGCTAAAAAAATTAAAAGACGTAAGAAAGATTGTTAAACATATCATTAAATATGTTATTAACTATATCAATTAACTATGTTGATAATCCTCATATTAACAGCAAAGTTAAAAGAAGAGACCATTTAACTATATTACTAATATAAAGAGAGCATTAAATAAAAAACAACTCAATGCATCTGAATAAATGAAATATATTCAATTAAATTATTATACGATATACTTGATAAGTTGAAATCAAGAAAGTATTATGAAGAACTTCACTTTTTGATGAGTTATTGCAATGGTGAAAAAAAAACATCTCTCAATCCATGATATACCACTATAATAACTGAAATTAATGAAATAAAACTGATTGAAAGAAATGAAACTGATTGAAATGAAGTTATAATGATATAACATTATAATTTCATTTCAATATCTCATAAAGAAAATCATTAATTTTCGATAATATTACTCTTAGCTAATACATATTAAATGAAAAGCCAATAATCATCAAACTAAATGACGTAATCAGGCTCAAAATAGACGAACTCTAAATCCATAAACAATAAGCCTATGATTATTCTATTGAAAAAAAGAATAGAATTTGTGGTCTTTACCGCAATTTACAAACTATGACTTAAGACTATCTTATACACATTTATTGACAAGAACAAATCTTAGATATTCTACAAAAAGCATACTTTTAGTGAATTACATATGCTCGAATTGGAAAAAAATGAAATTTGAAATTAATATTAATTTATGTTGTGAATGTATTTTGTATTCAAAACAAAAAATATTAAATCACTATTAATGCATCGCTATATTTTGTAAATTATTTAACTAAATGAAAATATATTTCTTTATTCAATTATGTGAAATTCATAAAATATTTATTGCTGAATCCTTTTATTATTATAAATCATAATTAAAATTCAAAATTATATTTACTAATAATAAAAAAAATTGAATTTTATCTTATAGTATTTTTAAATGCAAAAAAAAAAATCGTCAATTCTCAGTTAGAGTCACGTTAAGGAATAAAATAACGATTTTCGTAATCCAGGTAATAATGATTCGTTTTTAATGTGAGTCCGCCATTAAATGCAAAACGTGATGAAGTGCATTTATCGAAGAATTTCATGGTTTCAAAGCACGTCAAGTCCACGTCGACCTCTTATTCAACTCACGGGCAAATTCGTTAGCGATGTGATCACTAGGTCTGTGGGTTATTTACCATTTCTTTGGCTATAAAAACCCACCAGATGATGAAGTTTTCCTGGTTATGTGGCCATTATTAAAGTTTATGGTATCATAAACACCCCGCAGCACAACCGAAGTTAAAGAATCCATGAAGTCAATGCCTTTTCTTTCCAATTTACTTCTGCTCAACTTCATTCTAGTGAAGTCTTCGAGAAAGTAAAATCTCGCATTTAAGTGCTGTTTGCTTTTAAAAATGGAAAGTTGAATATATAATTAGAAAATAAATATGTGCACTCTTATATGACTCTCAACTAAAGGAACAGCATGAATTGATGATGATGATAAAGTATAAAATTAAATATTAAAAAAAGATTATTTTATCAGTATTAGACAAAAAAAAATGAAAGCTTAAAAAATTAAAACTTTTTAATAAAATGACTCATAATATGTGTCACAATATTCAACATCAGAAATCAATTTTATTAAAATATAAATTTGCAGTACTTAACTTAATAATTGGAGTGAGTGAGATCTAAATTTCCCCAACAGAATTATCTTTAAGAATATCCTTCAAGATGAAATACATAAAATGAAATTGATGAAGTATATTTAATTCAAATATAATTTCACCCATCAAGGCATCGTATATAGAAAAGTGTCACATACTAAAAGCAATAAAGCAATGTATTGCAGATTTGTAAGCTGATTTGTGGGTTTAAGAAATAAGTGGTATTTTTTTAATGATTTTAAGTCAGATTTTACTTGAATGCAAATTTAATAATTAACTTGAATTAAAGATAATTTTGATGTATTTAAGTTCCTCTCAAAATTGTTATTTCAGAGATTTTTATCCAGTTTTATTCAAAATAAATCATGATTAAATACATATTTTCAAACTGATTGGAAAGTATTTATAAATAAAGATAAAAACGAGCTCTATTGCATTGAACAAAAAATAGTGATTTTAAAAGAACAGATGGAATAATATGTAAAATATTTGCTGAAAAATTGCTTTTAAAAATGTACGTGTAATATTTAAAAAATGAGACATTTTTATTTAAACTTACATATTTAATATGTATCAAATGCAAAACTCCTGGATAAATTTTAAATTACTTCACAAATTCTGGAAAAGATATTTTGGAAAAATTATTCCAGAAAAGATATTCTTTGATCAAATAGAAAATACTAAATCGTTTTAGAGCATAAGAAAAAGCAGAACTAAAAATATTCAAGATATAGTAATGATAAATCTGAATATAATTACAAGAAAATAAGTCTTTTTTCGGTTTTTTTTTCTACTTAAATTAAAGTAATAAAGTATTCAAATAGTTTCGCCTTAGGAAATCAAAAAATTCCTTACTTTGAAATGAAACATCGCATATAGATTCATATTCAAACATAAACTTCGATTTTAAATACAGAAAATCAAACAAATTTTATTGAACATTTAATCAAATCAAAACAAAAAATAAACACAGATATAAAAAAGTCAGATAAAAAAATTTCAATAAATATTTTTTTGTTTCGCATTTAATAAAATATCATTACTCTAAAATATCTGGAATCACATTTAATAATTATATGCGAGAGTATTATAACATTACAAATTTCAAAAAAGTAGAATATATATTTAATTTTTACATATCCCCATACAAAATTCTTTTAATTACATTGGAGACAAGTTATCAGAATTCTTTGGGTTGGATGGAGTTTTCTATTCATTTTTTATTGCATGACATTCAATATAACTAAAAACGCTAGTAAACATTAATAATTAAATCAAAAAGTATAAGGAAAATGATGATTCTGTGTAGTACTATTCTTGAGATCATTAAATTTTTATAAGATTGTGTGAAAAAGCCCTATTATAAGGAACTTACAAGTTCTTCGCATTCATAGTTACATTTCTTCATATTGAATTGAATTTCAGGAACACCTGATGTTAAGCTGTCCTCATTTATGAGCAAAGAAATTCTTACTTTGTCATCAAATCGTTTCCGGTTCCTGTCTTCTACCAAATCGGAAGTGAAGATAACATTCCACTTCAAGCTTTCCTCATCTACGGCTCATTTTAAATAGCCTTTTATTCATTTTTATTTCGAATATTTTTCTTGTGTGTGCGAAACCATAGAAAAATTACCTTCTTCTTCTACTTCTTCTTAGAATTGGGTTTGTATGTTATTGGGCACCTCTGCTTTTATCAGCATTTTGTACCATTAACTCCAAACCCAATGCTTCCTAGTTCCATTTGCTCGGGTCACCCACTTTATTAATAAAGTCCGATAACCCTTTAATGGAGTCTAGGTGTAACTCTCTAGTATGGATGATGCCTAAAGAAGTTAATCTAGGGAGTGCAAGAGCCTCGCATTCATAAATGATATGCTCTGCCGTTTCCTCTTGCGTAAGACATTTCCAGCAGATAGGGTCTTGCTGAAACAGTCCCATCTGGTCAGAAAGTCAGACATGCTAGGGATAGCTTCCTGACTTTCACCAGAAGATGGTTTGGAGGTCATTTCTACCTCAAGTGAAGGATTCATTGCTGCCCCTTTACAAGATTGCCTCTGAGTTCCCTTGTCTTTTTCAGGAAGGTCTACTTCAGAGGCTTCACCTGCAAATGCAGAAAGGTTTGTTATTACTTGTGTCTTTTCAGCCACAAGATAACAATTAAAAAGCTCAGGTAATAAAAGTCCACCCAGCATTGCCTGAGTTACTGGGCAAGGCAAATTACTCTAGAAGTTCGCCAGGCAACTAGAGGCTCCGTTAAGACACCAATACCGCGGTGCCAATTAGGCCTAGGCACGGGTCGCATAACACCAGGGTTTACGGGAGCTGGTTCGCGCCCTCTGATTCTATATTCAAGGCTATCCTGTCATTCCTACAGGACATTCGGCTATCCACCACATGCCGACGCGCCTGGTGGCTGCTCAAGCCCCAGAAAGGTACACGTACCCCCTGGTTCCAGGAAAAAATTACCTTGAATATTACTCATATATATGGGCACATTTTGAACAAAATTTCTTCAAAGCACTTTAGAACTTAATAATATAAATAATAATTAAATAAACGTCTGAGAATTATAAGAGTTTTACTTTATAATTTAAACGTAAAGTAATTTAAATAAATTTTTATGAAAGTCTCTAAAATGTATGTAAGCATCTTCTATTTATGATAGCCGACCGATGACTGAGTAGTTAGCTTTCATTATTCCAAGGATGTTGGTCTCAAGCTCGAATCCCGTTCGGCATGGGTGTTCCTTTCTCTCTGTGTTTCTCTATCCTTCCTTCTGAGATGATCTATGAGTGTGGCCCATCCTATAAACGGATTGGTGGGTGTATGGCGTGGGTAATGCTTCTCACCTCCGTGATTTTGATAGCCGCCGGGTAACGACAAATGAGTAGCGGTTTCTGGCCTTGGTTGGGTTAGTCACCATGTGCCCAGCGTTATTAAAAAAAAGATCAACTTATAAAAGTATGGAATTTGATGGAGAAAAGAAACACTTTTGTACGAAATATTTAAAAAGTAAAGTAGTTTCTCAAGATAAATGTATGAATATAACAATCAATATCTATCCAATAAGATAGTCTGGGCTGAATTTAAAATGTCTTAATCTAATTTACATAATACATTTCATTGATAATTTATGAAATCAATTTTCATTTCATTTTTAGTACTTTTTTTGGGAGTTAACAGAAACAGGACGGTGTTTTAGTGAAAATCAATCGATACATTTTGTTTGTCATTCATTCTTTAAAATTAACACATTAATAAGAATTCCCTATTTTTAATACTGCACATTTTTTTATCGAATTTCACTTTACTTTTAACAGAGAATATTTTTTTACATTATTGAAAGAGGATTTTCTCATTTGAATCACGAATACAAATTATTTTAAAAGATATATATTTGTGGGGGGGGATATATTGAACGATCAAAAACGTTCTTTCGTTGAATCTCATTAAATTTCAATGAAATTTTCTTGTAAAAATATAATCATACCATCTAATCTCTAAAATTGATAAGAGTATTCATAAAAAATTTAATGTTACAATAATATTTTAAAATAAATCGCTCGTTGTAAAATGTATCTTCTGTAAGTTATTCGGCATTTTGTTACCGAATAAATGGTAATGTAACCTGAATTCTATTCTTGCAGTTTATAACAACTCTATACTTGCAGTCCCAAATGGTACTGCCAGCTGGAAGCTAAATGATGAACGCCCTTGTCTTTTGTTCAACAATTTGAGAGTTCAAATCTTCCCTGGGGCATTAATGTTACAGACGGGGATCTATAGCTTGAATTAATTCACGGAATGCAATTCAAGCTATAGATCCCCGTCTGATTTACCTTCGTATGTAAGAAATGAAAATTGAGCAACAAAAAAGCCCCCACTCAAATTTTATTACTAATATTTGTGTGTGAGTGTGTTCTTTCTTAATATCATTTCATAGAAATATTTCTTCATGAAATTGTATTAATTGAGAAGTTAATTTCTTTATATTACCATATATTTCTTTATCTTTTTTTTCCTAGTAATTTGAAAGTAAAATTTCTCGTATGGCGAAAGCTTTATTTTCGAAATTTGATATCAAATGTTCAAAAATATTAAAATATAAAAAAAATTTTTGATAATTTTCTAAAAACATTTTAAAAGATAAAAAACTCGATTTCTTGTAAAAATAATTTTCTTCAGATTTTAATAAATTTATTTCTCAGACGAAAATTAAATATATGTAGAAACTAACATTATCAAATTAAAATTATTTATTAACTAATATTATTCATTTTGAATTTTTAAAATTACAATTTTATAATCAAAACCAGATTTACAGTACTTTTACAAAAACAATATTCTAAAATTTTTTTCTCTTGGATTTTTTTTCTTTGAAAAAATTTTTGATTAATGCTAATTATAGTAAAAACTTTGATTTTATCTGTTCCATTTATATAGAATTTTTATGAGCGTAAAAAAAAAATGGAAATATTGTGTGATAAAGTATTCGAAATTTTGAATATACACTCAATGATGATTTGCTGGGAACAATTTAATAATAGGAAACTTTAAGAAAAAAATTTTTTATTTGAATTTTTAATTCAGATTTTATTTTTGCATTCGACAAACTTAATTAAGTTTTTCTGATTTAAATTTCCCATAAGAACGGTTTACATATATATATATATATATATATATATATATATATATATATATATATATATATATATATATATATATATATATGTGTGTGTGTGTGTGTGTGTGTGTGTGTGTGTGTGTGTGTGTGTGTGTGTGTGTGTGTGTGTGTGTGTGTGTGTGTGTGTGTGACCATTTTATTCTCATATGTTTCTTTTCCATTATTCTTTTCTATGTCTTTTGGTATTAGAATTTTGCCTCTTTAGCACTATAAGAGGTGAACATAATGGCACCTTTATATAGCGGGGCCGGCAGTTGTCATGCCTTCGGAATTAAAAAATATGTCGTCATAGTTTAGAAAAAGGGGTTAAACAGAAGAATACCGGAAATAACATTTCACATGGAAGACATTGCAACTATTACATATTCTATGTGTCCAAATCAACATTAGTAAACAAGGCGGATTTTCGTTTATGTCTAGATTCGAACCTATTACCTTTCGGCAACAAGAAAAACGCCCTAACCAATTAAGCCCCCAGAACGCCTTGTCAAATGTATATATATAAATAAGTTAAATCACCTTGAATTAATAATTATGAATTGAAATGTTTTGATATCAGTTTAATACGAAATATAAAACTCTCGAAGGAATAGAATTTCACAAGAAATTAAATCTTAATAAATGTCTCTTATATCTTAAATAAATTTATAAATTATATAAAATTTTACACAAATTTTCTTATCGTAAAATTTATCTTTCATGATTTATTCAAAATATTCTGCCTTCCACTTATTGACTGCGGTAAATAGCTGCTTAACTTTTTTTTGTAGTCTTTCCAATTTCATCAAATCTACGCAGTAAAAACACATTTCACAAGTACGTGCCTTTTATTTCCTGGAATACACGTGAATCCCATTAGAAAATATGCGAGCTTTTCAAGGCATCCAATTTGGAATTGGGACAGGAAGAAGCGAGACATCCATTCGAGTTGTCTTGCACAACGTAATAAATAGTCAAGAGGAAAAGAAAAATTGGAAAGTAAATGTAGTAGAGAGGTGTAAAATATTTATATTTATACAAGTTTACTGCTCCCAAGAGATTTCTTGCGTAAGTAGAGAATACCATTTCCTAAATACCTATTTGCACATACAAACTATTCACAATGGGGAGCTATGTGATTATTCAGAAAAGGAATTTGAATTGAAGAGTATTAGAGACGGAAAGAGGCATTCTCTCGCACCTCGTTCACTGGCTATAAATTAGAAATAGTTTTATTTCTACTTTAGCTGTTTACAACTCTTCTACATGCATATTTTATTAAAAGATTTAAATTTACTATAAACTATTGCTTTAGTTTTATATTAATTGTAATTATTTTTTAAATAATTACAATTAAATTCGTAGGAATTATTCATTATTTTATATATGTAATCATTTTACAATTTCGCTCGTTATTTAATAATTAATTTTAATTTATTCGAAACTACATTTAATTATTATAAGCAATTTAACATACCACAACATTTTTAAATATTTATCATTTACACTTTTTTTAATGGAAAAAAGGCTATTGTAAGCATGTTAGCAAACTTTGCTAATTATGAAAAATGTTTCTATTTTAAAAAAATGGTAAACAAGAGAGCTTAATCATGTTGTTGTTGTTGCTAATCCCAGATGATCAAGCAATGCTAGACCATCTCCATAAAATCCATTATTTCCAACAAGTCCAAAAATAAGGTAGGATCTTTAAAAATGTCACTTAAAGATCCTACACTATTTTGGACTTATCATAAAAGTTATTGTTATAACAAATTTTAAAAACTGGAAAATATTTAGTTTTAAAATTGTGATCAGCAAAACTAAATCTTAAATATTTTTAAAAAACAATGCAATTTTTTTATTAAAGGATATATTTTAAAGCCACCATTTAATATTTTTTAAATTGTTTCAATAATTCAATTTTAAAAAATATGGATACTATCCCTAGTGAAATTCCTAAAATTTCCGGTACATATACAGGGTAATTATAATCTAAGGATCCTGCTCGCACAAACCCCGTTCTCACATCGGATTTTGATGAAATTTGGTATATTTGTTGTTTCAAAAAAATTGCAAAGTTTGATCACTTTTGGTGAATGTGGTAGTTTTTAAGATATGTCTATAAAAATTAGTCAAACTTCTGAAGAAACTTGTAATCAGAGCCAGAAAATCATTTTACAAGAGTTTTTGATAGCTAAAATGATACACTTATAAAAAAAAGACCTAAAGTCACTGATAAAACTAATTTAATAGAAAGAAGCTCTGTAAGAAGGTAATTATAAAAAGGGGATGATGTCAAAGAGTTTTTTCAAAAAAGTGCTTATATGAAATTGTAAGAGATCGGAGATTCGGATATGTTTTCAAGAAGAGGGTAGAAAACAATTTCGAGCGAAACTATCTGAGAAGTCGCCTCTGCTGCGATAGAAAGAGCCTTCACTTTTCTTTATTACAAGTTCAAAAAATTTTTAATCCAGTTAAAAATGGCGTCTATATAAGATTCGCATGTCTTAAATGCTGATTTGATTCTCTAAAATAATAAAGAAATCATTACATTTATATTCAAAAATGTAAAGTATTTTATGTATTTAGATGCTTAAAAATAATTTTCAAAGAACTTTTTGTTAAATTAGGCATTTTAAAAAAAAATAGGTGATAGTTACTTTTATCTAGAAATTTTAATTGAAGAAATGTTGAAAATTGAATTTTAAAAATATACTCTATATTAAATTTTTGAGCAGGAATTTGATTTTTAGACTTGAGTTACTAAGCAGTAAAGTAAATGCTAAAAAAAAACAATTTTAAGAAATTTACCGAACATTTTGAGACTATATTTTAGCAAATCTGATTTTCATCACTATTATATGTTATATGCAAAGTAGAATATTTAATGCTGTCTCAAGCAAGACAATTGTCTTAAGATTCAAAACAGATTGTTAAAAAATATTACAATTATTAACTTTAAATTCTATTAATGAATGAAATTTTTAAAAATTTAAATCGTCCTTGCCGATTTAAACTAACCATAAAGTCCATGTTTTGTCATGTCTTTGCTTTATTTGCTGTTCTATTGTTCATGCGTTAATGTCTTGTGAATCAGAATAAAACACCTTTTCTCACACCGATGCTTTGCTTTTTATGTAAGAAATCGTTCTATTAACCAAATGAACTTCAACAAAATTCTCATACATTCGATGATGAACTTCGCCTTTTTTGCTGCCACTCGAAAAATGAGATTTGAAGGCAGGCACCAAATTCTTCGACAAGTTGTAGTTCTTCTTCTTCTTAAAATTGAGTTTGTATGCCATTGGGCACCTCTGCTTTTATTAGCATTTTGTACCATTAACTCCAAACCCAATGTTTCCTAGTTCCAGTTGCTTGGGTCACCCACTTTACTAATAAAGTCCGATAACCCTTTAATGGAGTCTAGGTGTAACTCTCTAGTATGGATGAAGCCTAAAGAAGTTAATTTAGGGAGGGCAAGAGCCTCACATTTGTAAATGACATGATCTGCCGTTTCCTCTTGCATATGACAATTCCAGCAGATAAGGTCTTGCTGAAACAGTTCCATCTGGTCAGAAATTCAGTCATGCTAGGAATAGCTTCCTGACTTTCACCAGAAGAAGATGGTTTAGAGGTAATTTCTACCTCAAATGAAGGATACATTGCTGCCCCTTTACAAGATTGCCTCTGAGTTCCCTTGTCTTTTTCAGCAAGGTCTACTTCAGAGGCTTCACCTGCAAATGCAGAAAGGTTTGTTACTTCTTGTGTCTTTTCAGCCACAAGATAGACAATTAAAAAGCTCAGGTAATATAAGTCCACCCAGCATTGCCTGAGTTACTGGGCAAGGCAAATTACTCTAGAAGTTCGCCAAACAACTAGAGGCTCCGTTAAGACACCAATACCGCGGTGTCAATTAGCCCTAGGCACGGAACGCATAACACCAGGGTTTACGGGAGCTGGTTCGCGGCCTTTGATTCTATATTCAAGACAAGTTGTAGTTACCTGTATTGGATTCTCAATGCGATGGGACGTGGATGAAACGTTATCTGACGTCATGGATATATTAAACCAATGAGAATCGTCATAAAGTGACGTACTCAGGATCTCAGCTGCAGCGAAAGAAACATAATGGTTAAAAAAATATGATCCTACTTTCAGAATGTGTCTCAATGACAATCGAAAAATAGATTTTTTAAAATAACTAACTTCTTTTGTTTTTCCTTGGGTTTTGGCATACATTTACTGCAGGTATGATACGTAGTCTTCCTAATAAGATTTTACTCATTGATGTTAAAGTGATTATTCAGTGTTCACAAAATAGTTTTTATATGAATTTTATTTGCTATACAATACAAATAAATCTTTAATCTATATCTACATTCACAAAACAAAATTGGAGTGATTAATGTGGTTTGAATACCCTTTTAACTATCATTATGTTATATGTGTTTAGAATACAAAATAAAAAAGCACTTTAATGAATCATTGACTGAAGCAATTGAAAAAAACAATGTAAAAAATCACTTGGGATAACATAAACTTTTACGTAATATGTTACACAATAACCATACCGACATTTTAATTCCTAAGTTACTTTATGAAAAACAGTTCCCACTGAAGTCGCCCAACAGGCATATAAGAACACACAAAAGACTTATCCAAACTATTAGTTTAACAATGCGCAATTTAGATTAGAACTCAAAGCGAGAATTTCATAAAAGACTGTTGTCATTTTTTTCATAAAGTTTCTAATTTTGTCGCCTAAAATGTTCATAACATTAACCAAACAAAAAAGCACAGCAAATAAAAAGGGTAGTTTCTAAATCCCAGCACTGTGCTCATAAATGATGGGAGATTAAGTTTATAGGAAAGTCTCTAAATTATGAAAGCAAACTAAATTACTTTCTTTATCCATTATATTAATTTAATCTTCTCCTTTGAAGGTATTAAATCCAGACTTCCTATCTAACAAAATTAAAAACGTCATTCTTAAAAGCTTTTCGTAAATTATATTATTTTCAGCCGTTTTTTACTTCACCCTTGAATACTTGTTTTAACTAAACTAAATTTATGCGATTAAATGTAAATGGCAGAGGGATATTAGTATTGATTATTGGAGAGTATGTATGTTCAAGCGAATAAAACAATTAAAAGAATTATTTCAATAAAACCTAAACGTTTTAAGACTGTAATTGATATGAATATAATATGAATTAAAAGTAACGATTAATTTAAACTGAACTTTGTGGTTTTTAATTATTAATTACAACATAGCTTTTAATACATTTTTTTAAAATAACGGCGGTTATTTGTGTGACGAACCTGCTGCTATAACAAGGCCAGAAACTTCTACTCATTTGTCATTACCCAGCGGGCACCTGTGAACCAAGTCGCGAGACGCGCGCGATTAGCATTGCCCACACCATATCACTATAAACCCACTTATAGAGTGGACCACAATCATGCATTATCTCAAAAGAAAGGACAGAGAAACACACAGAAAAAGAAACATCCATTCTCAAACCGGGATTCGAACCCGGGACCAACAACCGTAGAATCAGGAACGCTAACCACTCAGCCATCGTTCAGTGCAATCACTCTATAAGAAAGGATGGATATTTTCGGAAAAAATTTATTAATTATCAATTTAAGAAGGAACTGCTTGAACAAAAGCTGTAGAGATAGTAAAATTTCTCTAGACCGAAATTTGATGTAGCAAAACTTCTTTTACGCCGAAAGTTTTTCAATAACTTATTGAAGTTATTATTACCTGATAAGAACTTAATTTATCATAGTTTCAACAAAAGACTTTGACATCGGCACATTTTAGTTCATTTGTATTACATTTTTCTCACGATAAATTTTCATGGTAAAAGAGGAATAAATTTTTTTTTCAAATAATTCTCTCACGTCCTCAATGTAACTGTTTCTATACAGCATAGTTTGCTCGTTATGTGATTCTATTAAAGTTGAAAAATATCAATTTCATTTGTTCTTAATGGCATATTAATATTGGTAGTCGTGGTGATAAAAAAAATTCAAAATATTTAAATGGTATTCAAAATTGCATAAACTGAGATGATTTTTCAGTTCTTAAGCTAATAGCTGCATCAGTATATAAGAAAATAGTATATCAATGACTGGCACGTTAATGCAGTGATTGGTAAATACCGATGAAATTTGGTTTTCATTAAGATACTTGAATTACACTAATCTTAGGGAACAAGGATATCGTAGACATTTAAAAACCATCATCATATGCTGGCCTTACAACATTTTATTGTATATTATGAAAGTTCAATTCTAGAACCAAAGTATTATTTTCAGTGCGGAATCCTTGAGACAGACAGAAGACCAATTCGAATCATTTTGAAGAGACAAAACTATGTATTTGAATTGAAACCTTGCTCTTTAGAAATCAATACATAAGCAGATATAAAGAAGTCCCAACGAAAAATTATCAAAGACTTTATTCAAGTTTTTTTTTTTTTTTTTTTTATTTATTTATTTATTTTATTTTATTTTATTATTTTTTTTTTTGCAAAACAAATTTGATGAATCATGGCGCAGATTTATTTTTGAACAAAATATAATTTTTCAGCAAAAAATATACATTTACAAATATGTTTCCCTTTTATAGTAAGCAACTTAAATTTTTTCAATTCCTCCACAATTTTTCTTTTAATAATTGTGTATACCTCAGAATACATTTCCTAATTCCTTCCTGCCATCATTTCAATTCCCCATGACTTTCATAAGTATTAAATTAGTGCAATATTTTCTAATACGTTTATTTCAGAATTCATGTCATTTTTATAATTTCTTTTTTTTCTTTTTTTTTTATTACATCACATATATTCAGACTTGTATGCTTGATTCTTGAGATCCGCTTGTATGTCTTCGTCGATAATAGGACAAATAGCACAATGACAGATGTACAACCACAGAAGAATAATGAAGAAAACACCCAGGGCCATGGTGGGAATCGAACCCACACTTCTACGCTCTCAAGCGATTAGCGGTGATGCTTTAGACCACTCAGCCACGGAGCGCCCTATTATTTCTTCCCAACTTTCACTTTATACAATAACATCATATTTAATCTGTATTTCAATATATTTTTTGCTTGCTTCATTGCTATTTATTAAATATTCGATTAGTGCTCTATAATTTTCTTATATATATATATATATATATATATATGTGTGTGTGTGTGTGTGTGTGTGTGTGTGTGTGTGTGTGTGTGTGTGTGTGTGTGTGTGTGTGTGTGTGTGTGTGTGTGTGTGTGTGTGTGTGTGTGTGTGTGTGTGTGTGTGTGCGTGTGTGTGTTAAATAACAATATTTAATGCATTCCCACATACACTTCTGTAAACAATGGCAGCTTATGTATGTACATAAGCTGACATTACTTACTGATGCTGCTCTTTAAAAATAATAATAAATTTACAAATTAAATACTGATATGACTGTTCATTTTTCATAATAACCGAGTTAAAATAATTATGATCTGAAATCTTATAAAAGACATGGAATGGGATATTTTTGAAGATCGCATTATAAAAGTATCAGAATATACCACGGTATAAATGTTTTGATAAAACAATGCAATGCATTAAGTTCAATTTGATAAGTGTAATAAATACAATTTTTTATTTCAATGCTTTTTCTACTGAAATCTATTAAATGGAGGAACTGATAAATCCTACGAAAACTCGTATCTTAACCAACACGAAAAATTAGATAACATAAATAAAAGCACAAAATTATATTCTTAATTCTTAACTAGTAAGATCCCATAAAAGGACTTCTTAATGCAGCGTAAAATTTTAACATCAATATTTGTTACAAAGACTCGTCTTTCCTTTAGTAGAAAATCATTTAATTACGTAATTTTCTTGGTAGTATAAAGACGAGATTTAAAACGGATCAAACTACACACACATACACACACACACACACACACACACACACACACACACACACACACACACACACACACACATATATATATATATATATATATATATATATATATATATATATATATATATATATATATATATATATATATATATATTCACACTAAAATATTAAAATTTGAATAGCTTGTGAATGTAGGCCAAAAAACAAATTTGAAAAAAATTAAAAACAATAACTATGATTCAAAAATTTAGATAGTTTTTCAATAACAGCTATATTTTTATGAAATATTTGAATATAATGCATAATACACAGCTATGTATCTTATTAAGTAGAAATGAGAATATGGTAATATTTCGTAACGATCTGAATCGGCTTGATGATGCAGTGTTCCACGAGCTACTCATCAGCAAGAATTGGATTTGGGTTCTAATCAATGTAGGGAAGTGCAATACGAGATGCTTCAACTGCCTCGGTGTGTGAAACGGTCTCCTTTTGAGGCTACTTTTCACTTTCTTCATTGTTCTTGTCTCGTTCCCACTCACCTCCGAGAAGATTTCACGGTCTTTGAGTAGCCCTTGTAGTCCATTGACTTTGACTCCAATCTTGAAAGCACTTTTTTCTGCTTGCTCTCGCAGAAGAATAAGTTGAACAAGTTGCAGTAAGTCATCATTTTGGATTGAAAGATATCAACTGCTATTTTTCTATTGAAACCAAAGAATTTTCCATGATTTTTTAATTAAAGAATTAAGGCTCGCTTCATTTGTATCTGCTTTTTTCACAAGTCATTAAACTTTCCTTCAGTTGTAGTTGTTTTGATAAGAATAAATTGTTGCAAACGTATACAAATGTGAAAGCTAATTAATTTTAAGCAGTGTGTGTGTATGTATGTGTGGTGTGTGTATGTTACTACGCGTGTGTGTGTCGTGAGTGCATGCTTGTAATAATCTCTCAGTGTGAAAATCCATCTATAACTTAAAGACGATATTATTCGGAGCAAATCATGGTTTAAGTATGATATCCCCCCCACCAAGTGATTTCTCGCCAAATCTAGTGTCCTTCGTTTTGATTATCCTGATGCCAATTTAATTTTGTTATTTTTCAGATTTTTTTGTTGCCAGATTTGGTTTTGCTTGTGTTTTACATCTTATATATGATTTTTTTCAGTGGCAACAGCATTTAAAGTATTTATTTTACGTTCAATTCGAACTTTTTTTTCTGCGTTTGTTGTTGTGTTTCGTTGTCGCCAGCATTCAAACATCGTAAACTATTCTTTTTTAAATTTATTTTTGTTTATTTTTTATTTATATCTTTTTTATATTGTTTATTTATTATATATTTTTAATACATATACACATTTTTTTATTTATTATGATATTTTTTCTCATATTTTCAACGTCTAAAACTGTTCTTTTTTTCCAATTTATTTTTGTTTATTTATTATCGTTTTCTTAAATATTTTTGTTAATTTATTATTATATTTTTCTTACATATTTTTCCATAATATCACCGAGCGTGTGAGCTTAACGTCATATCAACTAAGTCCATTATTGTTATTTATTTATCTCTTTTACCGGTTGTTTAGAAGAGAATGCCAACCCAACAAAAAAAAATTTTTATTCATTTTTTTAGTAATACTTTTTTAGATTTTGCATACTATTATGTGATTTAAAATTTTCTAAATTGCGTATTTTTGGAATTTAGGGAAATTCCCGCGTTAAAAAACATGCGCTTAACTTGGCTACGAAAAAAAATCGAAATGGTCGCCAAAGAGGGGATATTCTACTAGTTCCCAAATCATATTGTAAAAAGTAATTTTTATCCCATTTAATGTCAAATTTTCTATTATAGTCAATGTACATGTCTTAAAACACATCTCTTTATTTTCTTTTACAAACGTGTTCTACCAAATATTGTCAAGAAACAAAATTACCAACATAAAGTATACCTTTACCTAAGTTCAAATTAATAGTACTTTGATGATTAAGAACAGAATTTCATGACTTAAATTGCTAATTGTTATAAAATTTTAAAAATAGATTACATACTATTAATAGAAAAACTAATTTTGGCATTTCGTTTTTCCTATCCAATCAAACCCGTTCAATGCGTTTTTGAATTCAAGTTGGAGAATCAGTCATAATTTGAAGTTTCATAATTTATACATTTCATCTACTTGATTCAAATTATAAATGGCCTGTCTCAGAAATTCTCTTCTGTACTTAATTCTGTCTCTAACAACCTTTGCAGGCGCTCTGAGATCATCATTAATCATTTCTATCTTTCCTTTTAAACACGCCCTGTTAGTCTAAAGAAGACATTTTTCATAAACTTGTTGCAACCTACTTGCAAATTTTATTCGCCCATATATTCAACTAGAAATACATGATTTACCGTAAATATATCATGCCGAACCCAATAATTTAGCTCTTATTTGCTATGAAAACCAAGTTTGGAATATACTTTTTTTATTCTATAATCATGATCAATGCAAAAGATTCAAACTAATAGCTGAAAATAGGTTTTTTCTAATATAATAATACAATACTAATATACATTTAAAATATGTATAAAAATAAGCAATGAATAAAAGGGGGTGGAATTCAGCATTAAACTATTCATAAACAAGATTTGATATTCTATATATCTTATGCAATTTATAATGATGAATATCTTTGTTACTAACTAAATGTCCTTTTTAAGATCAAAATACATTATAAATGTTAGAATATTATTTTATTATGCATAATTTTAAAATGTGTATGAATTTAAGCAGATTAAATTAATTACAGCAATAATTAATTTTAGTGTCATTAGAACAATCACGTAATTACAAAACTAATATCAAATATATCTTTTTCAATCACTGCAAATGTATAATATGAAAAGTTATAGCATTTTTTTCAAATTTATTAGTGTTAAAATTTAATTTGCCTTTGACAATTCTGATAATATTTTAATAGCAATACTTTTATATTAGAGATTTTTCTAATTTAACGAAAAAGTTTGCTTTATCTAATTTTTATTAAATGACATTGACAATTTTTTTGAATTGTATTGATCGGGGACATAGAAAACGATTTTAAGCATAAAAAACATTGTAATTATCTAAATATTCTCCTTTTCTATTATATTTCATATATACTTTTAAAAAACTGATTATTTTTAGGGAACAATAGTACGAAAAGTGTTACAATTTTATTGAGACACACATTTATGTGCATGTTATGGTTTATTTATGCATAATGGGCTCGTTTATAAGTATTATGTTCGTTAAAATCTCGTCAGTGAAATTTTTTGTCATTTGCATACCGTCTACTAATAGTTTCAAAATGCCTATTCCTTTGATATTCTATAAATGCATGAAATGATTTATAAATTAAAAGAAAACTTTTGCCGTTATAAACTAAATTTTATTACTTTAATCTTATTTAAGCCTTTTAGAAAACTAATTATTTTTAGGGAAAAACAATTTGAAAAGTGATACGATACTATTAACATACATTTAAGTACGTGTTTTTTTATTTATTTATGTATCGTAGTCCTAGTTTTACTATTATGTTTGTAAAAATCTCAGCAGTTAAATTGTTTTCTAACTATAACTAATAACTCCAAAATCGCTTTTCCTTAGATATTCTACAAATACGTTAAATGGTTTATAAACTGAAAAAAAAGTTTTTGTTTTTAAGCTATATTTTATTTATTTTAATTAAAAATAAATGAATCAAAGAGAGAAAACTGCAAAGGAAATTAAAATCTTCAAAAATTCTTTTGATTCATTCATTTGTAATTAAAGTGAATAAAATATAGTTCAAAGAAAAAAAGTTAATTCAAATTATTATTTGAAGTTTGAGACTATAAAATAGAAAAACTTATAATTTAGATGAATAAATGCTATTTTGTAAAAAAAAATTAAAATATCGTTTCATATGATTTTTCGCATCTACAATTCTTTGAATAATACTGTACTTTTTACAATAAAATATAACCAGAAGTTATAAAACATGTTGATGTTCATAAAATGCCGAAGTAATGGCGATATTTAGTAGAATCGGAAATAGGAGAGAAATTATTTTGACATCATCAGGACAAACTGGGAAAAAATATACAACAAAAATTACTATTGATATCAGGAAGATAAATTTTTTGATGTCGTTATAACGATAGTTTATTCCAAATTGTTGATATTTTGAATATATTTAAGCTTAGTAGAGCTTCAGTGACGTATAACATAAGCAAATGTTATTTAAAGAATAACATTTTTTCGATCCTACATAATGGAAAAAACAAAAAATAAATATTTCGAAATAACTTTGAAAGTTAATTAAAAATAAAAAATGAGTAAAATTATAATTTTTTTTAAAAAACCCGAAAAGTATGATTTTTATTTAATCTGAATAATAAAAATTGATTTTAACGATAAAATCTTTTCTAATCCATCCATGTCTGATTATTGATTTTTATTAGACGCATACTATACTTGTGCATTTAAATATATTATACATATACAATTAAATACATGTACATTTAAAAAAATACCTAATACAATTTTTTCTCCGAGTACTCACTATCTATTATTTTTCTGAGTAACTTTTAATAATACATTTTTATCTTTATCTATAATAAATACCATAAATATCTCCTTTTTAACATAGAACTAAAGCAAATTAAAAATATTTATAAACTACTATATCTCTTGATAAAATAATTCTTTAAAAAGAAGTAGTTAATGAAGTGTTATGAATTTCAGCAATTTAATTTCAATATTTTTATATTATGATCTTCCTAAACTGGTTATTTTCACAAACAAATAAGGATGATATTATACTTTTCAAAAGTTTGTTTCAGAAAAATTTAAAAACTATATAAAATTTGCAGTTTTTTTACGTATTTGATTTCGTGTATTTTTGTTATTTAAGTGTTTTTTTCTTATTATTCGTTGCATAAATTATATTTTAGATTTTTAATTCAAAAAAACATCTTAAGATTGAAAATTATAATTAAACTGTTATCATACTGATAAATTAAATACTAAATTTCCTTCAACCAATATAAAATTAAAAAATAATTTAAAATAAAGATAGAAATTATTATGAAAATTAGAAATAAATATTTTTGAAATTGCATTTAATTTAATTGTCTTAATGCACTGTGTTCCTAAGTTATACAATAAGCAATTAAAGACTTTAAACATATTACTAAAGATTAGAATATTGGCGGATTTATACTTATTCATAAATTATAGTATAACTTTACTCATATTTTAGAGATTATTTTATTTTGCAAGGTATAGATGGCAGCACTACATTATGAGTATAAAGTTGAGCAATACTCTGTTATTTCATACTACTGATAATTTATACTGAAAACACTATCAACTAAATAAATAAAAAATTATAATTTTGTAAATCATTTTCCTACATTTTTTTCTACAATTTTCTACTCATTTGAATTAACTTTGTCATGCTAGTTTTTATTCATTCACATAACATTACATAAAGCAGTTATTCATTCACACACACACATATACATACATACATACATCTATATATATATATATATATATATATATATATATATATATATATATATATATATATATTATGTTTATTTAACCATATAATTTTATTTATTTCCCTTTTTGCTTTGTCTTTGCAAAAACTTCTACCGTATTCATCAATTGCATAACTTTTAATGCCATTTATTTAATATTTTTCACATAAGTAACCAAGGTTAAGAATCTTAGTTTTAAATATTAACGTTTTATTCTATGTTATCCAATCAATTTTTAAACAATAACATTTTTATTCAGAAATTGAAATAAAATAAAATAAATCCTATAAAAAGGTGTTTTTTATTTATGTGTATCATAACAACATCATTCATCGAATAGAGTTTTGCTTATCAGACCTTTTGTACATCAGTGATAAATAATTCCTGATTACAAGGACTTTTGATGCACCTTCGCGTTTCAAGAGATCTCTTTTTTACGATGTTACACATATATACTTCTAACTATAGCTTTGTGTATCAGCACAAAAAATATCGTTATTGAAGATTCCATATTCACAATTTCCGAAATTTCATCAGTAAAAACTATACGATAATGATGTTTGATAATTGGACTGTGCAATATTACTACAGCTTTCATATGTATCCATAAAGTGTGATTTATATTCGGATATGGGATTCTATGCGGATCATGAAAAATCTCTCAGCTCAATTGCGGATGATATCAGTAGTACAAATCCACCTGAAATTATAACTTCTGATAAAGCTGATCCTAATTGCAAAAATGTTGACTCTAAGCAACATATAATTAAGAATATAAATATAAATTATCAAAAATAATGTAAAATATGAAAAAAATTGTATGCAGTATTACATAATATTTTGATAAATTTTCTTTTATTTAAATTGATTAATAAAATATCATAATCATAATAACTTCCCTATTTATTCTTAACTATGTAACATTCAAATTTTATTTATGTTAGTATTCAATATGCGGTTCGGTATACTAAAATAATTCAAATTTGAATATTATAGTTAAATATAAATGGGGAGATTTTTAGGATTATGATTATCATGTGTTAACTTTTCAATTAATTTTCATTAATCAAATATTAATCAATGAAAATTTTAATTAAACCTATTAAATATTTATTTTAACCTATTAAATATTAATTGACTTATGAAAATTAATCTGAAAATAAAAAATTAATACAATTTTAAATTCATTAATTATAAATACCTGGGTTATTTCAAATATGAGAATTCAATAATCAGTATTCAGTAGTCAATAAGCAAATTTTGTAGATCAAATCTGTAATTTGCCCTATCTTTTATTTGCTATATGGATGTAAGATGAAATAGTATTCTATGAGGTCTTGATTTCTAATTATTATAACAAAAGGAAAACATCTGTCAATGAATAAATTATAACGCTTATCAAACAGTTATAATTAAATTGGGAATGTGTGTGTGTTTCTCTCTCTCTCTCGTAAATAAGTATTAGCTTCAGATTGCTCTTGCTAGATCCCAAAGAGTATGTTTATTTTATATCGATTATTTGTTAAAAAATAATGTCAGTATTTTACAATTATGTATAACAGATTATTAATAAAAACTCAGGATTCGTTTTAAAATGTATTTATTATGAAAACAAAATATATTTGTTATGAAAGCATTAGTGAAATTTAAGCTGCTGAACTTAATTAAAGGATGGATAATGATCTAAGAAATAAACTTATTAAGATGAGGTATTTCATTTTAAAAGCAAGTTGATCAAATACCTTTCCTTATATTTTTTTAACTCTCGGACTAAATAAGCATAAAAAATTATTTTTAAATCAAAATATACAATTTACTTGTGATTTAAAATTTTAAACTATAAATGCACAGGAGCAAAAAGGAAATTAAAGTTACAGCTATGCAATAACTGTTCGTAAAATGTTCGAAAATTTCTCAAAATTTTCATTAATTTTTTTAAATAAAAATTCCTCGAAAGTAATCGTTCTCTAACATATAAGCGCTTATTTTATAACATTCATTTATTTTATTATCTTTCTCCTATCTAGCACTAATTAAAGAGCCTTTGCAGAGCTTTAATTTTCCAAAGTGCTCTTGGATTTTTCACGCGCCTGTTTCTTAAAAACTAATTTTCCTCGTGAATGAGTTCTGCTTTTTTATATAATACAAATATCACCCTTTTTGTAACGGAGTTTAATGTACTTCAGAGAAAATTAGGTGTTTTTTCCTTCTTAACTAAAATTGAATTACATGATTTGAATTTGAATAATTCTAATTAATTTATTCTCTCATTCATTTAATATAAATGAGAAGTACATTATTAATTATTAAAATAACAAAAATTCTTACTTTAAAAGAGGTAATAAATTTTTAATATATATATATTTATACGATAAAAAAACATTCAATTTTGCGAATGAAATATTCCTAAGAAAAATCTCTTTAATTTCCAAAAGTTATTTTTTTCCAATTAGCTTTCTCTACTTGAAAGATAAATTTCTAATTTTATTCCCTACGACTAGCTTTTTTATACGACTAAAAAATTTCGTTAAGAGTAAATGTTATGAAACGCGTGTAATTTATTGCATGTTAATAATTTTAATAACAGTAGGGTAAATTGGTTTACGTGAAGGAATATACATGTTATTGCTTTTTATCAATTTGACATTTTCTTTTTAACAAAAATATATGCATTTCATAATATTAAATAAACTGCTTTAATCTTTAATACTGATTGTTTAACAAAAAATAAATTATTTATTTAAGCAAAGATAAAAATACAACACTTAGAATTAGAGACCTTCATGTTATAGTAAAATATTTCCCATTCTTTTTTTAATAAATGTCTGAAATTGCATTAAACTTAATAATTTATTGAATATCTCGAAATTTAAACAGAAGTTGGAAAAAATAAATAAAAGAAATAAATGTGAAGTAAAATTTAAATATAAATAAAATAGGGATCACTTTAGTACAGAAATTTAAACACATCAAGTTAAATAATATGTTTTTCCACACCTTTACTTCTCCATAATCTAAATTTCTACGGCATTACTACGAAAAATTTAGAAAAATTTTCGGTACTTACATATTACCGCCACTACAGTCAATTTTGCGACAAACCGAATAAGCACCATGAAAAGGATATCACAATAACTGAAAAAAGGAATTACAAAAAATGACTCTTTACTCAAGCAATTTATTTGAAAAATTATTATTAATAGTAGTGTAATTAACTGGCTAGGGTTGCGCTAATATATAAGAAACAATATTTTTATGCCTTCAACTAAAATAAGATGATATAATGTGCGAAATATATTTTAGAAAATGAATAACTAAAATATTAAATATAGATAAAATTTCTGTAAAACATAAAATTTGAGAATTTCAACTTATATATTTTGATATTCAGGCACACTTTTCATTAATGATAAAATTTCAAGCACTCTAACGCTAACTCAAATAATTTAGCAAACGCTACAAAACTTTTAATAAAATTGAATAAAAGTATTTAAATTTACAAAATAAGATAATAAAATGATAGTAATACTTGAATATGAATGAAATCTTATGAAGTTTATTGCAGACAATAAAGAATCTTAAAATAATATAATTAAAAATTTGCGTCACCTTTCTTTTCAAAAGGTGGAAAACTTCTCAGCATTAAATTAAATATTTTCGAGGACGTCTTCAAACTTTTCAAGAAAACAATATAAAAGGAATAAATTTAAAAATTGAATAAATAGAAATAAAGTAACTCGATCAACGAAAATCCGAAATTAATAATAATTATTAAATGTGAAGGAAATACCATTAAAGCTAGCATAGAAAATTAAATATTTTTTTTAATTTAATATATTTTTTTAGAAAATTAAATAACATTTCGCAAAATGTTTCTTTGATCATTAAGAAAAAGTCCAAACTATGCATCATTAAATAAAATAAATCATGTAAGATTTTTTAAATGTTTAATAAAAAAATATATATATATAATTAAAAAAATTAAGTGAAACTAGTAAGTAAAGCTAGTAAATGTAGTATTGTAAAATATATACTAATAATAATAATTCAATATAAAATAAATATCAATATATTTAATTCTCAGAATTAGAAAGTTTCCAGTGATCGAATTGAAAACTCACCCACTTGTTACTTTATTAAGGAAAGATCCTATTCTGCTTTATTAAATCTGAAAAGTTAGTTAATATTTTTAAATGTTTGATAAAAAAAATTAAAAGAATACGTAAACCCATTTTGAGAAGATGTACTCGATATCACCCCTATTGTCTTTACAATTTTAAATATAATTTGAGTCACGAGGAATGTAAAAATATCCGAAATAATGCTGGAAGCAACGCCGTGTCTATTTCTAAAGGATTAAATTTCTTAGATTTAAAGTAAAAAATGGGTTATCGCTTACAAACTATGTTTTTCTAATTTTATTATTTTCAGTTAAAAGTGTTCATTTCTTTAATTTCATCACAAGCTACAATACAGCTATTAATGTAAAGCTAAGAATTTTAATAACATTACAGAGTGATGTTCTCAAATAAATTGACAAACAGTTTTAAAATTAAGGAAA